>OX453246.1:4543090-4880515 GCA_949709985.1 Luffia ferchaultella
ACGAGACTCGAGCGACTCACTAATTAGAAGGTGGATCCAGTTAAGATTCAATTAGCGCAACGGGTCGACCGTGGACTCAACGCCCTTCAGAGATCAACGAAAAACACTAACTTATTTGCATAACTTATAATAAACAGATTAATTTTGATTGCGATCTAATTTACAAAATAATTCAAATTAAATATAGTAAACTAGTGTTCGGCTGAACGTAATTCAAACTTATAGAACGTGTAAGGCTTACCAAACTGAACAAAATTTAAAAATATATATATGATAAAAAAGACGTCTTTTTTTATCGTTTATTATTGTTTTAACCTCATTTCTCTGTGGTTTTAACCTTACTTTCTAGAACTAAACTAGTGATGGGTAAGTGTTGGTAATCGACTTAAGGATATGCCGGTTTTTTATTTTCATACAGAACTTAAGAGGAGTGTGTAGTGGTAAATTTCCATACAAACGGCGTTAACGTGTCACGCCATTAAACTTTAACCGATTGGCGCAAAAAATATGTATTCAAATCAACAAAAACTAACTAAATACGATTTTAATATTTTTTTTATATTTTGATGATTTATTTAATACTTTTATATTTGATTTAAATGCTTTCTCTAGGGTGGGTGGTGGCCACAACTTAATTACAAGACAAGCATATGTTATCGATTCCCAGGTTCAGACTCTCAAAGGTTAATAATTCTTTCATGGGAAATTGTATCCGTTTTTATAATTAAATTCCTAAAGGAATGTTGAAATTAAATTCAAATCAATTTATAAAATGAGTTAAAGTCCAACTCATGAAAAAGCTTACTATTGTATTATCGAGTATTTAAATAAGTGCGCGTGGAAATCACAAAAAAAAATGAATTAAGAAAAACACATATTTAAATAATATAAATAGGAAAGAGTTTCTTTCCGGTTCTTCTCCTTCTAGTTTTTGAACCGGTACTTAGTCAATTAATTTTGACTTTCAATAAGTGTGTGTAAACATCTTATATTTAATAAAAACTTTTTGAATTTTTGAATTTTGAATACATAAGAAATACATACTACATTATACATATACTAGAGATACATACATTACATACATTAGAGATACATAAGAAAAAAAAACTTAAATTCGCGGAATATTGTTTCGAAATTGTTTCATTTTTCACATGTTCAACATGAAACTTATAGCAACTTTACTTGTCAAAAATATTTAAAAAAATCGGAAAATGTTACATTTAAGTTTGTTTTCATGATGTATCCAAATATTTAAAAAAGTAAAAACTTTTAAACCTAGTTTTTGTATATCTGAATACCATACATTTTTTTGTGCCAATCTGTTACGGTTCAATAGGATGCAAACATTAACGCCGTTTGTATGGAAATTTGCCAGTACGTACCAACTCCTCTTAATAGTTTACATTTATGTATATATTTCTTTCGCAGTCAACTAATTCAATGTACTGAATGTATGTATGGCTCTCTATTTGATTACTGCTACCACAAATCATACAAAGCTTGACATAGCTGGGGTTGCAGAGTGCACTAACATTATGACACTGTAGACGAAATACATTGCTTTGAACTTTCCATAATTTCATTTCATTCTACAAGGACCGCTTTCTAGATATTGAGTTGAAAACACTTTCATTTACTTGAATATCAGGCAAAGAAAGAACCGTTGCTCTGCTAATACGGAACATGTAACATTTTGCATACTTTATATTTTTTAAACTTTAAATAATAAAATTTAAAAGTTTACGAATTATTTTTTGTTAATTATAACTTTTAAGGATTAATGTATAGAACGTAAATAAATCGGTTTGACGCCCCCATTATTATTTTATGTGTTTTATCGGACCACCTTTAAAGTAATTTACAATTAATTCCTATAATGGAGTTCAATACAAAGGCATTTTTTTATATTTTTATTCCTATTTCAATAACATATTTCGTTGCCTAAATATCTGTTAGACCAATTTAACTTAAAATAGTGAAAAACACATTAATTATGTAATTAACGTATTACTTAAATATTTCATAGAAAAATAATTATCAAATAAATTAATACTAAGGATCTCCGAGTATCGTTTCAAACAAGAATAAAAGTGCCACACTTATTATTTTCTATACAACTAACCTTACAATATGTAAAAAAAATATACTTAAAATTAATAATTATTTTTTTTAACTTTAAGTTACCGACTGCCAAACCAAATTCCTTTATTTTTCTAATATCCAACTATTTAAAAAATCTGGTGTTAAATCCAATACCTATATTTTGAAAACGGTCCCCGCTTATACTAGGCTTCGATTTAAATTTTTAACACAAAGTTCTAGATACAAGTATTATACATAATACTCGTATTTACATTTAACTCCTCTAAAATAGTGTTACGTGTTAGGGTTCGAAGGATTTGGAGAGAAAGACTCTTTTGAAAACTTTATTCACTAGCACTAGGTCTAATCACAAAGCACTAGGTCCAAACACTAAGCACTCACGATGTCCTAGGTCGTAGCCAAGTCGTAGATTTCACTTGTATCACTAGTTTCGCTTCGAAGTCGCCTCGAATGTAGTCCAAAAACTGAACTGAACTCGCTCGCCTCTCTGCGGCTATTTATATGAGCCGAGACTAGCTCCAGATCATTCCAAAAGGCGCGCGAACGCGATCGACCGGGTTGGACGACTCTAGAAAGTCTCACGCAGGTACTGTTTTTCGACACTATTCCTTTCTTCTAACGCCATCTAGTATTTATTAGGGGTTTCGTGTTGTCTTTGTTCTACAAAGTGGTTTTACTGGTTGACGCTAGATGGCGGTCGTTACTCTGTGTGTTCATAACAATAGCAACTTCTAAATTTCGTTGCCAAACAACTTAAACTACTGAATGTAAATGTATTGAACGTAAAACGTATTTAGGCCTGGTGAACAACTAGCTACAGTAAAATGTAACATAACACAAACCAAAAGACATAGTTACCAATAGAGTAATCTAAAATTTGTCCAAAACGATTCTAAACGCTCAAAAACATTTTTTTTACAGGGTGTATGTTTATATGTAACATCTCGTATACTGGGCACGTAAAATAGTAAGTCTAAAATTAGTCTAAGATAAGAGAGCTTGTCCTTATCCAATCTATTTAACAGATGAAAAGTATTTTTATCAAATATAACGTAATAAATATATCGCGAATATGTTACCTATTATATATGTTCAAGGCTAGTGTTAAAAAATATTTATACATTATAGTTATATTTAAAATAATAATTTCTGGGAGATTCCACACAGCGCCGTTTAGTTCCAACGTAAGCAAGCATTATGCTTGTATTATGGGATACTAGATATTTGGTAAACACACTTAAATATTCTTTTTTTATAATATATACCTTTATAGATACTTTTTACACCCAGATACGGAACAAATTGACATATTCAGCATACAAATATTTGTCCCTGGCGGGAATAGAACCCGCGGCCCTTGGAATGAGTGCATTCGTCTGTATAAACGTATCTACCTGTATGGCCGGCTACAGTGAACAGAAGTGAGCCGTATAATTTTTGCATGTTCCATATGATTTATACTTTTAATTTGTGTTTAAAACATGGGGAAAAAATTGATATTTTTTTTCAATTAAGTATAAGCATGAACATATTTTAATGAGTAATATAATCACAATATATTTGTTTATATATAATATTCAATAACAAAATAGTTTTCATCTGATAAACAAATGGTTAAAAAACGAGCTACCTTCGGACCTCTACTAAGAGTGGAGCAACATGCTTACAGTTTACAAACTTCACAGCCAACTAACACCAGTTATTTTGTAGAAACTGTCAAACTTACCTCTAAAAGAGAAAAGTTATAAGTATCAGATACGTATTTCTTTGAATCCAATCCACATTAGACTCCATTGATGTATTTATTGATTATTTACCTGCTCGTCGATTCACAGGTGGATCCGTGCATATTTCTTTCAGAGTTTTTTATGATTTAAAGTGATAATTCGTCACGAGATCATTTATCCCCTCTATTAACAATGATCTATTAACAATGTCTATTAATGTACAATTTCAAAGTTTTATAGTTAAATTATGCGTATAGTTCATTCAGTGATAAAATTCCCTTTTTTAGGGTTCCGTAGCCAAATGGCAAAAACGGAATCCTTTTAGTTTCGCCATGTCCGTCCGTCCGGCTGTCTGTCTGTCTGTTTGAGATTTTTCTCGGAAACTATTGGCATAATATACATTAAATTTGAAAGGCAGTTGTAATCTATAAACCGCTACACAATGACGTAGTGAAATTAAGAAAAATTTTTTTGGGATAGGTCGCTATACATGTAACTGAAGCACAAAAAAAATAATAACCGTATATTAACGCGAGAGGTACCAAACGCTAGGTCTTAAATAATGATATCAAAGTTTCAAACAATTTTTTTTATTTAAATCAACAGTTGAGATTATGCACACTCCTACAGTCCTATTTTTTGTTAAAGTCATGTGTCCCCCCCCCCTACCGTCCTCTTTTACCAGCTAAACCGTTGTTTTTGGATATGTGAAAAAAAATCATGACAGGAGTATATATAACGTAGTTAATAAAAAACTATCACAGGTAGTCTGTATTATTTAACGAGTAATAGAGTAAGTAAAAATTTTGTAAAAATTCCATAGAAAATGACAGATAGCGTTTAGCCAATAAGCAAAAAGTAGATGCATTTTATCTTTGTGATGTTATTGTAAAAGATAATTTACAAAAAAAACATTTTACGATGAAAACTACATTGTATTACTAGGTAAGTACTATAAATTTACGCTTTCCTTTGCAGAGCTTAATCTCTTCACAATCGATACTAAAAGTCAAAGGTACACTGTAATAAAATAAGTAATAAACATTGTCTCTAGCTATCAGTGCACTCATGTTATTACTTTTCGAATTAGCCAGAGAGGATCGAGCGCCTTCTAAATAACTAACGAAATAGAAATGAAATATATTTATACAATAATTCTTAAATTACATAATAATAACGATTAATGGTTAAGTTCGATTAACGTCGCGCTCGTTTTTTAAATATTGTATGGTAGTACGGAACCCTTCGTGTGCGAGTCCGATTCGCACTTGGCCGGTTTTTTATTGTGTAACTATGTATGTACAGCTTATATGTACAAAGTACAAGCTTGTACTTTTGTACAAACTAAAATTAAACCTATATTAATTAAAAGTAAAAGCTTTCTTGTTCTGTAATTAAAAAATACGGTCAAGTGCGAGTCGAACTAGCGTGAGAAAAGGTATGTACCATCATCACATGTTTAATACAAATACAAATTTTAAGCTCAGTAGTTTAGACAATGGTCATTTTTCGTATATTCTCTTTAATATCTATTAAATTATTCATTTTAATCTATACCTACTTACTTACTAATATTATAAAGCTGAAGAGTTTGTTTGTTTGTTTAAACGCGCTAATCTCAAGAACTACTGGTTCGAATTGAATTTTTTTTTTGTGTTGGAAAGTCCATTTATCGAGAAAGGCTATTACTATATCAGCAACGACCAATAGGAACGGAACACCAACGAAAAAACGGGAAGAAATATTCTTTTTGAGAGCTTCCGTTGCGTGCGCTGCGTAAACGGTTGATGTTAGGCAAAAATCATGTATGACGGGATTGTTCCCCTTTGAAAGTTCTAACCAAAAGTCCGCGACAGCATATGTGTATCTTTTAAGGTTGGTTTACTATAACCTTTTTTATGACAATCAAATTTATTCTAACAATGCACTATTTGCGAAGATGTTTTTTAAACATGATATGAATCCTTATCAAATTAATTACGTTAGTTACCTAGGAATGGAGGGTTAGAGAAGGGGAGGGGAATGAGAACGCGATGGAGAACGTTTCTGTAGTCCACCCGGGCGGAGGAGCCGGGCACGACCGCTAATCATAAATAAGTAACGACGGTTTCAGAGTTTTTTTATTTTCTAATTTTAAGGGGGAGGTGGGAGTCAAAAGTTTATATGACAGTAACAAAAATTTATATCAGCAAAAAGTACACAGAAACCATCTCGAATGTTAATAATAGATCACTATAACAGGAATGTGTAATCTACGCAGGCGAATATTATGTATTACACATATATACATTTTCACGTGTTACATGATGCACTTGAAACCTTTTTTTCATTTTGTAAATTGCCCACAATATCATAATTAGTTTACCGCTTAGGTTTTCCTGTAAAATTTAAGTAAAGACCTAGACGGAGCATTAAAAAAGCAAAACCAACCACTAAAACTTACCTCTTATTATAAAAAGTTATTGAATGACGTCGCCGAATAAGGATTACAGTGGCATAGATAAACATCACTATTTGAACCCCAAAATCTTTGCAAAGAAATAAAGACGGATGGATATCCATGAATCCACCAGCGGAGTATGTTGATGGATTTTTTTTTTTTTACATTTTTTACATTTAACAGAGTTGTACCAGTTGAACTGCAGCATAAAATAAGCTGACAAATGCGAACTCCTTGTCCGAAATTCGCAGGGTCATTACGAAAGGATGTCACTAAGGCGGTACGTTTTATTTTTCTTCTTACTTCGCATTAACATCGAATTTACGGCTCATCATTTTCTAAAACGAAGAACCGACGGGAATCATGTTTTAAAGGAATTTATTCCAAAACAACGAAACAAGATATCAAAAAAAAAAACAAATGCCTACCGCCCTATAACAGTATTTCTCCTATTACATATATTTCTTCTGTAAATATTCATACACAAACACAGCGAGGATTAGACACGGGCCGAACCCCCTTTTTTGTATGAAAACCCTATCACCTTAATGAAGCGAACACATTAAATTCTTCATCGTAAAACAACTTAAAAACAAGTATCTATAACACATCAAAACTTTCAAATAGCTGTAGGCTAGTTTGCTTCTTTCTTTTTGCGTACTTTCAAAATTTATGCCACGTATTCTGAAATACGGAGCACGCGTATTTTAGTACGTTGTAGTTAGTGTATGTTCGCCACTACAAGTTGAAACTCCGACGCAGTTTCTACAGTAGAACGTTTTGGCCGCGTAAATCTAACGCCCGGCGGAGTGACTGCCGCAGAAAAATAAAACACCACCTAATGGCCACTAAAACTTTGTGTAATGCCGGCGCTCTTTCGAAACGCGTCTCGAGAGAGAATTTTCATATTGTCCACAGTATTTCTTTAACTGTACGTACATAACTGTTTACGTTTTCGATACTAGCTTCCTTAACTTAGTGAATGACTGTCTCAGAACTATCAATAGTAATAGCGTCATTGTTTTTATAAATATGCAACGGCAATGGTTAAACTTATAATTCCACCCGGTGACGTCACGCTATAAGAATATTCAATATAATAATCTAGCTAAATATAGCTAAATTTATTAAAGCCAAAAATACAACCTTTAAAAAAATTTAATTAAAAATAATAATCTTTAAATATACAATGTTTATAAATGTATAGGTACTAAAACTGTAAGAAATCGTGTCTATACAATATTTAATTTTTGCGATGGTAGAAGTGTAGTTATTTACTTATCCATTTATAAATAAAAAAACCACGTTTTGAAATCTGTGCACGCATCACAATACAGATTTTTACCTTTGACCTGAAGATAATTTAGTAGCTACGTTAACATGTAAGATACTTTTCACAGCAGGGAAATGTCTCAACCCAACTTGAATGTTGGTAAGTAGAAGTACCTTTAACAGAAACATGTAGTTTACGTAGGCAAAGCCGCGGGCGAAAGCTAATCCTAAGTAATTTACTAATAAACGGATTCGTCAACGGAGTCATCAAGGAACATAATCCATCGCCGCAATGATGATGCTCCTATAACTAGGGTGTCTTTAGCTATTTATCAATAAATTGTTTTACTGTACTTAAAATGTTTCTAATCTGGCTAACTCTGACTCGCCGAGTGGTTAGAGACCCTAACTGCGGAGCCAATGATCGCGGGTTCGATTCCCGCCCGGAACAAATATTTGTGTGCATGAACATGTCTATGTTTTATATTTGGGTGTAAAAGTATCTATGTATGTATATATTAGAAAGACTATTGAAGTATGTATACCAGTTGTCTGGTACCCATAATACAGGCTTTGCTCAGTTTGGGACTAGATGGCGCTGTGTGGGATGTCCCAGATATAATAATTATAATACTTTTAAAGTATTTATTCTTTGTAGCCGTCTGTTATCTTGATGAACGCATTTTTCGATTGTTTTCAATCCATCAGGCTTGAATATTACTCTCTCATCTTATCTCACGGCTTCAGACTGAACGGTTTTGATGCTGGTGCGATTAATTATTCAAGTCACAACAAGCTCGATGATTAATAACGAAGGAAGACTGTATTTGTAATAAGCTTCTGTATTGTGTTTTTATATCACGTCGATGACCTCATCAAAACTAGATAAAAGATAACGCAAACGATATCCAAATACAAAAAGAAATTATTTTCTTTATCATGCTATCGTAGTAATCGAAAAACTCATATATGTCCAATTCAGAAAAGTTTAGTTGGAATATAACATAATTGTTTATGAGCCCCTTGCGGGAATAAAGGAGTGGACTGTATTTGGCTGATTTAATATACTTATTAACAAAAAGGTAGTTTATATGAACAATCCAAATCAATTAATTTTATAATCAAAAGGCGAAGTGACCTATTCCAAAAAGTCCCCAAATCGAGGGTATTATTATAATATATCGCAGCTGTCTAACCGCTCGCGCTTGACATCTATCAATCTCCAACATAATAATACCTGGGACATTCTGCACAGCGCCATCTACTCCCAAAGTAGGCAAGTATTATGATTCTATTATGGGGTATGAGACAACTGGTAAACATTCTTAAATATTTTTTTATAATACATATCGATACTTTTTACACTCAGACGGGAACAAAATAGACATGTTCATGCACACAAATATTTGTCTCGGGCGGTAATCGAACCCGCTACCCTTAGCTCCGCAGTTAGGGTCTCTAACCACTCGGTCAGTCAGAATATGTTATGTCTCTTCCATTCACACTTAAACGTCACAATGAAAGATATTGGACTTAACACATTTTGACACAACTGGGTCCAATAATAAGCCAAACGTAGGAATCAAGTCCAAAATGGTACTTGAAAAACTCGAGATCAAATGAAACGTGCGACGCTTCAAAAAAATCACTAAAAAATAAAACTTTAGAGTGCGTATATATCGGCGGACAGACGGGCGGACGGACAAACAAACTACCAAACCGAAATTATAATAATAATAACGCAGGCACCCTCGCATACTCTCTCTCACGCACGCACAAACGCATTTTGGTGATATTTTTTATAATTTTTGAATTCTACTTGCTGATTGGTTGTTTTAAAAAATCTGATTTTCTACAAAATGTAAATCCGTTATTGGCTTTAAGTTTTGTGTTAAAACAATAAAAATTATGTTAGTTTTAGGGGCTGTGGATTTTGTATTAAATAAAATAAAAAATAAAATAAAATACTAGCGCCATTTAACAAACGTTTTCAAATTAGACATATACAAGATAATTATATTTAATAACAAGAAGGATAACATTGGGAACAGGTTATCTTTCGGTAGTTAGGTCACAATTATTTTAGAAGTTCTAACAGATGCTACTTTAACTAGTACGGCGAACACTTGAGGCACACAATCGGATGCATTTTTCTTTACTTTTTAATTCAGTACTTTAAGTATATCATTATTGTATAGATAGATTTCATTTTACTACTCAACCACAGTACCGTGCTGGAGTTTTTAATTTTTTTTCATTTCTCAATAAAAAAAGTGTTCGTTCCAATGAAAGTTATATATACAAAGATTTTAACGTTCATTTGATTATATTAGTCATTGAAAGCTTCTTAGAAAATTCGTAACGAAAACATAAATTAATGTTTTATAGAAAAACAGAATTTTTTTTTGTAAATTTCTTTGACATTTGTTCCTGTTTTTATCCTACGTCATTAAAATGTTTAATTAAAAGCGAAATTCAAATACATCTAATTTGTTTTCTCGTACCGAAAATGTTGAAGACAATGTTTATTTTTTAAGATCCGTAAACACCAATTAAAACTCAATTAACTCACGTTTCCTTTGAAAATTACATAATATGTAAATAAATCTAATTAAAGAACGTACAGAAGTTTTTTTTTTTAGTATTGCAAACGTAAAGAATTTTCCACCTCTCTTTTTTTACATACGACTCATAAAAACGATGCGAGAGCAATAAGATGTGTACAAAAGCACTCAAATTTAATATTCAATACAGACAGAGCCGGGGCAAAAGATTGGGCTCGCTCATAAATCGAAAGAGCCGCGATACAAACTGAATACAGATAGGGGAGTGCTCGCCCGCAATGTTTATATTGTTGTTGCAATAGAGTGTGTACGTGCTGATGTTTTGTTTTCAGGAATCCGCAGGCAAGTTCGGAACCTTTATGACTTCCGTCGTTCCGCCCGAAACTAGTTTTTTTTTCATTCTGTTTTATGTATTGATATGATTTGCATTATTTGGTTTTTGATCTTCATATTTATTTATTTATGTACTAGCAATGTCCGAGGCTTCGCTGTTAATACACACTCATTTATATTAACATTGAATAAGAGTTATTTTACTATTTTACAAAAAACTCAAACATTTCATGTATAATTTCCAACCAAAAGATTGGATACCAGTTTTAACTATTTTTCTCCCTTAAGGATTAAATTTTAAAAATTTTTATGTGTACTATTTTATATAATAGTATAGACAGATACGTAGACAATCTTACATAATAAAATAAGCTAAAGATTTCACAAATTATGAGGTACAATCATAATTTTTTTTGGGTTTTTGGTGTTTCCTTGTTCATGTAAATAGTCGTGTCTGATCTCTCAAGCCACTCTATCTATGATAAAAAAACATTGTCATTACAATATAAAAACAATTCATAAAGATGTAAAAAAAATATGTACCTACTGATGTATAAAAGTAAACAGCCATCATCTAGTAGCGATTTATTAAAATTTCATTTTTTCCTACCTTTTAAATGATTGAAATACATAACATACTATTATTTCCTCAAAACTACGCGTTCTAGCTAATACAAAATAATAACAGGGATATTCAGTAGACAGGTAAATTTTATACTAATTAATCCTTTAAAAATTCCGTTATTAATAAACTCTGTCAGTATTCAAGCCACCGCAACAATAATTGAAATAATTTATAATGCAGTATTAACTAAACAGTGAAAACACGTAGCTCGCGTGGATCACTGCCATTAAGTTGAATAGGTACACACGGTTTTAATAGAGTATTTTATATTTCGTTCCATTATTCACAACTTAATTTTTATTTTATATATTAATATCACTTCATATAGTGTAATTGGATCAATTTCCATGAAATTTGAAATGGACATTAATAGAAGCATAAACTATGTACCTACTCAGACGCCCGTGGATACAGGCATCATATCGCCCGTTCGTGCCTTAATATGAATTTTTCATGTTTATTGCTGGGCGCGGATGATAAACCCAAATGTAATCACAATGTAGTAGCCAGGACCTTCTCGCGACAGCAATTGCTTGGCTATGGAGGCATTACTCCATAGCCGCATTATTAAACGAAAACTATTAGCCCACTCATTACTGTCGCGAGACACTATTCTCAAATCTGCTGTCGTGTCGCCGTTTCCATAGTTAAAACGGATACCGTGCTCTCTATTGTACAGTACTTCTTGCTGTGTATTTATTACTTTACGTTCAAACCTTAATTACTTTGACAGCGCTTAAATTAATAATTGAATCGTGAAGAAAAATTTTATCAAAATTAGTCAAGTATTTACGAGTCGATCGCCTCTGTCTGCAGAGTTGCATTACACACTGAAGTTACACGTATATCCATGAACATATCTGTCAGCAATTGTCGATATACATATGCCTGTATAAACAGTTTAACCCTTCTTTTATGTATGAAATTTTCAATTTTCCATTTCATTCCTTTTACGCACTAAAAAGTATCAATGTATCAAATTGAAAGGTCACAACGGCGACAGTAATAAAAAAAACAAAGTTAAACCTTTATTTGTGATTACCATAAAAAACTCTTTTTTTTTCATAATTCATAATTCTTTATTGCTTCACGTGATACAATGCGTAATATAAGACTTAATACACAATGCACACATGAACCTGTAAGGGCACTGCAAATTTTATAAAAAATTTATACAATACTTACACTATATTTATACAATGAGCGAGTCCACCAACAAAGCTATGCACCTGTCATACGCCACTTCACACGACAGAGTACAACAACTGAATACCCACTAAATTTTACAATTTCGGAAAAACACCGATTATTACCAGAGAATTAACAAATCAGACCTTATGTTTTCGTGACTCACTCGCGACATCACTCGGTGCTGCCAAAGTTTTGACAAAGTTTAAAGCTCAAAAATTTAATCCCCCCCTTCAAAATAAGATTAAAATATTTAACGTAGAGAGATATCAATTACATATGAGTATATCATTTTATAAAATGTTCACGAACGAAAAAGAATAAATTGTTCCTTGAAATACCCCCGCGAAATTGCGTTTGACAGTTTCGACATTATGAAGTGACTTTTCGGACTCTATTAAAACCAAACGCTGCTCTCAAAATTTACTCTTTGTATAAAACAACATATTTATTTAGTACGAGACACAGCACGAAAAATAAAAAATATTGTAGGTATTTAAACAGACATTCAAATAAAAATGAACTGAAAACAATCACAAGGTATCTGCGTTTTACACTTTAATTTGTTCAAAACAGTGATTAGTTCAAAATAAAAATGGTTTCAAGGACACCGCAAAATACAGCGGCGGTTGTAGGTACAACAACAGAATGCATCGTCGTCGTGCGGCTGTTTTCTCACTCAATGTCAACGTGTTCTCTATTTAGATACACTACTTAACTTGGTGAAGACCATGTGAGGTGACATGAAGTCGATTGTTCCAAAAAAAATTCAATTCATTAGTTTTCAAACAAATAGGTATCTCAAAAATTACTTAATATATCTCACTCAAACCAATCTTGATCCAGATTCTTATTCTTTCTTCGTCACCTTCCTGTATAAAAGTTGCGCCTTCGCTTCTTATACACATGCCCGTGCCTTTCACTGAAAAGTATATATAATAGAATTCTTTTCGTACCCTTCGTATAGGAAACCATTAAAAAAGATAGCATTTTGAAATTTCCAACACGAACAAAGAAATATCGACAGCAATGCACCAACACGATATATTGTTGGCTGTTGTTGTAAAACATAAAACACGCGTCGACCAGCCCCGATCGCATAAAGTACGTTTTATCGTTATAAAATATCACAAACATAAATTTAAAAAACGTCAACATAGCTATAGCGACGGGCTCATAAAACATGTATGGGAAAGTTGCGTTTCACGAATTAATAGCCCATGCTCCCTTGAGAGGGTGAATATGAGCGGCGGCTATTGGTAAATTCAGGACTAACAAAGCTTATCGAGGGTTTATGCATAGATAACGAGCGGGAAGACCTCGCGGCTTACTACTTGTATAAGGACCACAGAGCATTAGAGTAGGTTAGAGTTAGCACGTAAGTGGATACACTGTACCCTTCAAGTATGCAGTATGTTGCATTCGTAAGACAGATCTTACAACCTAAATTCAAAAATGCGACATCAAATCAAACCAAATATGTGAGTGAAAGGGATGAACGACTTAACCGCTTTCTAAAGTATTCGTTGTGTGAGTAATTATTTTTGGAGCATGTGTCTCTGAACAAACACCGTCACATGGCACCTCTAACCTGCTTTATTCTCTGTGATTAGGACGCCTGGCATAATGGGCCAGCCGTCCTAATTATTCTAAGAAACTGACTGAACGGTTGAGGCATATTCTAATTATAAATAATTTATGAAAACATAACATCGGCTTTATGTTTATGCTAGCTTCCCGCCCGCGGCTTCGCCCATGAGGACTACACAGTTGTACCAGCACACCTAAATGCAGGTGACAACGCTCCAGAATATTGTGACACTTTCTAAAAAATTCTGCAACTTAACTACCTAAGAAATCTCTATAGGTACCTAATCAAAATCCATTTAAGCATTTTAGCATGTAGAACCGGAACAGACATACAGATATATGTATTTAACCTTGCTTTTCACTTCTAACAACGCCCTCTTTATGTTTGCAAAATTGCAGTAAAATCGAATCAGCCGTTTCGACGGTTAGCCCTACCAAACAGACAGACAAACACACAGACAAAAACCAACTTATGTCACTCCTGATAACCTCCTTTTCATGTCTGCGAAGATTAACTGAAATGGTTTAGTCGTTTTGAAGATTAGCCGGAACAAAAAAACACACAGGCAACCACACGAACAAAAATTTACCTACTTATGTCACTCCTGAGAACCTATTTTTATTGTCTGCATAGTTTCATTAAAAACTTTAAGTATGTAACTCGAACATACAGATAGACAGAGAGACTGACAGACAAACAAACAAAAAGTAGCGTATGTCACTCTTTACACCCTTTTTTTCACGTCGGCGGAGTTTCATTAAAATCGGTTTAACTGTTTAAGAGTTTAGCTCGAACAGACAGAGAGACGGACAGAC
The DNA here is from genome assembly GCA_949709985.1 of Luffia ferchaultella. Classification (NCBI taxonomy): domain Eukaryota; kingdom Metazoa; phylum Arthropoda; class Insecta; order Lepidoptera; family Psychidae; genus Luffia; species Luffia ferchaultella. Next base: position 4,557,749 of record OX453246.1, read on the forward strand.
AGACAAACAAAAAGTTTTGTATGTCATTCCTTACAATCTTTTAATCACATCTGTGAAGTTTCATTGAAATCAGTTCAGCTGTTTCAGAGATCCACTTGAACATACAGACAGACGGACAGACAGACAGACAAAAAAGTAGCCTATGTAACCCCGATAATGCCCTCTGCACGTCTGTAAAGTTTCATTGAAAACTGTTTAGCTGTTCGGAGATTAGCCGGAACAGAAAGACAGACAGACGGATACACAGTCAGACAAAAAGCAGCTTATATCACCCTCGATAATGCCCTCTGCACGTCTGCCAAGTTTCATTTAAATCGGTTCAGCTGTCTCAGAGATCAGCACGAACAGACAGACAGACGGACCAGCAGACAAACTACAAGTAGCCTATGTCACCCACAATAATGCCCTCTGCACGTCTGCAAAGTTTCATTCAAATTGGTTCAGCTTTTTCGGAGATCACAGCTCGAACAGACAAACAGACGGACTGACAGACAGACAAAAAGTAGCTTATTTTACCCCCGATAATGCCCTCTGCATGTCTGCAAAGTTTCATTCAAACCGGTGCAGCCGTTTCGGAGATTAGCTCGAACAGACCGACAGACGTACAGACGGACAGACAGACAAACAGACGAAAAGTAGCCTATATCACCCCCGATAATGCCGTCGCACGTCTGCAAAGTTTCATTGAAATCGGTTCAGCCGTTTCGACGATCAGCCGGAACAGACAGACAGATAGTAAAATTTTATTAATATAGAGGATAATCTATATATGATTTTACATAGCTTAATATTATAATAAGGATAGAGCGTATCATACTAGGAAACTAACCCAAACGTGAACAAAATGTCAGACACAGGGATTAGACAAGTTGTTGTCATTGTTTTAAACGAACATTTTCTTAAATTAGGTACACATGAAATGTAATTTCAGATTCTTTATTTTATTCCAGTACAATTTTTACATGTAATAATAATAATAATACCTGGAACAATCCACACAGCGTCGTCTAGTCCCAAAGTAAGCAAATGTTATGTTTGTATTGTGGGTATTAGGCAACTGATATACACACTTAAATATTCTTTATAATATATGCATATATAGATACATTTGCATTACACAAAATTCTTCTTCATGTTCTGTTCATATTCTATACTTATAAACTGGTGTATACTCAATCTACGGCGTATATTTTTCTGCTCACAATTTTGTTGTCACAACTCTGTATCTCTATGAACGTCCATGCATAGACATCAAAATGTTTTGAAAATAATTTTCCATATATTACTAGATTTGAATAATGAAAAAATAAATCTGCTGTGTGTCAAATCAAGCATTGAAGTAGGTAATTAATAAAATACCTGTATATTTTATTTTAAGAAACCGGAGTACAGTTTCGAGTTTCCGCTACTCCTGTTTATAGTCGATTTATAGAGAAAATGACCAATCGTTTATTATTTCAGAAGAATAATTTCAGGACACGTCTCTATTTTTCTTTGTAAATACGTATTATGGCAAAAAAAATGTAGGAAAAATATCGTTTTTTATAGTCATTTCACATGTGATTTTTTGTACGTTACAAGCACCTACTTATAAAAAATACCAGAATAAATGTTAAATTGCGGGTGCTTTGGTGTCGAAACCAGGTTAAAACAGACGAAGAAATTAATATTGCAAACATGTAATAAATAGTATGTGGTAGCCAAAGATATTATATTATTATAGACGTTAAACTCGTCCTAAATATTCTTTAGTAAATGATGAATCTAATCCACGAAAAAAATTATAAATCAAAAAAGTATTATCATATTACAAAATGTATTTCTTAACTTGAATACTTCTTGAATATAATCGTTTCATTTAGATATTTTCAGATAAAATATTAAGTAGTAGTTGATTTATTTAATCTAATACAAATAAATTTTTATGTAATTTAAGTGATATTTTTGTAAAAGGTGAAATGTTACTAAGTTGTAACATTGATTTCGTATGTAATACAATAAGGTCAAGATTCATTAGAACAAAAAAATGAATGTTTCGTTGTTGAGATATTTATTAGTTTCACAAAAACTTTCTTTGACATTGTAACCATTGCTATACAGTAATTATGTTCATTTTCCAACTTTTGTAATTTAGAGCTTTTACTGTTACATACTTACATACTTATGAATTTAATGATAAACATGCCATTATGATTAAAAATTTAAATATATTTTGTGGATAATAAGATTTTTTATTCTAACATTTAAATTTTTTTTAACAGTCGCAATAGCACGATCAGGACGTGTTTGCGGGATTGATCTGGAAAGTAAAACATCATTGTAAATAGTAAGGAACCATTATAAGCAATAACAACGACCTCTTAGCCTAGTGGCCTAGCCTGAAGCTGGAGGTCACGGGTTCGAATCCCAGGTCGGGTCAGTATTTATATGATGAATATTGATATTGGTACCGGGTCTTGGTTGTTATATGTATGTAGTGGCTTCGCTTGGTACCCAAAACACAAGCTAATGCTTAGTTTGAGGCCTAAACGTTGTTGTGATGTATACGTTTTTATTATATTATTATTAAGTGACAAATCAGTTTACTATTTTTCATTTTCAAAACCGTATTCATAGGAAAAAAGTGAAATATCTGATATTGATCTGATTCCCGCCCAGGACTAATCGAATATTTTTTGTACGTGAACATGTCTATTTATTCCGTGTCTGTGTCTGTAAATATCTTTATATGTATACATTATAAAAAATATTCAAGTATTGATATCAGTTCCCTAGTACTCATACAAGCTTTGTTTAGTTTGGGACTAAATGGCACTGTGTGGGATGTCTTAGGTATATTAGATATCGTCCAAATCTGTATACACATATTTAAATTTTGTTTACTTAAATTCATAGATTTCCATCCACCCCGTTGTTATATTTAATTCTAACGTCTTGAATAGACGATTCACAGGAATTATTTACGCGCCTATTAGGCACAAAGCTTTCAGGAAAGGGTCTCACGCAATGTAGGATTGGTAAAGGAGTAGGCACCGCTAAATCAACAGTTAATATTATCGTATCCATCTCACATTCGGGTTTGTGTCAACAAATAGTATGTACACACGAGACAGTTTACTTATAATTCCGTTTAATGACGTACATGTTTATTTTATATTTCGTTCGTTTAACATTTGAACCGTGAACTTTATTCGTATAATAAACAGTTGCATAAGCCCTTAAATGTTTGTTAGCTTTGAAAAATTAAATTCGCTTTGTAAACTAAATCATAATCATCATCAGCCTTTTTTTTACCCCACTACAGGGGCTTAGGCCTCCACCAGGGTGAGGAGGGGAGGGGGGCTTGAAGCTTAAGTCCACCACGCTGCTCCACTGCGGGTTGGGAACTGTAACGACCGCCATCTATTGACAGCGTCCGGGACTGACTGCTTAACGTGCCCTCCGAAGCACGAAGTAAACTAAATGCCAATATCGAACATTCTAAATGCATTTCATCAGACCATCAAATTAATATCGATTTGTGAAATGTTCTTGAAAAAAGCTTACTATTGTATTAACGAAAATTTTAATGAGTGAGTGCGCGCATTGACATTTTAAACATATTAAATTTAAAAAAAGAATAAAGGAATAACATTTTTAGATGTATTTATAAATTCAAATGTTTATAACATAAATTTGTATAAGTATATCCAAAATATATAATATAATATAGTCTGAAAATGGAATAATTCATCATTTAAAATTAGTATTGTTTTGCTTTGACATTCAGTTGATTGATTACATATTCCCTTTTATTTTGTTCTTGACATGTCTCCTTCTTTCCTTCTTCTTTTTTTTTTTTGTTGTTTATTTTAATAATGTGCAAAAATAAATAGGAAATCATATGTAACAGATACAATAAATTTTACATAATAAAAAACTTAAGAATTGTGTGAAAGTATGACGAATAGAAACTTATATTAGAGACTGTAAAATGTGGTAAATTAACTAATTGTTTACAATTTTTTTCTTTTTTTATTGATGTCACTAAAACTCACCAATCACTACACAAAATCGGTTGATAATGAGAGAAGAAAACGGTACGGAACTGTTATGTCTTTACTTATTTATTTATAGATTTAAATCTGAATACCACTCACTTCATCAACGCTAAGCCGAAACTGCTGAAGCGAATCACACGAAGTTTAGACATTAGGTATCTTTTAGGTATCTTTTACGACGTAAGCGTCCACTGTGACATGATTTTCGAAATTCCACCCCTAAAGAGGTAAAATAGGGGGGGGGGGGGGAGGTGCTTTAATAATTCGTTATTTGTGAAATTGGTCTTTACACAAAGGTTGTCAGGTGATTTTTTCGTATCGTTATAAGGTTAAAAAAAATGTTTACATATATGAAAACCTCAGTTTTTTTTTTTAATTTTGGCTGTTTTATTAGCTTGACGTGGAAAAACAATTGTACCTACCCACTGCTATTCCTAGGTACATAGTATTTTAATATCTAATTAGTACATTCAAGCATTACATCTAATATATAAATTATATTATGAATCACGTAAGCCATATACAGTCCATGCAGTTTGTGCCGTGCAAATCTCTCCACACCACTCGTGTCACTGCTCCCTCTAGCCCGAGAGTGTGCCCAACTGACTCAGCACAGGATACAAAGTGCCCGAGGCCAGCTGTAAACAACTTTGCTAATGGCCATTTAAACTTTGGCGAATCGTTTTACTTTTCCCGATGCCAGTTTCGCGAGATATGTTCTTTTTACTATGGTTTTTAGTGGAACTTTTGTCACTTCTGCGTAGTTTTTTCTAGCGTCTGTTATAGCTGGCTTCATCAGTTTATAATTGGGCTCCAAAGTAAGGTCATTATCGGCACCATTTTGATTTGTTTCTTTGGTCATAAAAATTAAGTATTTTTATTGTGAATAAACTACTCTCCCTTCTATGCCTATAATGGTATTATTCCCTTATCGGCAAAATTAATTTAACGCTACAAACCAGTCAATGTACTCACTATTTTACATAATAAACACTTAATTGAAACAAACCACCTTTCTTGACCCAATTTGGCGAGAAAGCTCGGTTCTGCAGCTTACGCTGTAAAAAGGATTTGCTTCCATGCGGACAAAGAAACCGCGAAATTAGTGTATTTCAGTGGGTTCCATAGTTGATGACTTACGGCATTCTGCTGTGGGGACACGCTGCCAATGTGAATACAATCTTCTTGTCGCAGAAGCGAGCTGTTCGAGCAATTTATGAACTAGGACCTAAAGTATCACTTAGAGACAAATTTAAGAAAATTAATATAATGTCATTGCCGTCTCAATATATATTTTAAAACATTATGTACGTAAAAAAAAAACTGTATTATTTAAAAAAAAAATTGTGATCAGCATAATGTTAATACGAGAAACAAAGATAAACTTCCTAACCATGTCAGCCGCTTCAAAAAAATCACAAAATCTTTTAAAGGGCAATGTATACGCTTTTATAATAAGATCCCGGTTGACATTCAATTTCTACCCCTTAACATGTTTAAAACTACAATAAAACGAAAGCTTTATGCAAATGCTTATTATAAAGTATCGGACTACTTAAATGATAAAAATCCATGGGTGTGAACCGCTCGCCTATCGGTTTCTTTCAATAATATTTATCTTAAGAACATATTGTTAAAAAATTGTTTATAATATTGTTCATAAAAAGATGTTGTTTCATCAGTTTCTTGCTTATTCTTCTGAGAGGAACCAGCACTTTTGAATGCGCCTTATAATTCACTATTATATTTATTCACTATTCTATTATATTATAAATTCACTCTTATGACGTATTTCAAGATTATGTTTACGAAATAAAGATTTGATTTGATTTCCCCTGCTTCTACGGTTCATCGAATCAGGGATTCAAATTTAAATGGACTTTGGAACACACAAATTCCTTTTTCAAAATTCCGACTCATACACGCAATAAGTCCGCAATCCAATCAGATAATAAGACGACATTCCAACCGATTACCGGGTAATCGAATAATAATTGCATTGCAGTGCATATTTTCTATGGGCGATCTTTAGATAGCATAATAATCAGAAAGCAGTGTCTGTCTCACACTTCGAAACGATCGAAAACGTGAGCAAAATGTCTCAGTGATTTGACAGACCAACGTCATTATCATTGTTTTATAAAAATATTTTGTGAAATTACACATGAAGTGTAATTTCAGAATTTTTGTTTATTTTCCAGTACAAATTTTGCATACGGGTCACATGAAATTCTACTTTACAGCAAATATTTCAGAGGATCAACTGGTGTATTCGGTCTACGTCAATGAGTCTACGGCACATATTGTTTGCTCACATTCTTGTTGTTATCATGCGGTATCTCTATGAACATCTATGAAGCTATAATAACAAAATATTAATGTAATTGTGATTTGTTTTTGTTTTTTACTTTTATTTATCATCCGACTCTTCCTTTTCATAACGCATTTCCATCGACGTTGTTTCGATTTAGAATTTAGTATAGATTGAAAAACTTGTGAGCAAATATTTTTGCATTGCGAATCCGTGGAAGAATATAATGTAACCGAACGGCCATTTTTCTTATTTCACTTATAGTGTAACTTTTCACGTCGCCTATTGATTTCACCGTGACGTAAATCGTCTATATTTGAAAATGGAACTTACTAAAAGTACAATTCGCGCCACCGATGTAAAAGGCCACCGGCTGTGCACACTCGCCGATCGGAGGCGAGTTCAAAATTCAAAATTGCCAGAGGCAGCGCTATGCGAGTAAAAGAGAATTGTACAGCCGGCGGCCTTTTACATCGGCGGCGCGTAGGTACCTATTGTATAGTTACGTTAGAAAATGTCGTGATAGCCCATAGCGCAACGAACCTGTCTCAAATTTATAAGACCCCATAGGGCCATGGTTCGAATCCGGGCGTGTACCAATGAGTGTTTCTGACTTAAGTACACAATATCACTGACACCGTGCTTCGGAGGGCACATCAAGCAGTCGGTCCCGGACGCTGTCAATAGATGGCGGTCCTTACAGTTCCCAACCCGCAGTTGAGCAGCGTGGTGGACTTAAGCTCCAAGCCCCCCTCCTCACCCTGGGGGAGGCCTAAGCCCCTGCAGTGGGGTAAAAAATGGGCTGACGATGATGATGATGTCAGAAAATAATTGGAGGTTAATTAGTTGGTTAATTTTTAATAGGACGGGTAGTATTGACTCTTTTCTTTAGCGATTGTGCAGCTATTATAGTAACAAAGACTTACACAATAAGGTCCTTTTCAGAGTTTTGTAGCTGATGTACAAGCATTGTATATTTGTAACGAATATTTAAGTATGAATATCAATTCTCCAGTACCCCATAATACAAGCATAATACTTGCTTTCTTTGGGACTAGAGGGCGCTGTGCGGAATGTCCCAGATATTTTTTTTATTATTTTTTTTATTGAAGCGTTTATATTCAACCGCAGTTTAGGCTAGATAATTTTACCAGAAGAACGGTTTTTCTGTCGTCTCTCCCCCTCCAAACATTAAAGGAAACCTCGGCAACGTTTTAGACGGACATGCAGCTTATTAATTAGAAATCTGATATCGGAAATCTGTCCCTGTAGTATCCGCAACATGTGTTCATAAAATCGCGACCGACGCGACGGCGCGTGCGACGTGATTACAAAATCGGCCCTTTATTAAAACTGAAACCTTAAAAACAACGGCATCACCAAAAAAGGTTCCTTTTTATAACTTTTACGTATTTCGTGATAAATTATTTTTAGCGAAAATTTTTACATTTCTCGTAAACTTCAGTACAAAGATATTTTTGAACGACGAAGCCTTGCAAGTCATAAGTTGAGAAATGTATTTAAAAATAAAACGAGTAAACAATTATTTTATTATGTCATCATTTTGTAACAAAAGAAAATACCATTCCGTGAAAGCACAAACAATAAAATGTTTAATGTAATTATTGCATGTTAGAAAGTGTTCGCTCATATGTCCATTTCACACGAATGCGTGCGCTATTTAATAAATGAAAAAGTGTGATAATTTTATAAAAAACATTATATGGCTAACCATAACTCTCTATGGCTAACTATATAAAACTCGAACTGACCTCGCTCGGGTGAGATTAAGGTTGTACTATAATGACTTTGTTTAGATTTAAAGTCTTGTAAAGTAAATAAGAGTCGCGATAGCCCAAAACGCAACGAACCTGTCTCAAATTTATAAGGCCCCATAGGTTCGAATCCGGGCGTGTACCAATGAGTTTTTCTGATTAAGTACATAACTATCACTGACTCCGTGCTTCGGAGGGCACGTTAAGCAGTCGGTCCCGGACGCTGTCAATAATAGATGGCGGTCGTTACAGTTCCCAACGCGCAGTGGAGCAGCGTGGTGGATTTAAGCTCCAAGCCCTCCTTCCTCACCCTGGAGGAGATCTAAGCCCCTGCAGTGGGGTAAAAAATGGGCTGATGAAGTGAAGTGAAGATTTAAAGTAATTAAATGTTTGGTATTCTGTACTCCATCACTCCTCACAATGCGAAGTACTGTGGGTATAGATAGCGCTCTAATTTCGCTATGAAAAACACGTCTGTTTTCCTCTAGTCCAACCCTTCCTAGACTATTTTCGTAAATATAATAAATTGTATTCCATTTTACAGACAATTTTCCGAGGATTACTTCTTGAATTCGATTTATTCATATTAGCCTAATACGTAGAGGGGTTTCAGCTTACATTATTTGTGACAATAATTTTTTTTTTGTTCTCTAGGATCGTTTGGTATCGTGTGAGTATGCCATATCTAAGTTTGCGACGTCTAAAGTAGGGAGGAACAATTTTTGGTGGCCGAAAAACCTCAAAATTTTCTGGCTTTATCCAGTGTTCCGCTTTTAACTCGAAAATGGTCCATATTTTGAGAATATCCGTATTATAGTAAATTTAAGAGGACAAAATTTTGCGCCGATTAAAAAATAAATATGCAATATTGGTCCAGTGTTTTGTAAAAAAACTTAAGTAAAAAACTTTGTTTTACCTATCCATTTTCAATGTGCTGTACCTTTCCAACGTCGCAGATTTTATCAATCTGTTTTTTTATTTTATCAATTAATTAAATTATAGTACAAAAGCCACATTTGATGAATTTTAAGGGTTTATTTATAACTCAAATTAAACAAAACTCATAGTAAACTATGCAGATTTGTCACACTTTGGTGGTGACGTTTTTGATGGGCTTTAATTAAAACGAGCAGGTTTCTTTTTAAACGCACCAAAGGTTGATAAACACGATGTCTTGATTATAAACACGAAATTATGATTACTAGGTATATACAACTTCATTCTAAGTATAAATAAATATTGTGACAAGCACAGTTCAATATGTTACATTTTAGCCACGCATGCCATCTGTCCATATAACATATAATATAAATGGGCCAGTTAACACTTTTTCTTTAGTGATACGTAATTTGGTTTAGTATTTCATGCTTCAATTTATGTTTAACCAAAAGTTAAATATTTCATATTTTACATGTTACAATTAACCGACAGGATTTGAATTGGTTCTTGGTTTACAATGACTAGAACGTAGAAAGAAGTCTGAAACGCAACTAACCGACACAAATACACCATTCAACATTACAAATCATGAACTTCTAAAAATCATTTTTTTTTTGCCAAGCCTTATAGCAAATAAAAATAAGTTCAATAACGATAAACGGGAGTCAAATTTGAATTTCACACGACACAACAACGTTTAGGTCCCAAACTAAGCATTAGCTTGTATTTTGTGTACCAAGAGAAGACACATATACATATAACAACCAAGACCCGGTGCCAGTATTAATGTTCACCATATAAATAATGACCCGACCTGGGATTCGAACCCGGGACCTCCAGCTTCGTAGGCAGGGTCGCTGCCCACTAGGCTAAGCGGTCGTCTTCAATTTCGATTTTGACGTTTAATGACCGGTGTCTCGTTTCGTCACACAACCATGTCTGGTATTGCCGTATTCGAACGAATACTTCACCCCCGTAAAAATTTGATAATGTGTCTTCATATTTTCTTCTTATTACCTCCAGAGGGCGCGAAACGAAAACTATCTTAATTCCATGTGCCTAATTATAACATGAAATTCAAATTTGCAATAGTTTATTGTTATTTCTAATACTCGTTGCTTCTCATGTTCAACGACTAAGCGATTATTTTTTTGAATAAATCGTATCGTAATAAATATAAGTGCTGTCAATTTTGTTATTATGTGGTCATGAAACTGGTCATTCTATTTCTGATACACGAGTACACCTTATAATCATCGCAATTAATATAGTTAGCAATTTCATTTGACAAATTTTAATATAACTCTAGTATATTATTCAGCTTTTGATATGCAAGCAATTTCAGGTTCCAGTTGATATTCGCTTGACGCTTTATTACTGGCAACAAGCTCGCGTGGAAGCCTTCCGACAGCTCGTTATTCAATTTGATATGTTTAAGTGAACGTTTTGCGCGCATTTTAATAATATACCACTTTATTTAATATATACGAACGCTTTAATAATAGCCTTAAATATAATACTACCACTGTTGAAAAATTATTAAATATTAATCGTAATTAAATAAGATATCAACCTTATAAGTGAGTATGTTTAATCTGTTGTTAAAATCAAATATATTTACAACTCGTTCCGCTTAACAGGGCCAAACTTATAAAGCGTATAAAACTTAGCAACCTTGACAAAAATTTCAAATGAGCAGGTGGCGCAAACTAACGGTTACCGAGAAAACATGTTTACATTTTTTTTAATCACATGTCTTTTTTTGAAACTTTTTGTTCGTTTCGTTAAGCTCTGCACGCTTTGTAAGTTTGGACTACGTTCCAATATGATATACCACGTGTTCGCCTGAACGTAGTGCAAAGTTATAGAGCGTGTAGAGCATACTAAACTAAACAAACATTTCAAGTGAGTATATTGTGCAAACTTACGGTGACCGAGAAAAACATGTTTTTAATTTCATTTGTAAAAAATTTTTTTATCTTCTAAATATATTTTGAATGAATGAATGTAGTCCAAGTTTGGACCTAATGTCCAAACTTAGACTACGCAGTTTGGACACTAGGTATATACGGATAAGTTTAGGTACCCATTTTCACTCTAAAAATTCCCATACATAAAAAAATCTTTTTAAAAACAAGCTTTATCAGCAAAAAAACTGACCTTAAAATTAAAAATAAGCATCAGTACTTAAATCTCGGAAATGTAGCTATTAAATTATATATTTTAAAACTTGGCATTATTATTGTTTCCGTTATTTTTGTATTTCTTAATATTATTATTATTCATAACACGTTAAATTAAAATTAGGAATTTTATCGAATGCCTATTGGGATCAGTTCACAGTCCATTTATATAGACCTTTAAAATGGATCGACATCGATAAAGACTCATCGATATTATAATTTCACCACATATCATTCGATTTTCGAGATCAACGCACATATCCAATGCGACCGTTTTTTCGAGAACGAAGGGTGTCCACGCGGCGTGACCGGATCCGGACATCCGTTGTTACTCGTGACGTGCCTACATTCCGAAAGATAGGGTAATTATTGTACGCACAACCATAATGTACACGATATTTTTAAATAAATGTACGTATTTAATGCCACAGAAAAGGGTTAAAAGCTGCGATACAGTTGAGTTCTGCGTCGTTTATACGGTTACGACTGAATTATACCAAAAAATAATATTTCGTTACAGGCCTTTAGGGAAACAATATTTTTTTAGGCAACTGCGTGCAATGGTTTCTCATTATTATTAACGTTGAAATTATCTGTAAAAGGGAAGTGAATAAAAAGTATTTTTTGTGCTGTATTATGAATTTATTTTACTTTTAGAGTACTTTCTAGTATAATCTATCGGCGTGCTTCTATAAGCATGTCTTATATATATAAGGACACCAGAATGAATCTTTAAACGTCAATTTGACATTGTCAATATTGACTGACATTGACTACACTTACAGACCATTGCTACACTATTGTCGTAACTAGGTCAGGTGACTAGTGACTGGTGTTCTCTATGCTCTTATGAATAACCTCTTTTCGCCCTTTCGGACCTTTATTTTTTTTTTAATTTTTTTTTAATTGAAGCTAAATAAAGCCTTTCATGAAACGAATGCATGTGAAAAGTGAAAACGTCTTTTAGTATACACTTCAGACGAATTTATGAACATTATTAAATGTCAAATTAAAATGTACAAATAAGAATTGAGGAAAAAATTTAAATTTTCCATTATTACTAATATTTTTGTAACAGTTCCTTAAAAATATACCTGCGCAGACAGACACAATGCCTATGCCAAAAAAAAAAACTTTTAAATTTTATGACGATTTTCAGTATTAAAAGAAACTTCTTTTCCATTCGGAATACCAAGTAAAAAGTTTTTTTCTTTGTCATCAATCTTACCCTAAATACTTACACAAAATCAACTAACTCTACCTGTCGCCACCAAATGAACGCAGATTTTAAATCAATTTGGCTCATTTCAAAAGCTCAACGGGAGTTTTGATACAAAAAGCTTTAGAAAACGAAGCTTTTCACTGAATGCGAAGTAAATTAGACTAGCGGAGATAAATTACGAAATTGCTTGGTAAAGCGATAGCATGAAACTATATTTTATATGAGCGACACTACATGTCCTCTCCTTCGCATTTAGGTATGTTAAATATATTCATTAAATAATTAAATTTTTTTATTAAGAATTTAATGTAAACAAAGTGTGTATTATAAAATATTTTAATGTAGCAAAGAACTAAAATACATTAGGTAGGTACAGTAATAGTTGAATAATTTAATATTTATAACAATTTATGTTTAGAACTGATATCGTGGAACTGATAACCGATGGGGTAGACGAGTTCTCGAATGGAGGCCACGTACCGGAAAGCGAAGCGTTGAACGCCCCCCGGCCAGGTGGACAGATGACCTGAAGCACCATACCGGGGGTAGTTGGATGCGAAAGCCGGAGGACCGTGTGTGGTGGCGAGCCTTGGGATAGGGCTTTATCCTGCAGTGGAGAGACACGGGCTGATGATGATGATGATGAATAATCGTTTTCATCGATCGATTGGCACTCTATTGAAATACAGACAATAGAAAAATAAATTCAAGAAGCTATTTACAAGGATTTGTAAAAGTTACATAAATTTATCTGAAACAACTTTGAATTTCACAAACATGTGACTTAAATAAATAAAATCACTAACGCGGTAGTGACCGGCAGAAGCGGCTTCGAGTCGTGTTTAATAGATTGCTCGATGAGACATCACTCCGTAACATTATGTGGAGTGTTTGGATGAACATAAACAAACAACTAAATAAAAAGTTTTTTAAAAAAAGTTAGTAACCAAATAATTAAACATTAAACATGTCTTTCTCGATAACCGCTAGTTAGCGCCATCTGCTTATCAGATACTGTTTCATGTAAATAAAAATTATGTATGGAGAAAATGTTGACCTTAGACCATCACTCATTACCATCTCAGGGGCTGGAAGTCCACTTCTCAACATAAGCCTTTTCCTTAAGCCTTCACAAGACACGATTTTGACCTGTACCTGTAACCAATGGCGGTCTGTCATTTTTACCAGGTCGCTAATACATCTAATAGGAGCTTCTCACACACGCTAAGTTCTTCCCATGTGTCTATCAACTGTGCCAGTGATATGGCCTGCTTCTTTGCCACGTCAACTTGCTGATTTTGTAAGCTATGTCAATCACCCCAGTTCTGCGGAGTTCTTCGTTACGAATTCAATCCTACTGAGAAAGACCAACTTTAACTCCATAACCCGTTGAGTGACTCTGAGTTTGTTAACAAGAGATCAACATTAGGGGACCTTAAATAATTAGACAAAGCACTCTAACATTTGTACATCTAATATATTTAATGTATTGCAACTACTTTTGTTGTGATAGCCAAGTGATAGCAAGCCTGCTTCTTGTTTATAAAGCCGTGGTTCGAATCCAAGGGCATGTACCAATGAGATTTTCTAGCTTATGGACATAATTATCACTAACTGTGTGCATCGGAGAGCACGTTAAGTCGTTGGTTCCGGTTGCCATTAATAGATGACAGTAATAAATTTTATGGTGAGAAAAGAACTAGTTCTATGCATAATAAGTTCGCGTAACTATGTTTTGGTAACAATTTAAAAATATATATATATCGCATTTGTAGAATGGGAAAAATCACCCAATAGCTTACTTTTTTACCTGCGACTACACACGCGTCGCATATTCTATTTCGTGAAGTTTTGTACTTTCCTTCTTACTGTTCTACGTAATTATACGTACCCTATTAAATTTATTTGTAAAAGTTCCATCGAAATAAGTTTAATGGTACTTGAGTAAAAGGGGTCAAGACACCAAAAACCCAAAAACACAAAAAAAAAATCAAATTTTTATTTTAAGCTTAGAGATGACTATTAATCTTTTAAAATAAATTTTATAAAAGACATAAATCACGTCGTAACAGATTTACAATATATTATACTTGCAGCGTTCCTTTGATACGAATATATCCCCAAATAGTAAAAAAATACTAAAAAAATCCTTCCTATATACGTTCTTTTGATTGCAAGGGGACACGGTCGACTGATTACCGCCCGACTGCGGTAGTCAGATACGACAGTTTTGAACCAAGACTCGAACCCCACACACGTTATTGACCGTTAACTGCGCGGGAGTTTAAAATAACGAACGTATCCAAACCGACAATCGTTATCTACTTTTTTGAGATTATTGTTGTACTTTGATACTGTGATTAGTGATTAGTGAAAGTGATGATTGGATAGTGACAAAATAAATAAATAAAAAGTATGTGATTTAAGTTGATTTAGAACAACAATTTAAACGCTAAATCTACAGACTGTACCAAATATATAGTTGTTTTTTTTTTCAATTTTGATTTCTGGACCAACATTTTGAAGACCACGGTTTTTAATCAAAATGTGGCGACTAGTCCAAATATCAATTATACTACAGTGTAAGTATTTTTTGCTTTAATTTGTATGTGTAGATATATAAATATTTCGTTTCTAATTTTGAATCAATAAGCAATATTAAGTCCATTCAAATACTGAAAATATATTTTTTTATTATAATATGTTTTAAACTATTCATGTTTTGATTGAGTTTTTTACTGAGATTTTTTTAAAATTTAGTAATACATAAATAATTTACTGGATATTTTATTCTGTGTTTGTGGTTCACAATGCAACAGTAATAAATCTGTGTCACTAAACGTCAAGTGACCTACGATAATAAAACGATCATTGATGCGGGCTCTATGGATGGGTACATAAGCTGTCGTCGTACTAAAATAAATTCCTATATAATCTAATACATAGATGTTTATAAAGATACTGCGTTGGAACAACAAAATGTGACCAAAAAAATAAACCCCGTAGACCAAATATACACCACTTGATGTTTTGATATATTTACTATGAATCCGAACTTTTTGCTACTCACATGTAAAATTTGTATTGAAAAATATGATGAAGATTCTGAAATTACGTTTCATGTGTTATTTAACAAGATGTTTGTTTAAAACAGTGATAATGGCGTATAGTTGGTCCATTCACTGAGTCTGAACTCTGAAAATATGAAACGCTCCATTCTAATTAATATGTTATCTAAGATCTAGTATTAGACGTTTCAAGTAGGTACCTACCACCGAACTTTGATTGTAGCAGACTAGAAAGCGCGCGCTCGTTTAACTCAACCACTCAAAGCCGATAAATATCAAATTTATTTCCTTTAAATTTTTTTAAATTGGTATTTGCTTTTCATTGGATAGAGTAACTAGTTGTGACAGGTAACATGCAAAGATCTAGTCACAACACAAACAGCTTTGTAATGAATCGCGTGGGCCATACGTGCGTCCCGCTTATCTTCCCTTCTCATTTTATGTCTCGAATGTGATAACTTTGGTTCCCGAAATAACGGCCAGAATCACTCCTCTATTGAACTAATTCATAGCTCGGTGCGTACCTACAAAAATTCACGCTCTAAAAAATTATAATACTGTTTTCCAATGGCCAGTTTCGCTTGAATAAACTGTATGTAATTCGCACATTGAGTATTCGCGAGTACACTAATTTCATGAAAAGATATACACGATTTAAATACTTTATTGAAGATCCAAACTACATTTCTCTTAATTACCTTCATACCATTTATGTAACATCACATCTGCTTTCAAAGTTAAGAAAATTAACTTTTCTGGCGTATTGCACACATGTGTACCTGCATCCTGTCTTTGTTATATTGCTAGTTTGTATTTTGCAAATTTTATTCGCTCTTTTTGATAAAATTTTATTGGGGAAAAACTTAAAACGGAACACTTCTAGGGTAACTGCGCTTCCAGTTTGTTCGTCTGTCTGTCATTGGTGTACAATTTCTAAATCAATAATGACAGACACTTTGTTTTCGATGACCATTTTTTTCATGATAAGCATCGGAAAGTAAACTCACTATTTTAAAACGTGCTTGCGCAAATGACGTAGGCGTTGGAATGCTCAGAGTACGTGTATCTGTATTGATATACATAAACGAAATATATTTTTCATTTCTCATACTCGGAAAGTAGTGTTGTTTTGATCTGATTATTGGGTAGAAAATGCTGCTTCCTTCCCTAGAGTGGGAAAAACTCATATAAATTACTTTCCACCTAAGGGCCGGAATGAACTTTAAAAATAGAACTGCTGTCAGCTGTGAAGAGTTTTATGTAAAAAAAAACTAATTAAAAAAAATGCTGCGGCCATCTGAGTTTCTAAACAGCCAGTGTGAACTTAGCGCAAACTTCTTTGAGCGGAATAAGCCGCAACAATTTACGCGATGCGTTCCATATTTAAAATTTAAAAAGTCGACATAAATTGGCGGGATATTAATCTGTTGTGTATCTGTGACGGAATTCAAAAAAATAAGTAATAATATTTTAACTAAATTTACATTTAATTTATATAGATTTGACGTAAATATTTACCATCATCAATGATAAAAAATACTGGCTGTGTTGAATGCCACAAAAAAAAACATAGATATTTCTATAAAATGAGTTCATCAGATTCATATATGGATTTAACGCTTTTATTACTTTCCTCATATTCGTAATGAAAAGCAGAGTGCTTACCTCGGGTGAAAGACTTATTTAGGCACTCGAACTATTAGCGCCCTCGCTACGCTTGTGCGCCAAACCATCTCGTGCCTTTAGAGATCACTTTCACCCCTTGTGTAACAATCTACTATTTCATTTCTCATACTCGGAAAGTAGTGTTGTTTTGATCTGATTATTGGGTAGAAAATGCTGCTTCCTTCCCTAGAGTGGGAAAAACTCATATAAATTACTTTCCACCTAAGGGCCGGAATGAACTTTAAAAATAGAACTGCTGTCAGCTGTGAAGAGTTTTATGTAAAAAAAACTAATTAAAAAAAATGACGAAATTTTAAACAGCCAGTGTGAACTTAGCGCAAACTTCTTTGAGCGGAATAAGCCACAACAATTTACGCGATGCGTTCCATATTTAAAATTTAAAAAGTCGACATAAATTGGCGGGATATTAATCTGTTGTGTATCTGTGACGGAATTCAAAAAAATAGGTAATAATCTTTTAACTAAATTTACATTTAATTTATATAGATTTGACGTAAATATTTACCATCATCAATGATAAAAAATACTGGCTGTGTAGAATGCTACAAAAAAAAACATAGATATTTCTATAAAATTAATTCATCAGATTCATATATGGATTTAACGCTTTTTTTACTTTCCTCATATTCGTAATGAAAAGCAGAGTGCTTACCTCGGGTGAAAGACTTATTTAGGCACTCGAACTATTAGCGCCCTCGCTACGCTTGTGCGCCAAACCATCTCGTGCCTAAATAGATCACTTTCACCCCTTGTGTAACAATCTACTATTTTTTCATACAATAATTCACGTGTATTTTTTAATAAATAAATGTATACTGCGGTAATGTACTTACAGGATATTTTTTTTATTGCGCTTTAGATACATAACAGATGTTCATTAATGCGAAAATAAAAATTATATCAACTGTATACTCTCTTTTAACGTCAGCTATTTTGATGAGCATGAAAAGCCAAACATTCGAAAATTATAGCTTACTTATATTATTATATTCGCTTACTTACTGTTGTAATATATTTATACAACATTTATATAAATCCGTTTTCGTTATGCCTAACGGATAGATATCCTATAACATTCCTACAACCATAGAGATACTATAACTGGAGTATTCTATGACATTAGTTCGACATTGTTGAATCATAGAGATACTTTTTAGAGAAGGCCAGCACCAAAAAGCCCTCTATGTGAACATGGAGAAAAGGGATGGAAAACAACTGTAGCTAGTTCTATCCTTGTTTTACTTTTAAGCCACATGTGAATTAGGACACTAATTTGACAGTCACAGCGGTCACAGATATCAACCAAAGGGCTATCAATTGCGCATGCTCAAAATGAAAAGAGATAGACTTTCTTCTTCTTTCATCAACCGTTTTTGTTCCCCACTGCAGGGGCTTAGGCCTCCACTCTAGATAAGCCTCATTTCGGACTGGCTTGCCAACTCTATTCTTTTATCTCTATGAGTTAAACAGTTGGACTGATAATATAACCTGATAACAAACAACAGACAACAGTGATATATTTTCATAAAAAAACAAATCGCGCTATTCGTTCTGTTGTCTAACCAGTTCTTTTCATAACAGTTGTTGCAATAGTGTTATACATTATTATTTCAATATTCTGTTGTATTATCCGTTATACATTATAACCATGTTATAACAAACACTACTAAATATAGCTGTGCTTTAAATAACCCTCTATACGGAAGACAGAATTTAAATTAACGTTTTGTTGCTAACACAATATGCATCTATTGTGGTCTAATATATTCCTATACACTGAATAAGATAAAGTTACGTTACTTGCGTGTTATTCGGTGCATAGCGGTAACAAAGAATACAGGAAACGCTGCCCCGCATTGTAAGCTAAATGAATAAAAAAAATCTTAAAAATTCTTTTAATTTAGGTAATCTAAATTTAGCGTTTATGCAATTAACGTGAATGACGGCTCTTAGGACCACAGAGCATTAGAGTATGTTAGAGACGACATGTAGACGGATACTGCCCGGTTTGACTGCCCGGTTGGCCGAGTGGTTAGAGACCCTAACTGCGGAGCCGAGGGTCGCGGGTTCGATTCCCGCCCGGGACAAATATTTGTGTGCATGAACATGTCTATTTGTTCTGTGTCTGGGTGTAAAAGTATCTTTATATGTATGTATTATAAAAAAAAGAATATTTAAATATGTACCTATATCAGTTGTCTAGTACCCCATAATACAAGCATAATACTTGCTTACTTTGGGACTAGATAGCGCTGTGTG
Organism: Luffia ferchaultella; assembly: GCA_949709985.1. Classification (NCBI taxonomy): domain Eukaryota; kingdom Metazoa; phylum Arthropoda; class Insecta; order Lepidoptera; family Psychidae; genus Luffia; species Luffia ferchaultella. The sequence goes on from OX453246.1 coordinate 4,577,232, forward strand.
GTATGTCCCGGATATTATTATTATACGCTGTCCCCTTCAAGTATGCAATATGTTGCAAACTTATGGCAGATCTTATAACCTAAACTCTAAAATGCGACATCAAATCATACCAAAGATGTAAGTGAAAGGGATGAACGACTTAAAACCGCTTTCTAAAATGATATAAAACTGATAAGAAACCATTTACATATGCGTAATATTTTTGCTTATATTCGTTGTGTGAGCTAAGCATGGAAATGATTGCTACTTTTAATTCATTTTCATTTGATGAAATGACTAATTTTTTTCACAGTGATTTCACCTGTGAAATTGCACAGACAGTGATTTTTAAACTCCACGAGCTTATAACGCTCGTAATATACTATCAATCACTCAATCAATGTCAATCAATCAATATCAATCACTCAATATCAATCACTCAATCAACATCAATCAATCATATCAATATTACAAAATATAACTACCATTTGCTATTAAAAATTAAATTTGAAATATGAGTTATATGATTATGACCAAATAACGGCCAATTTTTTCAATTTTAACAACAGGTTCGTGATCGGAGTCCATGCACATTTTTAGATATCGATTTTGAAAGCAATTTTTAGTGACTAAAACAGTCACATTTACACAAGTTATAACGGACATTTAAAAAAAAATAGGAAACTTATATTCAAATAGACTAACAAGCACTAAACTAATCTATATTTATTTACACTAAGACTAAACATCCAACGATAATTTTACATAAATCGCAGCACACATACAATACTTAAACTACGTAATTGCGACACAATCGCCCTTCACGACTCCCGAGCTACAAGTGAAATCACATTGAAAATATTGAAACTGTGAAAGAGTGAAATCACAATGAAACTGTGAAAAAGTTAAATTTCATTCAACACGATGAAATGCGCGTGGTCTGCGATTTCGTTGAGTATTATTTGTAGCAGAAGTAGCACGTAGCAGACCATGTGAAAGAAAGTAGCAGGTGCGACGTATGATTACGCATTTCATGTGATTTTTCATATGCTACTTGTGAAATGTTCCAAGCTTAGTGTGAGCAATTATTTTTGGGACACTTAGCTCTGAACAAATACAGTCACGTGGCACCTCTAACATACTTGATTCTCTGTGCTTAGGGCCACAATTATAAACATTCAATGCAAAAAATGCGTTTAGAAATTCTCAAATTAAAAACGTTTTGGCCCGGTATAAATTCGACTTACTAAATGATAATACTGTGTTAGAATATTTCTTTATATACGTATCGTACTTGTACAATAGCACGATCTAAAAGGGAAGATTGCACTAGCGATGTCACAGGGTACATTGCGGTATTGCTTGAAAATATATCATCATCACCATCATCATCATCAGCCCGTGTCTCTCCACTGCAGGATATAGGCCTCTCCCAAGGTTCGCCACAACACACGGTCCTCCGCCTTCCGCATCCAATTACCCCCGGTATGGTGCTTCAGGTCATTAGTCCACCTGGCCGGAGGGCGTCCAACGCTTCGCTTCCCAATACGTGGCCTCCACTCGAGAACCCGTCTACCCTATCGGTTGTCGATTCTACGGCGAATGTGGCCGGCCCATTGCCACTTCAGCTTGCTAATGACTTCGGCTATGTCGACAACTTTAGTTCTTTGACGGATTTCAGTATTCCTAATTTTGTCCATCAAGGAAATGCCGAGTATAGCCCGCTCCATAGCGCGCTGAGCGACTTTAAATTTGTGGACCAGTCCTGCCGTGAGAGTCCATGTTTCGGCACCGTATGTCATTGTAGGCAGGACGCATTGGTTGAAGACCTTGGTCTTCAGACATTGCGGTAGTGGCGACGAGAACAGACGACGGAGCTTCCCGAAAGCAGCCCAGCCCAGCTGAATTCTTCGGTCGGCCTCTTTGTTGAAGTTGTGTTTGCCTAACTGGACAGTCTGTCTTGGATAGACATAGTCTTACACAACTTCAAGAGTGCATCCTCTGCGGTTACCGGTCTCGATAGAATATATTCGTTGAACATGACTTTCGTCTTGTCCAAACTCATCCCGAGTCCCACCCGCCGAGAGGCGGCATTGAGGTCGTTTACCATTCTACTGAGCTCCTCCAGCGATTCTGCCATGATGACTATGTCGTCAGCAAACCGGAGGTGAGAGATGTATCTATTATAAATCTAATCCTATCCTACTAATATTATAAATAAGAAAGTTTGTATGTTCGGATGTCTGACAATCACGCAGCAACGGAGCAAAGAATCCTCATGATTTTTTGCATAGAGATTTTTAGTTTGTGAAGTATCGAAAGTAATATAGGCTACTTTTTATGCCGGAAAAAGGTACGGTTGCTGTGGAATAACAATTCTTCATGCTGAAACGGCCGAACGGATTTTGATGAAATTAAGTATGATGATGTCTAAGGCTTGGAACAAATAACTTACAGGATTTTCAGTCCAAGAAAATATACTGTTCTTGTGATTAGCTATTTTAGAATTTAGAATATCTAATCTTTATGCTAATATAGCTAAATAGGTTTTAATGAAATTTTATATAGTGATTTCTTAGGTAGCTAAGTTTCAAAATGTTCTGGAGTGTCCCTTTAGTATCCTTGGTACAACTGTGTATTCCACGCGGGCGAAGCTGCGCGCGGAAAGCTAGTTATAAATATTCTACCTACTTAAAAAAATCATAAACCTGATTTTAGTGAAGAGTTGTTGGTAATATGAAAAATATTTAGTGGTTAAAATAATAAATGAACACCGAAGTACATTTTGTGAAACAATGTATTATGAAACGCATTGTTTGAAAAGTCGTTACTTCTGTTAACATACCGCTGACCGCCACATAAAAAATTCAAAAAAAGTATTCTACGTAACATTTGTACAAAATAAAGGTTTGTTCTCTATTATTAATACAACGAAAGCTAATTTAACCTGTACATATAATTAAACGGTAATGGAATCTTGTTTGTGCTTTGTTTTTGTTTTTTTTTTAAATTACGATTTTAGCGAACATAACTAATTATATAGAAGCCAAAACGAAAATTTTTTGTCTGTCCGACCGTCTGTCTGTGCAGGCATCTATTTTTATTAAATTTGATGTAAAGATTACTTGATACCTAAACTATTTTTACCGCGGGAATATGTTTGTATGTGTGTTTGTTTCACAACTAAACCGCAGAATTTATTGTGATGATATTTGATATAAAGATAGTTTGGACTCGGACCTAATATTGGAACGATATTAGTCTGCGTTTAACCACCTAAAACACTGTTTGTTGTCCTTTCACAGCTAAAGCAATATCTCCCTTTAGCGATCCTGGCACAAAGGTATAATCCAAGAAGAATAATAGGCAGAAAGCTATATATCGTATATAAAAGAAGATTCCAGAGTGGTTCCTCATAACTCAGCCGAAATCACTAAATTTTGACAGTGACTAGTTTTCTCTTAATTTGACTGTTATTTAACCTTTTGATTGAAAATTGAAAATGGCATGTTTCATTGTTTTAGTGAAACGAACCTTTGAAGAATAAGTATTAGTACACACATGTAATCTATATAAACGAATCCGCGAGCGGCCGCTAGTAAAGATAAAATCTTATACATATACTTACCAAATCCTTTTTGCAATTGATACTTTATTTATGTTTTGTTTGATTATACCGAGTGTTTGACTGAACGTGGTTCTAACTTAAAGAGGATGTAGAGCTTACTAAACTAAATACAAAGTTTTAAAAAAATAAGTAATAATAAAATTAACTTTAAACTTTTCACTATAACCGTTAGTTTACGCCATCTGCCCACTTGAAAACTTTTGTTTAGTTCGGTAAGCTTTATAAACGCTCTATAAGTTTGGACTACGTTCAGCTGAACACGGTGTATACTACAATTACCTAGGCGATGGAACTTCGTTCGCCTTGTTTCGAGTTTCCCTCAAATTAATATAGCTAAATTAACGCGGGCAAAGTTTGTATTTGTCATTTGTATTTATTTTCGTTTTTGAGTAGGCATACTGTATATTAATTAACGAATAATCTGCGAACCTGCTCTATTATATTTTTGTGATGCAAGAACGTACATCTAAAAAATCGGTGAAAATTTACATGAGGTAATCCGCATAGTACTGTAGTTAGGGCCAAGCTTTGGGCGGACGCAGCAACAGAAAATTATCAAATATCTTATAATACCGACCAAAGCTTGACATGTGGCATCAAATCATTCGCCCAAATTTCATAAAACAAAAGCTCATAGGCATCATTTCGGTACACTATGTACTTAATTCGTGAAAAGTTAAATTTTGATAAAACAAATCCGTAACAACAACAAACAATAATTAAACGTAAATCTTCAGCACTTTATTTCAACAATCCTACAATATAGTATATAAAACAGTGCGCAGCTTTTAACTCGAACTGTGAAGAATATATTGCACTCAGCCCTGGCTCCTGACATATTTCAGCACTTTGCTCCGTGATATATGTCTGGCGCCACGTATTTATAGCTCTCTGTGCGTATTATGCCGCTAATGTACTTTATAATGAGCTTAATTCTCGGCCTTCCTCGTTTTGAAGCTTTGAAGTGAACAAAGGGAGTGGGTGGTAACTCATCCGCGCGTCACATGCGATTTTCATTAGATAACTTTTGATATATATAAATTGGTATGATACTTGTACCAACAGTTATCATCTTTATCTACGTGTTCCAAACCCACTGCGAAACCGCCGCTGCGCCCGTGTCGCCTGTTGTTGTTCTCGCGACGTTCATGGTTACTGCTTGCACCTTTATGTCATAGCGTGATGGTATAATTTATACCATTCGTCAAGAATTGAGCTATCAAACGCAAAAAGATTTTTTCAAATCGGACTGTTGGTTGCATACTTTAATGCGTTCAAACTAAAAAAAGAAACTTTTCGGCTTTATGACATTAGCATAAATAAGATAATAAGTAATTTCTTTTACTTTTTTAAAGTAGGAATTAATTAGCTTTCCTCCCGCGACGAAAATCGCAATAAATTCACTAGATGAGTGCCCGTACTGCCGGGCAGTAGCTGATGTAGGCAGCAAGACGCCAGCAACCACGACCCCTGCCCCTCGCTTGATTAGCACCTCGAACGCCACTCGAGCCTGCCCGCCCAATTTTTTTTCTAATATGTTCTTACATTATTACTGTTATTATTATTACCTAGTGTAACGAAATGTATAATGTACACCGGACCAAAAAAATAAATATATTCGTAACCTATAGCAAAATTGGGGCGTTTCTATAGACAAAAAAATGACCGAAGCTAATATTAATAACGTGTGTTACAATTAACGAATTATGATCATTTTGATAAGACAATTTATTAATTAACAACCACTGATTTTGTACAATATTACTAACTAGAGACAGCATAAATGTGAGATCAAATGCTCAACGAAAGCAGGCTTAGCTCATTCCGCACTTTAGCTATGAAGCTACAAGTAAATCGGCGCGGAAAGCGGTGTGTAAGCAATTGTAGGTGAATTTAGTTCCTACGGAAGTAGAGCTTTACGTAACATATTCCAATTTATTAGATCGTACCGAAAGTCGCTATTTATTTTCTGTCTTTGCGGAGTCAATCTTCTGTACTTGTACTATTTAGTATTCTGTGACGAAAGATACTTTTTATCTTTCGCGTGAGAATCGCCGCCCCACTATGCAGTTGTATTTCAAAATACCTATAAATCATGGTGATCTATACGTTTCCGTTTCGCAAAATCTTTTCCAATATCTCGTACTCTATTACTATGCGAAGGAGGAAACGACATAGATTCCGCCCATTCCCCACCACTTAATAGTGACAACTACATTCCATTACATCAGCCCTTTTTATACCCCACTGCAGGGGCTTAGGCCTACCCACAAGATGAGGAGGTTTGAAGCTTAAATTCACCACGCTGCTCCAATGCGGGTTGGCGGATTGTGACGATCGCCTCCTATTGACAGTAACCGGACCGACTGCTTAACGTGCTCTCCGAGGCACGGAGTCAGTGATAATTTATGTATTCAACTCAGAAAAAACTAATTGGTACACACCCAGATTCGAACCACAGCCATATGGCCTTAAAGATTTCAACCAGGTCTGCTGCGTTCGGGCTATGACGACTATAACTCAGGCACCATGTATTTCATAATCCATGCACTCTATTTCTTTGTATAATACTATTATAAACTTAGCATGAAGAACGGATGCCGTTTTTTGAATGCAAAGAGTTGCCACACAAGACATATGGCACACGAGTCATTATCTATGCAAGGACTCATTCGGAATCACCGGACCTGAGATCCGGTTGAACTTCTCGCTTTTGTTTACGGCATAGGTACTGCACCTAAATATTAATGTTGTTATACATAATAAAATACTTATATTAAGTTGAAATAAGTACAAGTTGAACATTGAATTAACTATATAATGTTATAGGGTTATTGATAATTCAATCTATTCCTGTTGATGGTTCGTAGAAAAAATTACAGATTAAAGACTAAAATTAACTTTTTTTCAGTAGTGATGTATAAAAAAAACTACTAAACTAAATGAACTTGGGACATCCCAAACGGCGCCATCTAGTCCCATAGTAAGCAAGTATTATGCTTGTATTATGGGGTACAAGATAACTGATATAAATACTTAAATATTCTTATTTTATATGTATAATATACACATATATAGATATTTTTACACCCAGACACGGAACAAATGACATGTTTATACACACAAATATTTGTTCCGGGCGGGAATTGAACCCGCGATCCTTGGCTCCGCAGTTACCCTAACTGCACTACTTAAGCACTCGACCAATCAGTCGGTGAAATATAATCAAATATAACAGTTGTAATCAATCTTTTTTAAATTATTTATTTAGTCACATAGCGTCAGTTGACTATCAGTAATAAAAGAAATAAAAAGAAATAAGGTTAATATTTATTACTTTCATAATAGTCTCATTTATTACTATAGTAATAGTTTCATTAGCTTGTGTTCTGGGTACCAAGCGAAGACACCACTTACATATAACAACCAATACCCGGTACCAGTATCAATATTCATCATATAAATACTGACCCGACCTGGGATTCAAACCCGGGACCCCCAGCTTCGTAGACGGGGTAGCTACCCACTAGGCCAAGCGGTTGCCAATTGTAAACGTGCAGATAACGTATTGAAAAAAACAAATATGCATCTTTAGCCTTGCAATGAGATATAAAATCTGAGATGAGTTGAAAGATCACAGAAAAATGGGTCGAACCATTGAGTAAATAAATGTGACAGCAGCGTTTGGTTTTAATCATGTTTTAATAGAGTCATAAATGTCACTTCACAGTATCGAAAATGTCAAACACAATTTCGCGGGGGTGAAGACCGGCGCTCGGGGACCACGAGCGGACTGAAACTCGACATCTTGCACCAGCTAGCTAGAGTATGAGTGGTTAGACGGTAAACGCAGAAAAGGGCTTCTAGTCAATTCGTACTTTTATGGGTCGAACTGCCAAGTGTGAGTCAATCTCGCGCCCTGAGAGTTCCTTATAATTATGAACAGATATTGACGTGTTTCGTGACAGCCAAGTGGTAACGAGCCCGCTTCTTGTTTAGGAGGCCGTGGTTTGAATCTCAGGGCATGTACCAATGAGTTTTTCTAACTTATGTACATAACTATCACTGACTCGGTGCCTTGGAGAGCAGTTAAGCCATGGGTACCGGTTGCCATCAATAGATGGCAGTCGTTAAAATCCACCAACCCGCACTGGAGCAGCGTGGTGGATTAAGCTCCTGAAATGGAGATTAAGCTCCTGAAATTTATCATTGTTAAATCGTGACTTTCATTGAATTGGACTGTTGACTCTTCTTCTATTACTTAGCTAGTGAACAGGAGTTTGTACCTGTTTGCTTATTCGACGATTTGGCGCGTATTCCCTGTTTAAATTTCACTTCTAATGAGCAATCTTAGTATTCGTAAAAAACAAAACGCGAATACGTTATTGCTAATTAAATGTTAATATTGAGTTTATATTAACACTTGTGACAGTTTTTTTCATTATTATAAATAAAAAACAAACTTAATTTCATACAGGTTTCATTAAAAAGACACTACTGCCTGGTCTTTTTGTTACCCGTCCCACTGTCATGTAATCGTGTCATACGTATTCAAAATTTAAGTTGTACCCATGCGACTACAACCAAATACATAGCCAAGAAAAACATTTCCGTAAAAAACTATCTGAGGCTCGCAACACTCTTACCGTAAAAAAATTTGATATTTGAGTCAAGTTACTCTTCCCTTCACTTCATCAGCCCCTTTTTACCCCACTTCAGGGGCTTAGGCCTCCCCCGGGGAGAGGGGGGCTTGGAACTTAAATCCACCACGCTGCTCCATTGCGAGTTGGGGATTGTAACGACCGCCATCTATTGACAGCGTCTGGGACCGACTGCTTAACGTGCTCTCCGAGGCACGGAGTTAGTGATAGTTATGTACTTAAGTCAGAAAAATTCATTGGTACACGCCCGGATTCGAACCATGGTTCAAGTTACTCATTGTATAAAATTGTAGTTTTTATACTGTGATGAATTATTAAAAAAAAAATTTTAACTTATTTATCTATCCTCGGCTAATAAATGATCTCACAGTACTGTATGCTTTCGCCACGTATGGATATGCAATAGGTAACTTGATTCTTTTCGGGAATTCAAAACTTTTTACAGCGAAAGTTACGAGGCATGGCAAATTTTTTACAGGAATATTTTTGTTGGTAGATCTTATTGGTTTCTGTGAGCGATTCCTGTTTCATTCTTTTTTTACTGTATCATTAATATAACTAACCAGTGAAGAGTTGTCTGACCATATTGTAAACATAAATAGGTATTATAAAAAATGACAACTTCTCCGACAATATCTTGATATTATGTATTTAATATTGTAATGTGAAATAAAAGAGCAAAATACAGTTAGCTTCATAAGATGATAAGTTTGTTATTATATAAATTTATGACTTTATATGCTTAATAAATTTAAACTATGTTTAGCCGAACACTCGGTATATACCATCTATATGAGATTTTAATATTCCGTAAACTGATATATAAATGCCAAAATGAGGTCTTCTGTTCCATACACTTTCAGCTGCCAAGTAAGTGAATACATCATAATTTTAATAAGGCATTTTTGTTTTTATTCGGGACCCGTTTTGATTCCTTAGTAAACTTCATTATGCGTGTAAAACCTAAGTAAAAATCCTTAATTTTATCATAACGAGTGTACATATTCTGTGGTTCTCGCGTTATTGTTTAAAGTTCATATTTTAATAACATTAAAATTTTGCACCCAGCCTAAACGGTTTCACAATCGTTCGCGCTTTCCCTAAAAAATCTGTTTCCTTTGTTCTGTCCTTCAGCCGTAAGGATCAAAAGGATCTCTTCCAAGTAAACCAAGATATAAGTAACTTTTCACTTAGAAGTTTCGAAATAATACAAATATCTTATATATTCAAACAGGACATGTTCCCTTAATTTCAATTACACAAATTGGCCGAAACTTTACCATCAGCCCTTGTCATATATTTCATTTTTCAATTTTCGGAAGCGATCCGTCGCTGTGGACCGTCTCGGGCATCACAAAGTTAGGACGGGCTCATAAAAAAATGAAAAGCTCACAGCTACGCCGAGCTTTCTTCCAGAAGTCCGCGTACTTTCACATGTTATGCAAATCAGAGTAGATAACTTTCACAAACTTTTCCTACCCTTCCATTTAGGCAGCTGTACAGCGAAGTTTTAAGTAACTCCGCTGCCGCCTCTTTAAAAATTCAAGGGCCAGAAAGTGACATCGGGATGCGCCCTTTCCATGCTCTTATTAACATGTAAGTCAGTTTTGCAATCTCTTTACTTCGAAAAACTTCCGTCATTCCCACGCGGAGTAACTTCTTACGTGACTAAAACAAGTAGAAGGCTGACAACCTTTTACCTTTTGAATATGGAAATTAGATAAGAAAAACAAAACATGTTTCTGATCCGCTTCGGTGATGCTTTTGAGGTTTCATTTTCTTTTTGCTTATTTTATGGTACGATTTCCTTTACTTTTTGACAAACAACGCCTTAGACTTTACATTTTTAGAAAGTTGGGGCTAGTGGCTAAAGATGCAGTAGTCGTCTGGCGTCATCATGATGAAAGACCACACGCCTTCATTGAATCTATTCCAGCTGTTTTTTACAATTTACTGCTTTTATCAGTTCTTGGCAGTAAACACATGAATCGTTGTTTGTGGCCAGCGGTAAAAGTTCATAGTGAATGGTGTCCTTCCAATGCCATCATACACTCAACATCACTTTACTGCGCGTTAATCCAGGTCTTGCCAATTTGTGAAGCTTGGGCGCACTTTGACCATGATCTTTAGCATACGTTCTTATTGTAAGTAATCCACTTGTCATAACCGGTCATCAATCTTTTCCAAAATGGTACGCTTTCATTGCGTTTTGATAGCAAATTACAAATGATTACGGGGTTTATTAGTTTTCTTTCAGTGAGTTTGTATAGCCCCTAAACATCGGCCTTTCTTGTATAACCTGACTTTTTAAAATAAATCAAAAACGTTTTTTGTTCAATGCTCAGTTCTCCAGCAATGTTGTAACTACTAATATGCCAATCTTGCTCCTCTTTTCCATGAATGACATCAAATTCATCCGTAGCAGGGCGACCAGAGCGAACTGCATCTTCGACGTAAAAATTTCCTGACTGACAACCAACCCAAATCGTATTAAAGCTTCTTTAATTTATTAAATATTCATTTTTTGGTCGTTTGGTAGAACTTATTTACGTTATTTAAGAGGATTGTGTAGTGACAAATTCTCATTTAAACGGCGTTAAGGGTTGCACCCCAGTAAACCTTAACCGATTGCCGCAAAAGAAAAATAGTATTCAGATGAGCAAAAACTAGATCAATACGTTATTTATTTTTTAAATATTTTGATATATCATAAGAAAAAAAAAACTTATATGCTTGTTTTTTTTTTTTAATTGTGTCATTTTTCACATATTCAACATGAAACTAATTGCATTTTCACAACACGTGTAAAATAAATAATAAACGAAAATTAACCCCGCGCATTTAGCTTTTTTTTATGATGTATCAAAATATTTGAAAAATTAAAAACGTATATACCTGCTTTTGCTGATGTGAATACCATTTTTTTTGCGGCTATCAGTTAAGGTTTAATGGGGTGCAACAGTTAGCGCCGTTTGTATAAAAATTTGCCACTAAACACTCTTCTTAATTAATATGCTAATAACAAGTATATTGAAAAAGTAATTTGCCCGTCGAATAGCTTGATAAGTGAAACCGAATCTCCACCGGCGAAGCCAAGGGCAGAGTCTAGTGAAACAATTATAGGAGTAAAGTCCGCAAAGTTAGGAAAGCGTGTCTTCACAAATGGGTAGTTTTTGTGGTAAGGTGAGCGGCCAAGTAGAACGACGTGTGTTGCCGCGGTCCGCTGCCATCATGTGCCACGCTCTTTTGTGACTTCACAACGCAACGTAGCGAAATATTTTATATGCAATAATAAAATGGGGACGGCATATGCGCTTGGTAAACCTCTGTAACGATTTCTGTGATGCGGTTTTTAAGTGGCCGTCATAGGCCACCAGAGGACGCAACCGTACACTTATCATTGCTCTTAAACAGCTCGTTTAATTTTCATTCAGTTTTTAGCATTACATAGGTATTTTTCTAGAAGAGGTTCTAGGATATGTTTTATCGTTATACACAACCAGAAAGCGATGCCGTAGATGAGTTTTTTCTAAAACAGCTAGGCCAATGTTGCTGTGGTTTTCATTATTAATAAAGGTTAACCTCTGTGTGTCGTGATGGCCGACTGGTGGCGAGATCGCTTCTTGTTTAGACAGTTATGATTCGAATTCCAGAAACCGGCATGTACCAATCAGTTTATTCTGACTTAAGTACATAACTATCACTGTTTCCGTGCCTCGAAGAACACGTTAAGCTGTCGGTCCCGGTTGCCATCATAAGATGGCAGTCGTTAAAATCATCAACCCGCAGTGGAGCAACGTGGTGTATTAAGCTCCAAGCATCCTCATCCCGAGGTGAGGCTTAAGTCCCTGCAGTGTGGCATAAGGGGCTGATATGAAAGTTCATAGACATGTTTTACGATTATAGATCACCAGGAGACGTTGCAGTAGATGTGTTTTTCTAAAACGGCTAGGTGAGCCGATATCCGTGAAGCTTTTGTGTATAACATAGGTATTACCTTACAGCATATTTTAGACATGTTTTAGGATTATAGGTCACCAGAGGGGGCTCCAGAAAATGTATTTCCCTAGCACGGGCAGACCGATCTAAATGCGAGTTTTCATACGTACATTACATATATTTTAAAATTAAAGCTATTATATCCAGAATGTTCAAGATGTCAAGTCTCATGTTAATGTCTCACCTTGACGAGTTAACTCCACGCCACTTCATTATATCAAACCAACATTATTAACTAAACTAGATTTTACTAATGAACGATGTCCAATTGTTGTGAGTTCATTTCTTAACACCTAATGGTGAGGACCTATTTATCAAGTAAATAAAAGATTGTATGACAAATCGAAAATCTTGTGGATATTTTGTCGATCCCACTTCAGCGAGTACTCGCTCATTTAAGGGGGCAATTACAAAAAAACGGCATGTTTAGGTACATTTTTAGGAAGTTTGGAAAGGTATATGGTCATAAACCCAATTCTAAAATAAAGATCAATTCTTAATTTACAATTGTGTTAGAAAACATTTGCATATTTTACACTCTTTCACACTGAAAAAATATAATTTTTAACCCACTTTTGCCGAAATCGCGGAAAATTAACATTTTTCGGTACATATTACACCATCATCACAAGGTTTTTTGAGATTAAAAAATCATTTACGTATTGTTAATACTTCATCCTTTCTTTCTGTAAGAGGAAATTTTGATAATAAACAGAAAAGTGGCAGAAAAAAATCATCAATAATATGCAATTTCACCGAAATTTCGCCATACTATTTTGTATGAACTGACAGCACACTGACAGCATAAAACCAAGCGCACACGGTATCGTGCTTCAGACCGCTCCGAGGAGCGCTATTGAAAGGTCGGGTGTACGTCTTTGTTTTTCTCCGATCAAATGCTGTACGTATGGTAAAGTTGAACTCAATCAATCTTGAGACGTGGGTGAAAGTAAAAGTGAATGGGCATCTTTGTATGGGCTGCGTACCCAGGTTGTATCAAGTTGTGGTATATGTCATTTTAAAGGTCGTATCAATAGCTTTATTTTATAGTATGGCACCAACTATGAAACACGTGCAAGGAAATAACTATGAGTTATTTTATATCTCATATAATGAAATGTTATTTTTAGTGTAAATGTTACATAATGTACAATATTACTTTATTACTAAGCATACCCACTATACGGTTACCAATCGCTATTCCACCGCCGCTTGCACACCTACATACTCTTAAGACTGGCCAAAAAAAATTGCAGGTTTTGCATAGGCTTCGTCTCCATGCTGTATCTAGTGTAGGCATGTTGTTCTTGGATTTCTTATTAAAAAATATAATTAAAGGCTAGTATTGCGTAGGTCGAAATAATTTAAAAAAAAAATATCATTGAACTAATAATCTAGATCAACAATTATATCATCTAAAAAAGTTGCTGGCAACAATATATAATTTTGATGCCTCGCCCACCCCAAATACCATATAATGCTTATTATATGTGAACATGTGCCGACTGTTCTTCGCCCTATTAGGCACGAACAGTAATTATCGACTCCCTTCCCGTCGTTATTGTAGTTACTACAATATAGGAGTAATATATCCGATTCGACACATGACAGGACTGAATCCAACCTCTAGTAGTATGTATGTGTGTGGGCAGGGCGGTGTAAGAGTTATACTGACAGGTAGCCGCAACGTACAGTATGCTATATAACATGGTAAATAAAATAGAATAAGTAAAAAATAAAAACCGACTTCAAAAACATAAACTAAAAAGTTAAAAATAAAATTTTCACTTTAAAGAAAGGAGCATTAACAGGCGGCATATAGTTAATGAAGTCGGTGCCTACTCACCAGACACTTTAAATTGTGTTCCATATTTGTTATAGTTATAAATATATAATTGTTGTAACTGTTATTACCTGGTAAGTTCTTATTTAAAGTGTCTGAGTTGGCACCGACTTCATTAACTATATGCCGCCTGTTAATGCTCCTTGCTTTAAAGTGAAAATTTTATTTTTAACTTTTTAGTTTATGTTTTTGAAGTCGGTTTTTATTTATTTTTTTAAATTATTTTATTTTTCAATTTTTAGTTGAACGCATCTGTAACTTATTTGTATTTAGTATAAATGGGGCTACTAAACGCGCTACTCTAATGAGACAGCACCGCGATTACGCAATGTAAATTCAGTGTTAAATTGACGAATCAGCATGCCTAGTAGGCAGTGGTATTCCTATGTAAAACTTCAATCTTAATTATTATTTTTGTACGAACTGAACATTTTGGCATATTCAACCGTGTGACGGAAGCTCAACAAAAGGTAACTGCTGTAAATCGTTGAGGAATTCCCCCGACTGTTTATGGTCTTCATCATCAGACCTGTAATGGCACTATAACTCATATGAGTGCAAAGTTCTCTTTAATAGAAATGAATTAAGTCCAAACACCAGGTAATTGCTGTAAATCGTTAAGGAGTTCCCTCGATTGTGTATGGTCTCCATCATCAGATCTGTAATGGTACTTATAACCCATATGGGTGCAAAGTTCTCATTAATAGAAATGAATCAAGTCCAAACACCAGGTAATTGCTGCCAGTCGTTGAGGAGTTCCCTCGACTGTCTTTCAGCTCCATCATCAGATCGACTCCCGACCTTCATTAAATAGTACTAGTAGTAGTACTTCATCAAAATACTTAAAATACGATACTTTAAAATACGATTTTCGAAGGTTGCCCTCGATTTCTCTGGGATGCCATCATCAGATCCTGGTTTCCTTATCATGGTACCATTTCGGAGATATCTCCCTTACACAAAAAAAAAAATCATCCAATTCGGTTCATAAACAACGAAGTTATCCCTGAACACACATAAAAAAAAAACATATATACGGTCGAATTGAGTAACCTCCTTCTTTTTTGAAGTCGCTTAAAAAGAACTTTATAAGCTAGAAATAATGATTATTTAAATAAAAATTAAATAATTTTAAATTTAAATTTCAAAGGCAGTAATTAAATAATAAGTTGGTGTCATACAATAAAATGAAGCTATTATTAAGACCTTTAAAATGACATATGTCACAACTTGATACACCACTGGGTACGAAACCGCCCATTGTCTTTTATAATATTTTATGAATTGAATTAGTTTGAATTATTTTTTTACCAAGGCGGAAAGCTATTAAACTTAAAATAAAAATCTTACACTATATATACAATGTACATAATATATACATTACCGAGTTGACCTACTAATAATTTTTAATGATAAAAAAATTAAATTAAAACATATGTAAAAAGTGGTGAGCTCTTGGAATGGTGTAATTATTTTAATTTTAATACGCTTTTATAAGTTCCACCTGTATGTTTTTTTGTATCTAATGGAATCTTTAAACGCGGTTGTCACCCACTTCCACTAAAGATATTGGGCTGAAATTCAGAATACATATGTAACTTCGATGACAATACACTAAAATGATAAACATAACTTGATGTTGCAGCCAGGATTGTTTCCTCATAAGGATACTCTTCACCGGTTAATAGCACGAACACGAAACTTTGTATGTAGGTTGGATTTCGATAGTTATCCATGATTTTCACTATAAACTGATGATGCACCACGATAATTTGTTTACAAGGGAACTCCTCAGTGGTTAGATTAGCACCGACATGAAGCTTTGTGTCGGTTTGTATCATTTCATCGTTTTATAGGTAATTGTGAGTTCCACCTTTATGTTTGTAAATTTTAATGGAATGTAGTTTAAAAAATATTAAGACTAAAAAAAGATAAAAAATAATATATTAAAAAAAAAATTATAAATTACACTTTGATACGACTTTGATAGACAATCGAACTTTAAAAAAGAAAATAAGTAGAAAAAAAATTGAAAATTAATGTTATTGTGAAAAATCGTGGAGTGCAATGAAATATTTAAAACAACTGATATCGGGCACCCCACGTTTTGTCACAATAACATTATTTTTCCTCATTAAACACTTTATTCTTATTCTAAAAGTTATTTTCTCCTTTTTAGATCGATTTGGTATCAAAGCGCAAGTTTCTTAGTTTTTTTAAACTATCTGGGGGCACGGCCGTGCCCCCACCAAGTCGAGCAAAAAAGCGTCACGGCCGTACCATCCTTTTCTCGAAGCAATTCAGACCGTTTTCGACCCCCTGTAACTTCGTTGTGGATAAAACTAGAAGACTGAAATTTTCAGTAACCATGCAGGCATATTATATAAGCATATTACACGTTTTAATTCAATTGGAACCAGTATTTTTAAGAAATTATAACGGGTCAAATTTCTTAATTTTGTCACTCACTGACTCAACGATCATCAAAATTCTAAGGCACTTCTAGCAGACCTAGAAGCTTCAAATTTGGAATATAAGTAGTGTTTGGTGTATGAATCAAGGAAAAACTAAAAAATCTAGAAAAGATCGCAAAAAAAAAATTAAGCCCATACAGCCAAGTCTTCAGTTAATTTTTTCAATATTGGCTTTATTCGTAACGATGTTTTATTACGGCAGTTATTATTATATTAAACTGTAGCTGAAGCTCAAGAAGTAGTACCGGAAAAGAGAAAACGGAAGGCTACCTACAAAAATAAGAAAAGTTCATAAGTCCGGGAGAGGACTTTAAGAAAATTCGTTGCTGGTAGATATACATATATACAATAAGTAGAAGGTACCGAAAAGGAAAAAAGTAGAACTGTCTACAAAATACAAAAAGAAATGAGATCCCTTCAAAAACAATACTTGTCAAAAAAACCAAGTCTCGCAACTCAGTTGTTCTGCGGTAAAAAGTTGTGAGATCCATGTAATACCAAGTCGGTTATTAATTTATTCAGTCTCTACTTGTAAGTCTCTACTTGTAAGTATGTAATATTTTATATAAATATATTGACGACCGCTTAGCCTAGTGGGCAGCGACCCTGCCTGCGAAGCTGGAGGTCCCGGGTTCGAATCCCAGGTCGGGTCAGTATTTATATGATGAATATTGATACTGGTACCGAGTCTTGGTTGTTATTTGTATGTGGTGTCTTCGCTTGGTACCCAAAATACAAGCTAATGCTTAGTTTGGGACCTAGACGTTGTTGTGATTGTGTGTGTTATTATTATTATTATTATTGAGACTTGGCCATCGCCTGAAAACACGTGTAAATTCAATCGCCTGAAAACACATGTAAATTCAATTATTTAGTGCGACGGCCAAGTCTCAATATATTTATATAAAACATTACATACTTACAAGTAGAGACTTACAAGTAGAGACTGAATAAATTAATAACCGACTTAGTATTACATGGATCTCACAACTTTTTACCGCAGAACAACTGAGTTGCGAGACTTGGTTTTTTTGACAAGTATTGTTTTTGATGGGATAATGTTTGTAGAAGGCGGTCTGAATGACCGTGAAATTTGAAGGGCAAGTTAGTCAAAACAGGGGTGTTCGCACGGTTCCTCAATTTATAGAAATAAATAATGGTAAGAGCTAAAGGCGCGAGCGGGTTGCTTTTCGCGGTTTACGCATGCGGTGCAAACAGAATGCTCGCTTGTGATTGGTGTAAAGTAAAAAGATTTAGTACTGTAAAATACAACATTGCGGTACAAGTTTCGATGTCATAAAGAACGTATTAATAGTAACTGTATTGACAAAAGTATTAATCGTTGTTGTAATAACGCATACAGACTTGTTTTTTTTTTGTAATGTGGACCAAATAATAATAAAATTTTAATCTATACGAAACAGACTTTATTTTAGTAGTGTTAGGCCCAGAAAGAAAGAAGTTCAAAATGGCAGACACTATTTTCAGTTTTGACCGCAGATTTGTGAAGGGAGACCACATGGACTCATAGATATCGATTTTGAAAGCAAGCAGTTCAAAAACTATAACAGATTCTAAGGCAGTAATTTTTTTTAGTTCTGAGCACAGATTCGTAATCGAAGACCATACAGACTCTTACACATTGATTTTGAAAACAATCGGTCCAGAATCAAAAATAGTAGAATTTGACGAAATGGGAAATGAAAAGGTCACCTCATTCAATGGGACCTCGGTTTCGCCATCGCCACGTATCACAAACAAAATGCACTCGTATTGCAAAACTCCTCATACGATAACTGTGGCACAGTATAGTATTGTCTAATATTTTTTTTTATGGAACTTTAAAAGACATCGTAACCCACACCCATAACACAAGCTTTGCTTAGTTTGGGACTAGATAGCGCTGTGTGGGATGTCCCAGGTATTATTGTTATCACTACATATTATAAAATAAAGTCCCTCGCCGCGTCTGTCTGTCTGTCTGAACGCGACAAACTCAAAAAGTACCGAACGGATTGGCATATTATTGACATCAATGGACAGAGTGATTCAAGAGAAAATTTGTTGAAATATGACGATTATTGTTGAAGAAGTCGGAAAAAAATCAAGCTGGTTGGGAACTTTCATCGAAAATGCGGCCTAATCCTTTTGAGATATAACAAAATAATGTATGGAGGAATTGTGTCTGTTTTATAGGACTAAAGAAAAGTCCGCGATAGCATATGTCTATATTTTATGGATAGCTTACTATACTATTTTTATGATGTAATATGATGAGGTGATTGGAAAACAATTTATACGGATATGGTATTAATCCTTATCAAATTAAATACGATATTTACCTTCAGCATTTCATGAACATTATGATCGCCGTTTGTATTCTACAATTTAAATCAATATCTTAGGAGCCATACCGGACGACGCGACACACGTGGTTAGGCTGAAGTTATCAATGTTGTATACAAAGAAATATTTTAGTTTGTTTTTAGGTATTTATTCTTTACTTTTTCATATAGTTATAGAATTCGAAATAAAATACATTAAAAATAATCCAAGTTGGACGAACTTGCGTTACATTTAAATCTAATGAAATCCAGTCCACATGTTCGACACAACAAGCTGATACGACACTACGACCGTAAAAACATTATGGCTCTGCTACCCGTGCGAAACCGGGGCGGATCGCTAGTTATTATATAAAATAAAGCAACATTAAAAACCTGACATAAAAGAAAACTAATTTTTAAATAAATAAAAATAATAATGATCAAGACTAATTAGTTCTGGTATAGAGCCAAGTATGTGTTGCCTCTGGTGCAGATGCGCGTGTAGTAGTAAGCAAGCTGTCAAGTAAAACCTATTTTTGAGCTGTCAGTTTTTGTACATACGTCCTTAATACACAAAATTTATGTAAAAAATTTTAGCTGGGTGAGTGGAGTTATCCTACTAACGTTAAGGTTATTAGAATCTTACTGTATCTACCAACAAAACGTAGATCAGAACGTATTTATTACGAACTAGCTGTACCTGGCCACGCGTTCCTGTGGCTTAGTCTAGTTAAATGGAAAAAAAGAAAAGAGATATACATATGTTTTGAATATGGTTATTTCACTACACCTGTGGGTATACAATATTTTTTATTGTTCCATTGTCTGGGCAGATATAGAGATTGTCTGGTTAGAATTGTCTGGAACATGCAACATATAATTGTCTTATTGTAAGAAGCAATCCGTGCATAGATCTAAACCGCCCTAAGATTTGTTGAAGGCAAACGCCTATCGAATTGCGAATCGCATTCGCTTATTTATTTTTTTATATTTCCATCCGCTGAACAAATTCTTTTAAAATTTCAATTTCACAATATACTTTTGGTTCAAATTAAAATCACTTAACACAGCTCAATTCCGCAGCCAAATACACTGAAAAATAAAAAAATTAACTGTTAAAAATCTAAATGAAAAACATTTTTAAAAATTTAACTATGCTCACAAAAGGAACGCTATGATAAACGACACAATTCAGTTATGGTTAAAACACAAATGTTATAAATCAAAATTAAAATTAATCGAAATTTGTAGAAATTCAATTTAATAAACTTACAACTGGAACCATTAAAAGCTCGTATCCTTTCTTTAGTAATGAATAATTAATTGATTATTTAACAGTTTTTACCTATATGAAAACACGTAGGGACCGACGACACGTAGGGAAATCTTTTTTTCAAAATTTCAAAGCAATCAGTAAAGAACTTCCGGAGATTTGCGATTAGAAACACACGAACATGAAATTATTGTTTATATAAATATGGACGCATGCATAACACTTCATTGGTTCGGTTTTACCAGAATTCTTAATAAAAAACCGAACCTACGCAGCGGGGGTGTTTTTATTATCGACGCGGAACGGCAGCACGCGCCACTTGTGTATCACTTCACACTTGACGGATCAGATGCGAGATACACACTTCACGCTACAACAACTTTGAAGTCATTACGTTCATATATTTAAATATATATATATACCATATAAATATATTTATCATAATTCAACAATATTTAATTCATTAAAATTATTTATAATGGCCGGCAATTAAAATTCAAATTGTCTTTTTAAGTAATGTTACACTCGTTAAAATGTAAATTTTGCAAATGATCATCGAATAACATGACTAAAAACTGTGCAAGATTTGTAAAATTATTTTAAAAATACGTAATCTAACATTTGCTGACTGTAAAATATCTTGATGTCTGGTGATGTTGAAAATAGCGCGTGTGCTGTCTCGAAACAATAATATGTATTATCTTAGAATTAAACTAGTTTATAAAAAAGAAATAATTATTGTGCAATATTATAATATAATATCGTATAAACAAGTGAAATATTTATTTATTCGTCTGTATTTTTTTTATATTACGTATTTTCAATCATCTACTCTCAAAAAGCGCTCAAAACGCGTATCGTTACACAGATAACGTTAAAAAAACAGATGCACTAATTGATTATTAGATATTTGAGTTATTTTGAAAATTAAAGAATAGCACTATAAGTACACCTAGATACATTTATGCAGATATACAATAAAATGATCATCTTTCTGAAAAATCCTAAGATTTGACAAAATACTAGATTATTGAAGATCCGAAATTTCACATTCGTATGAAATAGCAAATTAATTTAGAAAAAGAATATCTAAATATGTATATCAGTTGTTTGGTACCCATAATACAAGCTTTGTTTTGTTTGGGATTAGATGACGCTGTATGGTGTGTCACAGGTATTATTATTAATGGAAGCAAGCAACATTTATGTCGGCTGAAGGCTACAAGAGTTCTAGGAAAAGTACTCTTCACACTCTACATTACCATTTACTCATTTACTCAGGGTATAGGCAACACTCTCTACGTGACAAAAATTCGTTAACAAATAGTCTTGTTCCGACTTCATATAAATCTTCGAACTAACACCGACAGACGAGAGATATAGTTTTAACACGAAAAAGATCAAACCATATCAGCGCAAAATAGCGCTGACGCATGACAGAACGCTCGGCACGTGAACTGGATTCACACTTGATCGGTTTATTTTAGACTGTAACAGCCAAACTAAGACACGTACATACATACATACGATGATATTAAAAATGTATTAAACCGATTTCGCCAAAGAAGTCTTGAAATTGAAGTCATAACTAAGAATCCTTCTTGTGCGTCAGGGCATCGTCCGCGCAGTCGTCGCGGTCTGTTGCGCTCCCCGTGTTATACCGTTCACCGACTTATGCAAGTTGCTTGCGTATACATCAGATATGTTCGCATATAATATTCTTTATTTCTTTACGCTTTATAATTTTAGACGACCGCTTAGCCTAGTGTTCGAATCCCAGGTCGGGTCAGTATTTATATGATGAACATTAATACTAGTACCGGGTCTTGTCTGCTAAATGTATGTGGTGTCTTCGCTTGGTACCCAAAACACAAGCTAATGCTTAGTTTGGGGCCAAGACGTTGTTGTGATGTATACTTTATTATTATTATTATTATTATATAATGGCGTATTATTTGGTATTTCTTTAAGGAATACTGTCGATTTCTCGAAACGAAATAATATTTTAGACGACTTCCACTTGTATTATACTTCTATGACACTTCTTTTAAAAATACTTCCTCATCAATGATACTACCAATCATTTTTCGAATTACGCAAAATCGTGCAATTACTATAGGCTTATAATGACTCCGTTCCTTAGTTGTACTGGCATTAGTTGATTGGCATATTTACATTGCACATTACTTAAGCTAACAGTGTGTCCGAATGGAATTACATTCATATATTATTATTATTTATATAACAGTGTAATTATAGTTTTAAATAATATTCGTACATTTACAGTTAGTGTAAAATAAAATTTACATTTTAAAGGCATTACTATAATAACTAAAAACTAGAAACTTAAAACTAATCCGAACAAAAAAGCCCACCTCTTAACTCGTCCCGCCCAAAAGTGCCCATCACGCTGGCGGCGTTGCCGCGCTGAATGGCCAGCGAAATGCGTTGTGCAAGAAAAAAGCCGGAACGTCTATCCAGACCCCTCTCTATCAAGCGACAGCCTATTTGATGGACAAAAATCCTCGCCTCCGAGCACCAAGGTCCGGCTGTCTCAAAGGCGACCGACACAAAATCATACGCTGACTTTAGATTGGCATATTTTGTGTGTTTCTTGCCTGCAGCCGCCTCAGCCGCTCAGCGGGATGAATGTTGGGTGCCCCCAAGATGAGAAGGGGCAAATGTGCAGACACAAGTCACATCCCAAAGAAGGTACCGTCCCTTTTGCCATGGGACCAGTGTTAGACCATCCGGCCGCTTCCCGTCCGTACGACATAATCCAGGCAGCTCCAGGACACAAGGCACTCCGGCAGAAATGACCGCTCGCCGGATTATGTCATTAATCGCCTGATGCCGTGAGAACCGCCCAGCGCTCCTGGAACAGGAAAGACCGTGGCGTCCGTCTGATCCCACTGATGACCCATAGACACATTTGTGCGGTTCACAAATCAGGCAGCCCAACCTAAGAGCGACCGCTATCCTCAGAGTGTCCCCATCTAATAGCGTTCCTAGATAAGGTGAAGGCAAAGCATGCAACCAGGCTCCGGATTCCGGTCTTGATACCGCTCGAACCCGAGCAAGGTCAACACCTGTGGCCTGTTCCAATAAATCTGTGAGAAGCTGTTTACATAGAATCTCATCCCATCCACGTTGCGAATTTCGCTTTACAGGCTGGTCATCAGACCGACACAGGACGCTCCATGCTTGCATGGCCTCCTCGAAAAATGGGATGCGGTTCACGTCACCGTTAAATGGGATAATGCGAGTGACGTGTTCCATAACCCCATGAGTAGAGGCCAAGAAAGCTATTGGTCCTGTGTCCGCCAAACGACTAACCCCCAAACCACCAAAACGGATAGGCAAGCTAGCCTGGCACCACTGAGCGTCACTGAGACTAACGTTTAATAATCTTTCGAGAGTTAGTTTCAGGATTGCATCGAAAAGTGTGACTGCCTGAGGGAACAACCACGTTGGAGCCGTCCTAATTAAGTAAACTAATTTGGGCATCGCAAAACAGCTTCTTAGCAATATAAGTGCAACATGAGTTGGCAGATGTTCAAAGTGTTCCGAAAGTGACAAGAAACTATCAGCCTTAGCCTTGATACTGTCCGAAACGGCTTCTTCAAAAATTGGGGTCTCGAGTAAACTGAAAGTTTCTTTATTAAGGATCGCCAGGCCTGGTATTAGATTAGTGAATCGGCTAGCATCCACTGTATGCCCGCAAGGATATAGCTCACATTTCTGGGTATTTACCTCCAAACCTATTTCTTTCAAAGCAGGAAGTAGCACCAATAAATCTCGAGTGACTACGTCTGGATTTCCGCCAATAGTGCCATCATCCAAATACCAAACAATAAGAGGTGATTTCAAAGATGTAATTATTTTATGGATAGCTAAGCTAAATAAAAGAGGTCCCAGGGGGTCCCCTTGTTGAGCACCAACTTGGGATGATAAGGCAGTGCCGTCATAAAACAAGTTGCTGGATTCTGCATAGCACTGATATAAGAAGGGGTACAAAGATGGAATTAAGTTCTTGATTTCCGTCAAAATAACATCCCTTTCGACACTGTTGAAGGCGTTTTTGATGTCCAACTTTAGGATAACGTGATCAGGACTTCCGTTCTCTGCAAAACCACGAGTCGCATGAATAGCCGCTTCGCAACCGAGAGTTGTGCCAAAACCGACTTGATGAGGTTGTAAATGACCTGCCATCATTACTTTCGTATATAAAAATGAAAACTCTTGACACGTCATTGGATCTAAAAAATGTCAGTCGCAGAAACAATGTTCAGATTATGAAAGCAAATAAATATGAAAGTTGTATACATATGTGAATTTTTCAAATAAGAGTTTTTATGGATTATTCAACTGTAAACTCTAGTAAAGCGTAGTTAACGAACAACTCTTCTTGCGTTTCACTGTGTCACATGGGGTCCCTAGATCACTAATAATAATCAACTTATCATACCAAATCAATAAATAAAAAACAATGTTAAAAAAATCATTGAAGTCATAGAAGTTCATTGAGATAACGCGTGACCATAACAAAAAAGTGAGCAAAAAAATATAGACCAAATATACAACAGTTTATGTTTAGAAATATACGCTGTGAAGTAGAATTTTGTGTGACCCACGTATGAAATTCGTACTGGAAAAGAAAATAATGACTGAAATTACATTTCATGTGTAACTAAACAAAATGTGTGTTGTAAATTTTGTTAGTATGTTAGTAAAAATTTCCCGTTACACAATCACTAGTAAATAGTAAGACCACGGACAAAAAAATCCCCCATTAACCAACTGGTAGTACAACTCTAGTAGTACCATGGGCAAGTATGGAAGATTAGTATGTGTAATACGCGAGAAAAGTATTTTGTTCTTGTGCTTTGAATACCTCAATACGCGCAGGATTCTATCTCAGAATCCCTCGCTTGCTCGGGATTCACACTCAGCACTAGCACCAAAAATGAACTTTGCTCCCTTGTCTCACAAATCACTATTTCTTTTAAAACCAACGCACGGATTTAACGAAAGAGAAACGTATTCAGAAAAACGCTTTTCTCTTCTGAAACACCTAACTTAAAAGTTAACTTTTTCGTACTCGAAAGCAGATAAGTCCACGTGAGTTGGTTCGCCGGTCGGTTGATTCGATAAAAACACATTACGACGCGAAGCTTCCATATACGAGCTTCCTTCCTCAGCCGCATATCTGACGTTTCTTACACATGCCGTGTTTGCCGTGTTTGTACAGCGCTATTTATTTTCTCGGAGGTATTTTCCTTATTTTTTTTATTAAAAATTTTTTTTACCAAGATATGTCTGTACGAATAATGTCTAAGGTACACAATAACTTGCCGTATAACGTTATATTTTCATTTAAGAAAACGTTAAAATAAAATGAACATGTAAGGATTTGTAACGATTTCATCCTGTTATTTTACAAAAGATTCCATGAAGGAAAAGTTTATATGGAAAATCTGGTGTAAACCATTACTTTTAGTAAGTGAAATTGACAGCTGAATATTTTCTTTTATTTATATAATTTATTTTTTGTAAACTTGTACGTGTGGAAGAAATGGGCTAGGACCATGTTTAGCATACTATTTTTTTATTTTATTTTTTTCTGAAAGTATAGACCAATCTATAACTTTCTCTGGAAATAAAAAAAAAATATTTGAGTTTTATATTATTATTATGTATATTTTGTATGCATTTTTTATCAAATGTTCATCAATGAAATGTTACTGTGACTTCATCTGGACGAATATTTGTTATTTTCATTATATAATACAAAACAAAATCATCATATTTTTATTGATTCATGAGAAAAACAATTTAATTTGATATAGTGACTAACATAAAAAGCTGCTGTCAGATTAATTTCCTCTATGGTCTACTGGCTCTGGCTCTGGCTCTGGCTCTGGCTCTGGCTCTGGCTCTACTAAATGTCTTATATTTATTTTCTACGTTCGTTTTTACCTTTGGAAAGCACCGGAATAAACTGAACTGTCTAGTGAAGTCATAGGGATCATTTCTACGTCAGATGTATTTCCAAAAATACCTGACAAAGTAAAAATTAAAGAATATTTTAAGAATGTGCTCTGGAACCTTATTCCCATCAAATTTTATAATTATAGCTACTATAAAATTTTGGACCAAGCCCATTAGGCAACGACCAACTCAGTTTGATAGGAGTTCTTCAGGAAAGCGCTAAAACGTTTTCATTTCTAATATATAAGATGTATAGAAAGCCGACAAGAATTAGAGCTTTTGACAATGAAGTCAATTGTCCTAATCGTCAATGTCAAAGTCCCGATTAACCGGATGCTGCAACAGTAGAAAACATGATTAACACTTCTGATAGATGTTTTAAAACTTTGCCATATCGTATACCATAAACGGAATATATGCATCGATGAACTATTATAGACCCAAACCCGTCTAATTAAGCACATTAAATTTATATAACAGGATGCTATTGTTGCCCAGTTTAACGGAAACTCTCGGCAATATGATGTTTCCGGGAGAGCGCGCGAAATTTGCCACGCGGCCGCCCGTGAAGGACGCACAAGCTTTGATACGATAATAAGAAGTATTAATAAAATTTCATTTACTGCACAATGAATATTCGGTTTTTATATACATTTTAAGGAAAATAAAATATCAAAATTATTAAAAGCGGTTTAAAAAACAATTATTATTTTAATTAATAACGTTAAGAACTTGAATGCTATTTTCGCTATTCTATTCGACTATTTCTAGTCGACTAGCGACTGTGAAAATAATTTGCTTCTACATGACAAGTATTTTAGGAACAATTTTTGTTAGGTAATGTTTTTTGTGCTCATTTTCATCTACTATTTTCAGGCGTGACCTCAGTCCGGATAATAAGAATGAAGGTTCCGGAAGTCATTCAATTGGGCACTGTGGACGCTGTCACCTTGGACTGTGAATACGTGACGGACAATGTTACGGGGCTGGTGGTGAAATGGTTCTTCATGGATAAGTCACGGCCTGTGTACCAATGGATCCCGCCACAAAAACCTCAAGCTTTAGGAGTGTTAAAAAATAAGGTACTGACAAATACTGAAATACTGAAACAATTATAAATTTCGTATCTCCTGTTTAGGAGGTATAATTCCTTTAATAATTCCTTATTATATCTGGGACATCCCACACAGCACTATCTAGTCCCAGGGTAAGTATTATGCTTGTATTATGGGGTATTAGACTACTGATATACATACCTATATATTCTTTATTATATACACATATATACCGATTGACTCACCGATTAGCCGACTGGTTAGAGATCATAACTGCAGAGCCAAGGGTCGCGGGTTCGATTCCCGCCCGGAACTAATATTTGTGTGTATGAACATGTTTATTTGTCCCGTGTCTGGGTGTAAACGTATCTATATAAATATATATATATATAATATGTTTGTATATCAGTTGTCTAGAACCCCATAATACAAGCACAATACTTTGGGACTAGATAGCGCTGTGTGGGATGTCCCAGATAATATTAATGTTACTCGTATATACTTTTACATCCAGACACAAAACAAACAGAAATGTTCATGCACACAAATATTTGTCCCGGGCGGGAATCGAACCTGCTACCCTTGGCGCCGCAGTTAGGGTCTCACCCACTCGGCCAATCGGTTACTCAAATGAGTGAGATTGGTCAGATCACTAAAATTCCTTGGTTGTAACAAATCTTTCACTTCATAAGTTCTTTCTTTATGTATTGAAAACATGAATGGTAATGGTCTGAAATATATTTTCACAGCGAACGAAATTGTTTTTCACAGCAGAACTACTAAAATTTAACATTTACTAGCACTTACGCAGAGACAAGTCAGAAAATCTTCGATTCTATAAGAAGCATGCAAACTAACAAAACGCGACATACCTATATGCCCGTAGTAAAAGCTAAATAACAAGACTCCATACTTGATATGCGTTTTCATTCTTCTTTATCATTTTAGTCTATGGAATGGCATGCTACAGGACCTACTAATTTTAAACCGACTTTACAATATTTATTTATAATAATTTGTTCTTAAATTCTCTCATCATAATTCAAATCAAAAAAATGCTAACCGAAAACACAAGTTAAAAAAAAACTGAAAATAAATGCGTTGCTATTTCTCGTTTGGCCCCATTATAACTGCAAACTTTAAACATATGAGATTGAAAGTTGATACATGCAAGGGCATTCTATTTTTTCTTTTTTTCGAATCCTATGAGTAACTAAATTGTGAAACTAAGTCACTAAAAAAAGATGGTTTAGTAAAAGTAGCGTAGTTTCACCATTTAACTAGACAACCTATTTGAACCTTGTCGCGGTTTATTAGCTTAAATTTTATCTTTAATAAACTAGTTGTTATTCCAACATTAGACGAGGATATTGAGCCGTTATTTTCGGATTTTGTACTGAATCATGTTAATTCTTTTATTTCAGCTAGACTTGTCACTCCGTGTGTCGCACAACCCGTACACACAGCACCGCGCGTTACGCGTGCTGTCACCAGGGACGGAACTGAGCGGGAACTACACGTGTGTGGTTTCGACCTTTCTCGCCGAAGACCAACGAACTAGTCCTATGGTTATATTTGGTGGGTATATTTGTTTAATGCTAATTTTTTTTAATGATATTATAGGAGTATGTAGTTTCAATGGTGAACTATACCAAGCAAACGGTTTGCAGTGTTCAGTTTTGGTTAATCGTAATGGATAATCTGCCCGTCTGTTGAGATCTATATGGATTTTTGTAACGTAACTTGTTCGCAAATAATTACAATCCTATTGTACTCACTAAAACGAAATATAGTACTTGTAGAAAATACAAATATAAGGGATACCTACCCGTTTTATTAAATGTGTTTTTTTACCCGACTAGGAGGGTAATGTTTTTCGAGAGTATGTATGTATCCTAGAAGATTTTTTGGCGCGTCCTGAAGCCTTAATGGATGGATTTGAAAATAATAAGTATCCTTAGACTCACCTTAATTGTCGAAGTGCTTGGGGGTATATCCTATTTGCATTGCAATCGGGGTTTTTTTATTACTTTAGATTTTTGTCACATATTTTAAATAAATTTAAAAAGTGGTCATCTCACAAACATAGGAATTGACCAAAAATTGGTTGTCAATATTTATGAATATAAAAAGTTTTATACTTTAAAAGAAAAAAAGAATAAAAACAGTTTAAGTCTTTGTGCGCGGATCTTAGATCAAAAAGCGTTTACTATTTAACATTCCTATTGTTTGTCCTCAAACTGCTATTTAACTTAACTTCAGTTAAGTCTAAATACTATTTTCGAAAACATCAGTAGCTGTCGAAATTAATCCTTATTATTTTCTTCATCATCATCATCATCAGCCCATTTTTATCCCACTGCAGGGGCTTAGGCCTCCCCCAGGGATGAGGAGGGGGGTTTGGAGCTTAAGTCCACCACGCTGCTCCATTGCGGGTTGGGAACTGTAACGACCGCCATCTATTGACAGCGTCCGGGACCGACTGCTTAACGTGCCCTCCGAAGCACGGTGTCAGTGATATTGTGTACTTAAGTCAGAAAAACTCATTGGTACACGCCCGGATTCGAACCATGGCCCTATGGGGTCTTATAAATTTAAGACAGGTTCGTTGCGCTCTCGGCTATCACGACACGACATTATTATTATTTTCTTACTACATACTAAATATAAACAATAATAACAGACAGCTGCAACTTGTTTTGTTTGGATATTCCTACGAATTCCATAATTAATTAATTGTTACCTTCAGATCGTAAACTTTGATAACAAATGTATTTGCAAATATTATCAGATTCTACGTACCTGTAGCGTTCTATCGAGTAGATAACCTATTATAAATTCATAATCCATTAACCTTCCAATCGGCGCGATACCCTTGTTAAATACATCGCATAATCTTCGCGCTTGAAGTGAATTTAATGCGGCTCTTAAAGTCGCCTAAGGCTGTTTGTTGTTAGATTTACACAAATAACAAAGAGTCGAGAGTTTGAACACTTGACTATATTCAATATAGGTAATTTGTACAGCTCTGAAATATTACTTTGTCTTCATACAAACGATCAAAATTGTTTACTTCACGAATTTAAAAAATTTATATTGTGCGCCAGAGAAAATGCCACAGCGCTCATTACACGAATTTTTCATTTAATATTTTAAATTTTCTGGTATTTCTTTAATAAGATAAAATACCGCTTCATGAGCTATATGAGTATAATATATATCAGAAAACTAAAAAAAGTGTATGTTTATTATTTAGTATCTAACCACAAATAGACAGAAATTTGTATTGCGTTTATCTAAATACGTAACTATAACTTATAAGTCTATGTACGTACATATTTATGTTTGTAATCAACTAACTTAAAATCAGTTTGACGACTTTATTAACAGTTTTTCTTAAATGTTTGTTATGATTCCAGAAATGCCACACGCTATTTTTTTTAAAGGCTTTCATACCTTTACCACTAGGGTACGGGCAGTACTGCCCTATCTCAACTGACCTGAAAAAATCGGACCATAAGCCCAACACACAGGTCTGGAACGGAATAGGGATGTTAACCGGACGAGCGATTGGGCGAGTGGTTAGACACCCTAACTGCGGAGCCAAGGGTAGCGGGTTCGATTCTCGCCTGGAACAAATATTTGTGTGCATGAACATGTTTATTTCGTTCCGGGTCTGGGTGTAAAATATTTATACACGTATAAATTATATAAAAAAGGAATATTTAACTATGTATATCATTTGTCTAGTAACCCATAACACAAGCATAATACTTGCTTACTTTGGGTCTAGATGGCGTTGTGTGGGATGTCCCATGTATTATTATTATTGTTAATATAACCTCTATCTTCACAAAAGTGACGATGTTGGCAGAGCTTGTCATTGATGAATACTATTATGATGGGGATCGAACCCATGACCTTTGTATAAAAAGCGGATCGCTGCACCACTCGACCACCACAGCTATCCATACTTTACGGTTGTAGCCCACCAAGGGGTGCTGCAGTAAATAGGTTCCTCTAAAACAGCTGAGCCGATTTTAATGCGGTTTTGGCATTACAGGCAAAACACTTCAACACTAGTTCTTAAATATGTTTCACTTATAAACTATCAGGAAGACCTGCAGTTGATATCTGTTTCAAAAACGACTGGGCCGATATTAATACTGTTTTTTTTTACTTAGGTATCAATAACCTTAGAACCAGTTGTTAAATTGATTTACAGAGCACTGCGGTTAAAATTATTCGTTAAAATGGCTTTTTCACGATCATCTACATTAATGAATCTTTTTTTGTGATTACTATACTACACATTTATAGTAAAATCGCGATCCAGTTTAACTACTAGGAAGAACGATCGATTCTAAAAAAAATTGGTGAACATGAGTCTACGTGAGTGGTAGTTGGTAGCGAAAATGTGTGAATTCTCATTAAGAATGTTCCAATTATTTTTTTTCAATAGTTGCAAAATTTTCTAGAAAGTTTGTTGTCATTGAATGTCGTTTTAGTCTCATCCTTGTTTAAACGTGTTATCCACGTTTTCAAAGCCGCGACCGGATACTTAATTAAAAAAAGACGTCTTTGAGAAGATTCTTCACTTCACTTCATCAGCCCATTTTTACCCCACTGCAGGGGTTAGGCCTCCCCCAGGGTGAGAGAGGAGGGCTTGGAGCTTAAATCCACCACGCTGCTCTATTGCGGGTTGGGGATTGTAACGACCGCCATCTATTGACAGCGTCGGGGATCGACTGCTTAACGTACTCTCCGAGGCACGAAGTCAGTGATAGTTATGTACTTAAGTCAGATAAACTCATTGGTACACGCCCGGATTCGAACCATGGTCGTATGGCCTTATAGATTTGAGACAGGTTTGTTGCGCTTCGGGCTATCATGACACTACATTCATCACTACAAAGTAAAAAAATAATAATTTTGTGGCTTTACATTTTATGAAAACAGTTGTAGTTTGTTAAAAAGTATTTATTTTTAATTTTTTAGTAATTCACGTGTGTTTGATAAATAACAATACAAAAGCCGTAAAATAGATCTATGACAATCTTATAAACATGGTTATACGGATTTTTTAAAAGCAGTATGTTTCACGTCATAAGAAAATATTCGAGATCACATAGGATTACTTTAATAGAGTATTAATTTAAACTAACTCAATAGGTTAAGCCGTTTCAGAAAAACGGATGCACATAATTGAAAAACAGTTTTTGATTTTCTGAATAACGGTATGTTTCACTTAAAAAAAACTGTATGTAACGTCTTCGAAATCTATATACTTTAATAGAATATAGTTTAAACTATACAAATCGGTTTATCTGTTTCCAGAAAAAACGGTGTACATACTACAAAAACTTAAGTTTTTTTTTCAGATTTTCTGAAAACATGTAATATATCGATGTTTCTCTGTGAGATTAATCATTTTATACGTACCAAGCGAATTCCTATCGCACACAGGTTCAGTTTCGTCATTCAGATATCGTGCGAGCCACTAATGGGTTCAATTTCCATCTTGTTTTTACCGCTAAAAATCCATCAATATTTCAAGCGGTTTCGACGCTGTATCCATTACCGGCTGGTCGCGTGACGCCGCGCGCCATTGCCTGTTGTTTTATCGAAAAGTATATAAAATGGCGAGGCAAAAATATCTCAATATTAAAGCTTCGATTCAAGCGTTAAAAAATGGACACCGTGGTAAGAAATATATTTTTCTGAAGACCACTTTTCATTTCAGAAACTAGCAAAATGTCCCATAAATATTCAATTGATACCAGTTCTTTGCCTTGAACAGTTATAATAAAAAACAAGATACTTTATCGGAACTACAAAAATGTAACCGAAAAAAAGTACACCTAGGTGTCATTAACGTTTAACTCTGTTTTTTTTCTTGACAGGAGTATGAATATTTTTAATCCCGCATTGGGTGTCACGTCGGCTGAGGATTCGACATCACTTGAAACACATGAATTAAGTTGATGTAAATATATCTTAGTAGAGCAGACTGGTCGTTATTGTTACGTATGACACACCCGGTTAATATTGGTAGTAATCACGTAATAAGCGGTAGTGGGGGGGAAGCTGCGATTTAAAAATCACCTATAGCGCGCTACGGATTAAGATCTATATTACTGTAGCACGCTATTTTATACGCTCTAAAACCATAGTCGGCATGGAGTAAATATATTTGACAGCAGCCCGAAAACAGCATTCGTACTTAACAACAGCAACATAAGTTTACAGTGCAGTACTCGCTGACCTCAATTCGACGTTCCCCAGTCCAATTGTGGTTGAAACGCCTAACCAAAAACGAATATGTAGGAATAAAGAAAGAAAACAAATGAAATTGCTTGAGCAGAAGCAATTTAAAATTTAGAGAATTAAGTAGGTATTGAATGCTATCAAAATCGTAAAGTTCATTGTTCATCGAGTCCACGTCAGAAAAAAAAACGTCATGAATTTTGTTAAATTATTTTATTAAGTTTCATCATTATTTTATTTACTTGTTAAAACACAGTTTTATTTATTTCATCAAATATTCTTGTTCAGCGCTTTCTGAATTCATAAAACCAAAATAAGCCTAATTACTTTTTAAATCTGATTTGATAATAATTTTCTTACCTTTTTTCGGCCTATTTAATATTATAATAATAATAATACATGGGACATCCCACACAGCGCCATATAGTCCTAAAGTAAGCCAGTATTATGCTTGTGTTACAGGTTACTAGACAATGGATATACATACTGAAAAATTTTTCAATGGTATATACATATATAAATATTTTTCACTCAGACCCAGAACGAAATAAACATGTTCAAGCGCACAAATATTTGTCCCGGACAGGAATCGAAACCGCCATCCTTGGCTCTGTAGTTAGGGTGTCTAACTACTCGGCCAATCGGTCGTCATTTAAATTCTGATTTTTCGTTTGTTACAATGATTTTGAAATATTCAGTTCCAGAAAGACGGTTCACAATGGTATTGGACAGATTAGACGACAACTATCTCAATATCATCTGTTCAGTTGAAGGCGTGTTCCCGACACCCAGCTTAACCATTTTGACTGGAAATAGGTAAGTGAAATTCATAAAAATAATGTTTTTTTTAAGCTTATAATGTGGTTATTTGCATTCTATACAATAATAACAAAAGCTCCAACAAAGGCATAGACCTAGCGTCTATGGTTTCATTACGGTACCCGGTCGTAAGTTATGCACACGTGTTCTAGAAAGCGGCTAAGTACAAAGAAGTTTAATTTAAAAGAAAACACATTTTACGTATTAACAGTCTTCTTTTAGTAAAACAAATAAAATTATATGTATGAGTAGTTTATTGAATTTCATGCAAACTTTTTGATACTAACCTGTTTTTTAGGCCATTAAACGCGAAGCAGACAGTCAGTTTGATGAACGGTCGATACACAGCGGTGACAAGTTCGGTGCTAAAAGTATCGTCTCTACCGCCGACAGTCGAAGTATTGTGCGAGTTGAATGTACCACTCGCGAACTACCTAAGCAGAAAAAGGGATATATTCTATAGAGGTGAGAATCTGTTTAAATATAAGATACTTCTTTATGAGCATGTGTTCATTCTAGCTAGCCTAGTGGGCAGCGACCCTGCCTGCGAAGCTGGAGGTCCCGGGTTCGAATCCCAGGTCGGGTCAGTATTTATATGATGAATATTAATACTGGCACCGGGTCTTGGTTGTCATATGTATGTGGTGTCTTCGCTTGGTACCCAAAATACAAGCTAACGCTTAGTTTGGGACCTAGACGTTGCTGTAATTGTGTGTGTTATTATTATTATTTTATTATTATTCCGATTTCAATAATCTAAACCGCAATAGGAACGAATTTTTTTTTTATTGCGACTGAGAAACTGTCAAAATAATCATATGCCGTGGAAACTGAGTAAACAAAATTATTTTTATTTTTCATGGAAAACCTTTGATTATATATATCTCTAGATAGAAATTCGATATCAAAAAACGTAGACAAAAATATCACGTAACTGTTTGATTGTAATTAATGCACAACAGAGGCGGTTAGTATGGTGTAGCGGAAATCACGCACCCAAGCATGTAGCAGTTGACTTTTTTGTTGTCAGTATATTTCATGGCTTGTGTAGATAACACATGCAAATCATTGAAGGAAGAACCATTAGAACATCCTTCAATCATCATCGAAGATTTTTAAAGAGAAAGGAGTATAATTTCCAAAGAAAAATAAGAATATCGTATCTTAATTTCGTAAGCGAAAGCAGCTTTTTTGGAGTTAAAAAAATATTTTGATTCCTCAAATAACTTTGTTTTTAGCTAATTCGCAGTCATCATAGAGTACTTTTGAAAGAAAAACAGAAAAACAATGCAAGTGTATAAAGACACAGCAATCTTTATACATTTGTAAAGTACTTCTAAAATTTTCCTTTGCTTTTTGTTCCTCTTTGCGTTTAATATCGAAAATATACAATAACGGCACCGGGATCGGCTGTTAAATTTATGTTATAATTAAATGTATAATTTTTTTATGAACGGATATGAAATATTGCCTGATTATAATATAATAATAATAATAATACTTGGGACATCCCACACAGCGCCAACTAGTCCCAAACTAAACAAAGCTTGTATTATGGGTACCAGACACTTGATATACATACTTGAATATTCTTTATAATATATACATACATAGATAGGTATTTTTTAAACCCAGACACGGAACAAATAGATATGTTCATGCACACAAATATTTGTCCCGGGCGGGAATCGAACCCGCGACCCTTGGCTCCGCAGTCAGGGTCTCTAACCACTCGGCCAATCGGCAGTCAGTTTATAATTATAAATAACCCGTTTTCATATGAGCCTAACAAGAACTACCAATCAAAATTTATATAACATTTGAAATATTTTAGTAAGTCGCTGTATTCGACCCCGAACATATACATTAATAATTTCGATGTTAGAAATAAATTGACAAAGAGTTATATTTATACTGTAGGGTTATTTGAAATAAATATTTTATATGAATATTATTTTACAGATCCACCTCCAACTAGCCCCGACCCACCTAGTGCGCCTGACACTCGAACAGCGCCTGGACATGGTACGTTTAAAATAATATCTGTTAAGTTTTTAAGTAAGTATCCAGTGAATAACCCGTACAGAGTTAGTTTCTTGTAAAACACATATTAATCTCACATGAGAATGAAGAGGGCTATTATTTGTGCTCGCATCTGTCCTGACTACCTTAGCTAGTCATCACTTTAAAAGATTATTAAACCATTCTTAGATCTGTGATATAACACACCTGTTCTCACAATAAGCATATGAGATGTCTTTAATTGTGTCTGAGTTGTTTTGTGAGTGTATATACAAATATAAGTATATTTATTCATTATGCATGAATAAGTGTGTTATAAATTATTGTAGCCACAATTACGTCGGCCGTGACGTATTCATGTAAGTATGCGTGCACTGTTTACGTATAAATTGAGGTATTTTTATGGCCTGTGATCGTCTATAAAATTACTAAATTGATTTGAGAGTAAAGTAATGATAACTCGATGATATTTAGCGAGTATTCGGATACGAATAGTTACGCCCTATTTAAATTGTACTTTCGGTTTCGGCAACTTATTTACCGTTATATGGGCGCAAAATAGGACAGCGGACTATCGGAATGTTGTATAACAAACGCCGATGTTTTGGGGTAACTTTTGTTATTGTAATGAATAAGGTCATCTTATTCATTTTTAATTACATTTGATTTAGTGTTTTTAAATTCGAATTTCCTGTATTGATCAGGGATAAATTTATGAAAGTAAGTCGTTGCTTATATGTTTGTATTTTCGGTCGAAAACTGATTCGCCTAGTAATCCACTCAAACTTGGCCCTTAGGCTAACGGGACCTCGGGGTTTTATTAATAAATTGATAACAAAATCCCGACTTTGGGCCGATGTGCGTTTCTTTGAGAGACTGTCCGCTGTTCTTCAACGGGACGAAACTACGTTTTGTCACCTGAAGAACTTCACTTTCAGCGAGCGTTTTACTACAAACACTCGTCTCACGCAAACGAGCTTTATTTCACAACGCCCAAAAGGCCTCCCTGTGCACTTACTTTGAATGGAATTCCAAACGCAGTCCTCGAAAGAAAAACAATTTGGCGGTTTTCGAAGATTGGTTCAGCATAGATTTGCATACATGTGTTTTGCTGGCCAGCCTTGACAATTTGTCATGCGGGGGGTGGTATCCACCTGCCCGAGTATTGTTCTGCGCAATAGGTATACATTTCGAGGGGTCGATTCCGACTGCCTCGTGATATGCGTTTTATGCAAATCGATCATGCAGGGCGTATTACGCCTACCTGCGTGTATATATATATCTCGAGGGGCCGTTGGCTGCCTCGTTTGATCTTATGATAGTTGGCATATATTTCGATGCTGTATATAGTTGTTGTTGCAAGGGGTCAGTGACTGCCTCGCTTGATTTTTATATGCAACTGTTGTCCGTCAGTATTTATCTGGCACTATATTAGTGAGAGGACTGACTTTACTTTGTTAATATCTAAATGAGGCAGAAAACCTGTATTATTTTAACTCTGGACAAGATAGCAGCTGGAGTTAACTCAGCTAATTATATCGAGTAATATTTAGACTGTGAATTATCAACACTCATGTATTTAGTATATTTCCATCTAATACAATGTATTGTGCACATATTATTCGGAGCTTTGGTCAATAGAAAAATGACTACTTTTAGCTTTGTGTTAAATCACTCTATTTATATAAATATATTGGCAATATTAAATACCGCACACGTGTATGTGCGCTGGTACCGAGTTCAGTCTAATTTAACGCACCTTTGTGTTATGCTTGTGATAAAGAATTAGTTACATAGTTTCCTTTTGTATATGAAAGGAAATTGTATCCATTACACAAGTTTTGTATTTGTTGGCAAGATAATCGTATTGAGTTTAATACACACATTTGTGTGGATGGAAGGTAAAACATGCCCCAACCTCGCATGCCCTCGTGCCAACCAAACCATCTTATTTTTGAGCTGGCTCCGGTCAGAGTTCAGCCAGCAAGTCTAATTTCGTATTTACATTTGGTGAATTTACTGTTATTTCGTTAATGTCACTTTAAAATAAATAATTAATTGCAAAACAAATGGCCTCCTCTGACTCCATCAATTATTTATTTCTTTCTCAGTATTTACCAACAATAAAATTAATGGTACAAAAGTATTTATCTTTTATACAACACAGATTTATCAGTTATTATACTTTTTGGTCGGCAAACGAAATTAGACATTTAAATTTAATTCTAAGGGCATGACCTCGCAATACTAATTTCCTGAACTATTTGTATAACTGAATGTAAATTTAAAACTGGATATCTTTGTTTGAGGCATACCGCTATTCATCTCGCGACATTACAAGCTGCGACATAATATTAACTTTTAAAATATGAGGTAAGCAACTTCTCTAT
This sequence comes from Luffia ferchaultella, assembly GCA_949709985.1. NCBI lineage: Eukaryota > Metazoa > Arthropoda > Insecta > Lepidoptera > Psychidae > Luffia > Luffia ferchaultella. The sequence goes on from OX453246.1 coordinate 4,615,960, forward strand.
TTTATAATTAAATCAAACCTCGATCAGACCTCAAGACAAAATTAACAAGAAACGAAACCTTAAATTTAACCGGCTGTAAAATGTAGCCGGGCTCTTTACAATCAACCATAATAAATTTGGATATTAATCAATTCGGTTATCCAGCCACACGCACTCCCGATTCAAACGGTATAATATAGTAAATTTATTGTTTCGATACTCTTTGGTAGAATAAACTCAATTTAAGACAAATGTGCTATTATGAATTTGAACCGTAGTTATAATCTACTCTTTCGTGGTTTCGGGATAGTAAAATAATTAAATATCGAATATCCAAATGGAGTCAATAGTTGAAACAGTTATCTCTATAAAATAGAGTAAACAAATATTAATAAACTAAAATCTTTGCGCTTACCTTCAAAGCAGTTCAACTAGGTTAAACTCTCACCGAATCTGGATACACGCCAACACACCTCGGCCTAGCTGCTTCCTCCTTTCCGCCACTCCGATATTCGTCAGCTCACCACAAGGGTTGGAAATCCACTCTTCGTCTGCGCCCGCGTCTCTCATTCTATATGCCTCCGTCTAACATGAAACCCTCTCCTATAAGTTCGCAAATCAGCACGCTCGTACCATTTTCGCCCTTACGTCTATATACTCAAAGTCTCATACCCCTAACCCTCAAACCGAAAGTTTGTGACTAAATTCCTTATTTTGACTAATTCGTTTTTCCTTAACGAGATGTCGCCACTAATATCGAAATTCACTCGAGTAATTAGTATAATTTTATTTCTGTTTTGTACTTTACAGTTAATTGTTTGTAGGTGTAGTCGTCATATTTATAATAGTCGTAACACGAGTAAAACCCTCATTTACCGTAACTTAGTCACAAAGTGCGTCTCGGATACTTTACTTAAAATCCAAAACCAAGCCTGTAATTCAAATCTTGTTTGCATAGCGATAAGGTCGATATAAAACTTTCTCCTACAGGGTTTTGTGACCAATACGGATTGAACAATATAAAATGTATAACGTGCATAATTCATTTCATATATAGTTCAATGTTTTACCACAATTTTAAATCCACACAGCAGTTTTGTTTATGTACACCCCGGCGTCTCTACCTGACATCGAAAAGCCCCCTCGACCCTTGAACACAGATGCTCTGCACGTGATCAGTGCAACTTCGATCAGAAATCGTTTTATATCCCAACTTTCGCAACATACTAACTAACTGACCATTCGTACAAATCTCCTTCGTTTACTGTAGATACCTGCCATGTATCATTCTTCGAAACTGATATTAGTAAAAGAAATTATTATCTAGCCTCAATCGACGATAAATCACTTCACGAATTTCGCATAGCAATTTATCCAAATTATTTTGTATCGTTCCCCGTAAGGACGCAGTCTATTGTAGTTTCGAAGAATTACAAAAAAAAAACCGTGCCGTGCGCTCGGGTAAACTTGAGGTCCCTTCTTAACGACGCTTTGAGAGTGTTTATCGGAATTTTTGGCTCCAAACTACCATAAATCTCAAAATAACCTCAGAGAATTGCGTCACACGTCTGTGTTACACTTGACATACCTCGCTTATCAACGTCGACACGTATAAAATCATAAATTTGATCTTTTAAGCGAAATCCGCCATAAGCACTTTTGGGCTTAACATCCAACATGTGAAAGCAACAACCTTATCAAAATTATGAGCCCAAATACGCCATATGCAACTAGCGTCTTGCCCCGATTCTGTTTGCATCAGTTTATGGTAATTTACAGTATAAATTTAAGATAGCTTACCTAAAATCAAATATTATTTTATAATTATTAATATAATTAAAATACCTAGCTTACACATAAATTTATATACACTGCTGGGGCCACCTCAAGAACTAACGTGGTAGCCGAGTGGTGGCGAGTGCATTTCTTCTTTAGAAGATCGTGATTCGAATTCCAGAAACCGGTATGTACCAATAAGTTTTTGACTTAAGTACATCACTGACTCCGTGGCTCGGAGAGCACGTTAACCCGTGGGTCCCGGTCGCTATCATCAGATGGCAGTCGTTCAAATAACTGCTCTGGAACAGAGTGGTGGATTAAGCTCCAAGCACCCTAACTCGAAGGGATATGGAATGAAAACTAGACAGTCACGTTCAAAGTAGGGACTGAATTTTGTGGGCGCAGATATATATACCTATTTATTTTGGCTTTGCTTCCCCTCACACACCCGTAAGAGATTCGTAACATTCATAAAGACCAAAGCGTGTGTCAAAGCAAGATGACTAATCATTGACTCTCACGAAACTAAAATGACCTAAGTCACAATCTGATATAAAATTACAATTCTAATACCTTATTTAGAAAACTGAGTCCACGATGTACTAGTAAGGTTCTAAATTTTTTTTTAATAGTTATATAATAGCAAGACTATAAATACAGAGGATAGCAAAAACATAAAATAAAAAAATATATATAAAATTAAAAATTAAAGACGTCCCCATACAAAAACCGTGTTATTTAATATTGTACGTTGACACGGAACTCTTCGTGTGCAAGTCCTACTCGCACTTGGCCCGTTTTTCTTATTTGAAATCACTTGAAACACTTCCTTCTTTTTTTGTCTTTTTGGAGTAATACAATTTCTTCATAGTGTACTCTAAAAACTGACAAATTTGTGCTCGACTGGATTTTATACTAAGTAATAGTGGAAAGTTTTTAAATTGATTTTATTTTTGTTTGAAAAGTGGGGGCCGGTACAAATACATATTTGAAACCGAAACGAATTTCATTTTTCATTGTCAGGTGTCAATATTTTTGCGCTCGATATTGGATTATTTTGCCATCCGACAAATAATTGAATTTTCCGTTTCAGGACACATTTCATCATTCACACCTGCGCTTTTCCTGCCAACTATTCTTATAAACTTATGTTTAAGTAATTATTTAGTCACTTGAAAAAAAAAATATCTATGTAATCAAAGTAAATGGAAATTGTAAGAACAGACCCGATTCTTGGTTTGTATTTTATTGTGTAATAATGTGATATTCGTGTATACAGAAATGTGGATGTTTTTGAAAGGAAGTGTATTTTTTTATTGAGTTAAATACAAGTTACTAATGTGAACAAAAAATTATGTACTAAATACTGTCTGTAAAGTTAGTTAGTGTTTACATTTTGAATAATAGTATATAATAATAATAATATATGTATTAGAGATAAAAAAAAACTATAACAGTACTTTTAATTGATAATAATAATAATACCTCGGACATCACACACAGCGCCATCTAGTTCCAAACTAAACAAAGCTTGTAGTATGGATGCCAGACAACTTATATAAATACTTAAACAATCTTTATAATATTTACATATATAGATTTTTTACACCCAGACACGGAACAAATAGACATGTTCATGCAAACAAATATTTGTCTCGGGAGGAATCGAACCCGCGACCCTTGGCTCCGCAATTAGAGTCTCTAACCTTCGGCCAACCGGTCATCTATTGCTCGATATGTGGGTAACAATTTTCTTGAAATGAAATATATTTTGTAAATAATATAATAAGAGTTTGTAAATATTCTAACAGTATTTAAAGCAAATTATTTTTTTCATTTATAGACTGTTTTTGTACCTAAATCAATAATTGCTGGTTTGTAGACATTTAATTGCACTGTGAATACGTCCAAAGATCATTTTGTGTTGTACATTCCAAAGAAAAGATGACATCTAGTCACAAAATAAAGATTTTTTAAATATCATTTCTTTTTTTTTATTCAACCACACATCTTAAAACATAGTCATAATTTATATGCTCATTTTTAGTCTTCTTTCATGAAAAAATATGAACATCACAATACTTCACGTAATAGTAATGTTTTTGTTATTAAGTTACACGTGAAACCATTTCTATGTGAACACGGCGTCTGTTATTTCCCACGGCGAAAGCTTTGTGCTTTTTTTTGCAAAAGTCCGATGCAATCCAATCTCCGGATGGAAAACAGAGTGTATGAGCTATAGCTGATGGAATACTGTACTGTAGGTCATTGAATGAAAAACACTGATCACAATTATTTTTTTATATACCCATGCAAGAGATCGTGGTTTCGTTCTCGTGGACTACACAGTTGTATCGGCACAGCTTGTGAGACAAATTGTGAGATTTTCTAGAATAGAATAGAAGAAATCTTTATACCAAATTGACAAATTCTTTTTAATCTGTGAAGTTTCATTACGATCGGTTCAGCCGGTTCGGAGATTAGCCGATACAGACAGACAGATACTACGATTTTTTACATGTACAAAAGCCTACGTCACTCCTGACAGCGCTCTCTTTATGTCTGCGAGATTTCACTAAAATCGGTTTAGTCGTTTCGGAAATTAGCCCGGACAAAGAGACACACAAGCAGATAAACACACAGCCATAAACTGTCCTATCTTTGGAGTTGGACAGCATTACACATAGTTACAAAATTTCATCAAGATCGGTTTAAGTAGTTTCGGAGTTTATCCCGGACATACATCGTGATACGAGATTTTTATATACTCGTATATATATATAAACCTAAAAGTGTTACAAGACTATCACGTCGCATTTATTTTCTACTGTCAAATAATTTTTTTGAACTGTCCTACGTGATAACTTTAGTTCGATTTTCATTTATTTGATTAAAAACATAAATAGTAGAAACTAGCGTAGCGTAAACTGGGTTTTGATCGTTTTTGCTACGTTTATGTACAATCTATATTTTTTTTAAAGAGAAAATCTATTGTAGATTCCTTAAAAAGTACATAATATTATTATTTTATATTTCCTGTTGTGAACCCAGATCAAAACTGGGTTCATTATGTGTTTTGTGAAAGCTTTAGAATCGTTTTACTATAATGGTTATAAGGAGGTAACTTACACCTTCTATTTGATTCACCAATGTTATGGAGAGAACCAAATAACATGGAAATTACTGTTACTTTGTGTTACAAAGACATTGGGATATAGTAAATATAATACAAAGATTATGGCAAGATTGTATGCGACACTATTCCGTTTGTTACTAGGCTAATTCAAAGGATTTTCCATAGTAAATTTGTCGCGGTAGTTCGAGTCAAAATATACTAGAAGATGACAATGAAAGTGTTGTGGCAGTAAGTAAATAAATATTACGAAAACCAAAGGTGACAATTTGGATTTTAAAAAAAAATGCAATATCTACAATAAACATTGGTTCACTATTTTAAATGGTGGATGAACGATGTTTATAGTAGATATTGCATTTTTTTTTTCAAATATTGCACTGAACGGGCTGTTACGCATAACCCTCATTCGCCTATCCTAGCGAGACTAAACGAGGACAAGTTAATTGACTCGTAGTGCTTGTCTCGTTTTATGGACCGTTTAGGTGTGCTTCTCTATGTGGAACAGTATTTGTTAACATACAAACAATTATTGAAACGAAACGAGGTATTTTTACTGATAACAACAAAATTGTACCGGATGTAACTGGTAATCGGACATTTTATCCGAGATGGTAAGTGCAGTGAAACAAAAAGAAACTTTCCAACATATACTTAATTGTTTTAATTGACCGATATGACGTTTACATAAAAAGAAAGCTATTCAAGATTTAGTTTAATGTGTTTTCGCAATAATATTGTATTAAAATATTTATTACAATATTAAGGTTTTCCATGTTTTTTTTTGTTTTTAATTTGGAATATTGTATTTTTTATTTTTCTTAAAATTTCTAGACGTTAGGTATCACCACTAGACCTTATTACGTAAATAATAAATATGTGTTACATTTTCATAATAAATTATTTTATGTACAGTGTTATTTTATAACGTTTGGTTGCCTTCTTTTTCACGGCGCGCCCGAGTCCTTGACACCGAAACTAGGCGCAACGTGCAGCGGGCGTGAATGGTGACTAGAGTTTTTGGTTTTTTCGGGAAAGGTTTGTGTAGTCATATGCCAATATTTTTCTAATAGGAAACAAGACAGCCATCGGTTATTTACCAAAAATTATTATATCAAATTTTAAATTATTGTTTAAATTGTACCTTTTATATTAATACGTAAAGAGAAAATTTTGTACCCCTTAAGCATATTGTGCGCACGGAGGAGCGTGAGATTTGGTAAACTTAAATTTTATATAGAGAAAGAATGCGGGAAGCTAAAATCTATATATAATAAATGTAAGAAATACTGTAATATCAGAAATATTATAATCTTCAGTTACAGCATCGAAAGCGCAATTCAGAATGTAGGTAACTTGCCTATTTATTAATGGTGGTTATTAAAAAGGGAGTACGGTCAAATTTCGACCACTGGGCAATCACTAGTATATTTATCAAGTAATGAACAAATTGTTATAAAAAATAAACGTTCACATTAATATAATATTTATGTTACAACAATGTATTTATATTAAAACTTTTAAACGTAAAAGAGATAAAATATGATATTATTTCTCCTTTACAACCCTCATACGTACGTTTATACGAACGACCGCCCCAGAGGCTCAGCTCACTATTTTCTCCAAATTCGCGTTGAATTTAACGTTTCTTCAGAGACGTTTAAGTTACTTACAAAAGAAAGTAACATTTTGGATATTTCGTATAAGCTTATCACTTAACCATATTCACGCATGTAAGTGAACAGAAATAAATTTGTTTTTACAAATTGTATATCTGTTATAGATATATTTGTAGCTATTATAGGTAATGTTTTGTCTTTTCCTGTTAGAGGTCGCACTGGAACTACGTAACGTTTTCTCTTAATTTGTTTAACTTCCCGCTATCCAAGGGAAGTTATTGATTTGGGTCCGATTTTCGAAAATCGACTTTTCATCAGATATCCACGTTTTGAGGTCCTGGGCAGTCATCCTGGCCATTCTCGGCTGGACGTACGTATGTGTGTGTGTATGTAACTTTTTTTGTCGTACGATATCTTGAGAACGGATTGACCGATTAAGACCTGAGATACGGCGTATGAAAGGGTTCATCGAGATTTAGATCTCATTAGATTTTGAAGTCAATCAGTCAAGCTGTTTCAAAAATATTCAAAAAATTAAAATGAAATAAAAAAAAATTTTAACGTTTCTTTAAATAACTTTAAGATTTTCCAAGCGATCTACTTGAAACCTTATATAAATTTTTTGTACATTAAAAACTGCGTCGAGTGCCGCCAAAAAGATGTCTTGAAGAACTTTGAAATTTTGCGTCCAATAGGTTTTTAACTTAACACAAAGTTTTTGATATTACAAAATTACATAGAATGCCGTAAACTGCATTAAAATCAATCGAAGCGTTCAAAAGATATCGCAGTTCAAATATTTCCAAAATAACATTTTCTTTGATATGTTTTAGGTTTCTGAGCTTGAATAAATCTAAATATATAGAAATTCTGTTTTAGGCTTGAAGAGCGCGGAAAATTAATATATTTTATTTTCGAATTTATATTGTTATATTGATATTTTGAGTTCGAAGTGCTAAATAGCTTTCTAATTTTCGAGCGCTTTGAACTCGAAAATAACGGAAAGCTCAATGATGACTTGCAGGGTCAACCGATTTTTTAATTTTAATCTTTCACGTATAACATGTTACATAAACCACTCGATATATTATGAACGAATTATCAAGTAGTTCAAATAGTTTTTATATTTATTTTATTGGTAATTAATGGTAATTGCTTACTTATATCCACGTTCTAGAAGAGTAGTTATAAAAAATAAATATCAACCCAAGGTACATAGTAACACTATTTAAATGAAAATATTGACATATGGTGACACAACATTATCGTTTTACCGTGGGTTTGCGCAAGGGACTGACGATTGCAACGGTCGGTGGCCGCCGGCAGGGGTTACTTCTCCACAAAGCCAGGAGTCGCCGCTTTCTCGTACATAGTATTCACGTTTGGTTAAATAACCAAGCTCTATCAATAATTCTTTCATCTGTTGTTTTAAAAAAATGGAGTCTTTAGATTTGAAATACCTTATGCCCAGAAAAATTTGGAAAGTGATTCTCAGAGATAAGCTACTACTGTATATTTTGTGGTGTATTCATCAGAAAATTCATATGCATACCTAAATGAACAGAAATGGTTTGTTTTCACAAAAATTTTGTAAATAATCTGCACATTAAAATCCAGTCATGTGTTGAATTTCTAAGAGAAGTTTGAACCGTGGTTTAAACTAATCTCGTCTGATTGAACTGTCTGGAAATTTCGCACTTCATTTCTGACACATTATACTGAAATTACTTTCAAACTCCTCCAAGTCCCGTTGGATGCAGTAATATCTTCTGAAATAGTCAATATAGAAGAGCGAGAAAATATGTTCTTATGGCGGGAATTACGTAGCAGCCGTTCCACAACAAATTTCCCAAGAGACGCGTATTTTACATGGAGTCATGAACGGGACATAAGCCGGATGAATGACGTGCAGTGCGCGCGACTAAAAGAAACCGACTGCAACACAATGAGAAAAATAATGAAAAGTTTTTTCAAGGAAAACTGTCGACTTTAAATTAAAATATATATAAATATAATATCAAATATATAAATATAATTTACTAGAAAATATTAAAAATAATAATTTATACATCACAACAACGTCTTGGCCACAAGCTAAGCATTAGCTTGTGTTTTGGGTACCAAGCGGTGACACCACATACATATAACAACCAAGACCCGGTACCAGTATCAATATTCATCATATAAATATTGAACCGATTTGGAATTCGAACCCGGGACCTCCAGCTTCGTGGGCAGGGTCGCTACCCACTAGGCTAAGCAGTCGTTGATTTATATATTTGAATAGTTTGGTTTGATACTTCTGAAAAATTTATAGTTGAATTAAATAATTTGAATAAGAAATTATGTTACTATTGGAACCAGATGCTCTTTAAAAACCTAGTAAAAAATATCAGTACCTAACTGTTCGGTCATAATTCATGCACACTGATACGGTTGGTATATGGTTAGAATAGCATATCGCATATCGAAAGTATGTGGTCTGTTGAGTCACACTCATAAGTACGTAACAGTTGGCCTATCATTATTTTGTGGACATTATATTGCAAGGATCCATCCGGATATTACAGAATCAAAGAACTTGAGATATAAATGGTTTGGTTTACATGATACGTCTGTCTCGTTTGGTTTCGTTAGCTAAGATTGAATGTAAATGTATGTAAAAACAAAATTGTTGGGAAGGAAATGACTCGTAAATGTATGTTTTTTAATAAAAATAAAGATAAATTTATTTCTGCATAAAAATTGGCCTATTTTACATAAAACTGGACTTAAATATTAAAATAAAAAGAAAAGACAGTCGCTTTAAAACATTTTTTAATTTAAATAAATTAAATGTATTATTATTTATTAATTAAATTCTAGTTAAAACCAGCGAGTACCTTAAATGATAACTTTTTATTTTCTTTTCGTGTGTAAGAAAATAAACTCTTTCAAATACCGTAACAAAAATATGGGGCTATCGTTTAAACAAACATCGATGCCGTCATACCTGCTACACGAATCACTTGTATTTATTAAATATATTCAAAAGGTTAATAAAACACCGGTCCGAGTCTTTTTCCAAAAGGTATTGTTTGAATTTATAACGAATTAATTCCATACTTTACGAAAGCACTGCATAAAAGCTTACTGCTGAAGTCGGCTCTTAAAAAACACTAATCTCACTTTATTACAATCGTGTCTGACGGCCATGTTGTTGTCTCGAGAAAAAGTCTTAAAACTTAATTTGAAAAGACTTCGAAAACCCTACTCCCCCAACCCGTAATATAGTATATTACTTTAGTTACTATCATTAAGTTAGTTAGCTACGAAGAGTTCATAAATATTTATGGTTAAGGGTGGCTTTAGGCTACGCGACGTAAGTAAAACACTCGGGGTAAAAACACTCACTTCCACTACATGAGGGACAAATTGACTGTGACCAAATGATGGGATGGAATGGTGGTTCTATAAATGGAAAAACCACTTTCCGTATAAACCTATAGGTACTGCACTGAATTTAGATCTTATCATTATAAGCGGATATTTCTATCGGATGACTTTGAATGTTTTACGCAGTAACAAAATATTATTTTATTCTAGAACAGAATGCTGTGAAAACCAGAGTTTTCAATTACTGTAACAGTTTGATTTCAAATTAAAATTTCTGGAACTATATTTTATCTTTTGTTTTAAATTTTTCTCAGAAATCAAAAGTTTAAACAGTATAAAAATTTAACACATGTATTTAAAAAAAAACATGTACGGAAGTATTTAGGGTTGGTAGTATGTAGGTATGTATGTAGGTAAGTAGTAGCTAAGATTTTAATAGACTTGGGAATATGTTTTTCACCTGTAAATATCAGATTTGTTTAAATATTGTATCGTTTGCTGTAGAAAAAAAATCGTCGCTTTTTTCGACCCTCAGGTGGCAAATTTTTAACACATTGTGAAAATTACTTTGAAAAAGTGCACGTCTCACGTTCTTTGCACTAGTTGCCTATTACTCAATGAAAGACGAACGAACGCTCAAGTCGAACAAAACAGTCCAATAGGTTCCGTTGACAACGGTTTATTGGCGGCTTTCTGAGGAAACAATCAAAAAAAAAATTGTGTAACCACCATCGAAATAATTTTCCTAGCGTATAGAAACGACGCTACGCCGCAAACCATATGTTTGCGCCAAGCGTTGTTGTCGACCGGCAACAACTCACTCAGCCACTCCTATACGCTCATTGCGACCGCATGCCAAAAACGTGATTAAACAACAATTCAAAAATGCTGTGTGGGCGTTAAAAAGGTGTAAAAATCAATTAACTGCGAAGAAAAAAGATAGAAGCATAACGTATCGTTGATAATTTAAACCAAAACAAAACTAAAACCATCCAAAACTAATTTTTGTTCTTGCATTATTTTCTACCGTTGCTGCCATACTTGTTTTGACTACAAGCAATGTCACGACATGTATAATAGTACCTACTAAAAACTTTCATAATACTTGCAATTCTTTGTATTCCAGTGGAAACGAACCAATCATAACTTGTATAAGACATGTATAATACAGTGTATCATACTTGCCAGAAAAATCAATGTGGCAGAAACAAGGTGATAGTGCCGCCCGCCGCGCATTGCTGTTTTTGCTGCACGGATTTTGTTCGTGAGGTCTGTTCTATGCGATAGTACTATAGTTCAATGGTAACCACTAGCTATGCAGCTTAAATTAGGTTTTAGTAACTTGAGATCAGTATTAAAAATACATAAAGTTGTCTCCTTAGAAGTTTAGATTCAGTGAGATTTTTCTGTAAAATGGTTGAATTATTTCCGATGAAATAACATATATGTATAGAACATATCGAAACGAACCTGTCTGAAATTTATAAGACCATAGGGCCATGGTTCGAATCCGGGCGTGTACCAATGAGTTTTTCTGACTTAAGTACATAACTATCACACACTCTGTGCCTCGGAGAGCACGTTAAGCAGTCGGTCCCGGTTGCTGTCAATAGATGGCGGTCGTTGCAATCCCCAACCCGCATTGGAGCAGCGTGGTGGATTTAAGCTTTAAGCCTCCCCCCCCTCACCCTGGGGGAGGCCTAAGCCCCTGCAGTGGGGTAAAAATGGGCTGATAAAGTGAAGTGAAGATAGAACATATAAATATGAGACTTCATAATTTTTTAAATTCGCTTTAAACCACAAATCCGGAAACGTGCACCCCTAGTAATCCAGCTGGCTATGTACGCACGCGTAAACACATTTATACCATAGTAAGTTTATCGACCGCCAGTGCGCTGCGAAGTTCCACTCGACATACTTGGCCCCCATTACAGTGCTTCATTGGTTTTTCAATGATATGAAATCAAGAGTTTTTATTACTCATGTGCAAAAATCTTCATTATTAATTTATTATTATGTCAAATGAATACGCAAACAACGTTGGCATCTAACACACTGCACAATATGGAGCTTATAAAGTCACGTTATCGGTGAGAGGGGCCGTACATTTCAATATCTAGCCTCAAGTAAATTAAAACAAATTGTGACATATGACACAATACCCAAAGCCACCGACGACGTTTTGCGACGCGTTACAAGGAAAAATTGCGCTCGCCGACGACGGCAGTCGAGTGTTTCCACTGAGCCTATTTTGCACCTAAAACAAGGGACGATGACAAATATACCAGTAGTTTGACTTCATTTGGGATTCTTCGGTCTATTCCTTGAAAGTTAACTAAATGGTTGCGTCTTATTTACTAGAAGAAGTAATTTACAAAAAAAGGCTGTGATATTGTCGTTTATTTAAACGCCAAGTGTTTAATAAATAAAACATAAAACATAAAATAAAAACAACTAGTCCTTCATTTGTTCTTCTTCATTATGATTTTACTTTGTTATTTATGATAAAAAAATACCCGTAAAACAAAAAATACCATCATCATAAGAATTGATGTGAATTTTAAAAGCACATTCCGCCCCTCTTTATGATAAGTATTATGAGCATGTAAATATTTTTCCTCATTAATATATAGAGGTGTATTAACACGTTAGGTACTGCTATATATCAAACTTTCGAATAACTGAAAAATGTACTGATAATTAATGAATAAATCACCGGAGGCGAACATGTCCACTAATAAAGGACATAATTTGGTTAATAAACGAACTTTGATGTCGGTTGCTTTGATTATACCTGTAACGTCTGATTAGAGAGTTGACGTCAAAAACGTAGATAAAAATATCACCTAACTGTTCGGTTATAAATCAGGAACATAGAGACGGTTCGTGCATGGTTAGTATGGCGTAACGAGCGTATGTGGTATGTTGAGTCACACATACAAATGTTTAAAAGTTGACCTGTAATTTTTTTGTCATTTTTGTTTACATTGTATTACGAGGGTTCATTCAGACATTATATATTCAGAAGTTGGGTTAGGTTAGGTTCAATCGTTAGTCGAGCAAAACAAAATGAATGACTGAAAATAGAGTATTTGACTTACTAGTGTGTAGTTAATTCAAATAAATAAATAACAGTAGATTATTTATTTATTTGAATTAACTCCTGTATAACTAGTTTTATTTTTTATTTTTTTATATTATAACGAGTTTTTCGATATTTTTTTAACTATCTGATGTCTCAGTGATGCGATTTACGTAAATATGATGCTACGCTATACTAACCTAATGTATCTAAATTTAAATTGAAAGACAATCGTGGGTAAAACTAATTAGTGTTGCAATAAAGCGTGGCAACACGGCAAGTATCCTTGGCACCCTAAACCTGTTGTCTCTTTAAAATTTTCTTATTTATCATGACTTAGATAGTATTTTTAATTTATAGATATTTTAGTTAATTTTTTTTAAATTAGATTTTAATTTAGAATTTACTGGTATAGTTCCAATCACACTTTCTGACGGATCGGAATACAACGCTATATGCGTGGTTGCGCAAGTTCAGTAATATGCCCCTCGCTCCACTGCGTCCCGCTACACCTAAAACTGGTTACTATGACGCGACTTGTGCCTATGTTCACATCTGCCATAAAATTTGATTGAAACTGTACTTATAAAAAATTATGATTGTAGTTGGGGTATTTAAAAATTTACCTCAATCTCGTGATTCATAAGAAACATTAATTGTGTCGATAACATTAGTGCAACTAATTTAAAACCGATTTTTTATCCCACTCGATGCTCATAACGAAAACAATTTGAACTTCAAGTCAATCATCAACTTATGTATTAATATAACTATCTTCATGCTTATTGAAAACTATTCATTGTTTATAACTATTTTTTGTCAACTTTAAATATTTATTAGCCACTGTTTGAAGTGGGTTTAAAAATTAAAGAGTGTATTATTGTTAAAAAAAAACTTAGATAAAGTATTCATATTTCATTTTGAAACAGCGGTTTTCTACTATCCCGTTCTGTTCTGATGACAATCCTGGTCCAGGATCAGCAAACTATACCCATCGAACTACAACACTTCACCAATGCGTTGGAAGGTTTTTTAAAACGATTAACTGGACTGGACGTATCATCAATGTCAACGGCGAGTGTATCTTGCATCTTTATTTGCTGACGATGTAGTTGTTATGGCGGAGTCTAAATTTTGTTTTTGGGTTTAAATTTTGACCTTCTTACATCGAAGATATACATGTCTTTCCAAGAAGACAGTTTTTTAACATTTGTATTTTTTTAACGCGTTAGCAGCTTTCAGACGACACTCGTATTACTTGCTTCTATCATTCTACTATCGCACACGAAATAAAATTTTTAACTTTCAAAAATCTGGCATCATCTCAAATTCTATATTCTATTCGCGGCCCGCAAGTACAGCATAACCGGACGATCGTGAGTATGCGAGCCGAAGCTTAGCCGAGACACGCATCACAGAGTCCAGTTATGCACAGTTGTGGCCAAGGCTTGTATAGAACTTTTCTCAAAGATGCGTGTATATTAAAACAATAATATAATAAAATAAATGTTTATTCAAAACTACAATTAGTGAAAGTACAGTTTTGAAAATGAAAGAGGATTTCCCAGTATTAGTTTGTGACATTTCCAGAGATTGTTTCAAGTTTATACTATGTTTCATTAGTATCGTACATTCTCACATGGAATATCATACCCAAAGTGTACTTGGTTTTACTTTTGTAGCTATTTCACCAAATAAGTTAAGAAAACATTTTCAGACAACGATTTAGATTCCCTTTCGTTTTCCCATTGAATAAAATTTTCATACGTTTTCATGTATCTGTCATTCGAACGATTCGTTGGTAAACAATTTTCAATAATAGCTTTAGCTTTCTTGTATTTCAGGTGGTGTTAAAATGTCTTCATTTTGAATAATTAAAGTAGATAAAGTTAACATAAACTAATTATATTGACGACTGTATTACAATAATAAAAATAGTTTAGATAATTTTGCTGCCAATTCGCAGCGTTCCAATGTCGATTTCCTTTTTTTACTTTTTTAAACATATTTAGGGGCATCCTTTTTGTTGTGCCAGTTCGAAATTTAATTAAAACTTAGATGAGTTATCTCTTTGGTTATCAATGTTCGGGTTTAAAAAAGTGCGTTCCATTTTCAAATTACATATTCGACCGCTCGAGCAAGCTTGCTAAAAAATTGCGGGACACTTTCTGATCCGGTACAATACTGTTCATGATTTATCCCAAAGAAGGTTGTGCAAGATATAGTTGTATATCGTAGCATCTTTAAGAAATATTTTTTTAAAGAAAGCTAACAATGTATTACACATATTTATCTCTTTATTCCGAATTTTTTCGTAGAATTTTTAATGTAAGTAATTAGATAAAAAAATTGGCGACAAAGGTTTAATTATTTTTTTTCTCACAAGTAAAATTTCACTAGTTTGTTATATTTCACACTTTTTATGCGACCTGAGTATTCTATAATTATTTTTTTTGAGACAAGTTGCTCAAGCGATTTTATAGCTTCAAACCTTTAAACAAATGTAGACGTTGGATAAGGTAAACTATATAAACCGAATGATATTTTGAATAACTTAAACAAAACGAAACGAATTTCAGAACTCTATAAGCCAAAGGAATTTGCATTCGAACGTCACAGATAGCGATATTTTTCATATTCACAGAATAAATATTCCATGTTCTATTGTACAAAGAAACATAATAATTCTGTATTCAAATATCCAGTTCACAATGCTTACACATGATGTATTTTATCCAAACAGTCTCAAGTACAAAAAATATTAATTTAAATTCAACTCACTAAGGAAAAGTTTTTGTTCTGCTCTCAGTTATAATGGCAACACCAGCAGCCTCCAGTGTGCATTATATCTGACATGCACCTTACGAAATATTTAAAATCGTAATAAAATCTAAGTAAGTAGATGCAATTAGTTTAGGAACACAATGATTCAACATACATATTATTTAAGAAGAGAATGTCTCAAATGGAAGGAAACCTATCATGTGGGACAATGTGAAAACCGTAGTCTATTTATAAACATTCCTATCTCATTAATATTGTTTCAGAAAGTATGGTCAAACACAAGCGCGAACTAATTTTTGGTTGTATTCTCTGGAAAGCATATCAAGCGAACTTGACAGCCTGTGAATGTAGTCGTCGAATATAAAATAAAAAGATAATAAACGGATTTTTGGAATCGTTAGTGTCAAAGTGATGTGTTGATTTTATAACGATTTACGGAGGTCGATAAATAAGTTATATTTATTTTTATATTGTATTGAGGATCGAAATAAACATCTAAAGAACCCGTTGTACGTTTCACTTAACATCCACACAGAACCAATTAAGTGCCTACCGCAAGAATGTTATAGAATATACATTCGTACTTTTATGGAATATACATATACAGATAATAATATATAAGTACATATAAATATATAATATGATACATAAAACGTTGAATAGGTTAACTAGTCCACGACTTATCTCCAAGCCGCTTATTTGATATGTAAACGTGTAAATAATGGTATTGTCTTTGGAGTATGATACAATACGTGTAATGAATGCAGCGTCAGGCCCGATCGCTAATGAACGGCTCGGGAGCGTAAAAGGCTTCGTTAAGCAGCCTACTGATTGATGTGGTGGAGTTACTTAACTCGAGCGGGGAATTAGACTAGTATTGCTTACTTGTTACATAAAATACAATGTACAGTCGAACACAGGAAAAAGTATACCGTTCTTTACAATAGCTGGTACAAAAAGTAGTTTTTTAAGAATTATCCGAAGATCTGAATTTTCATACATTCGTAGTATTTCATTTGAAATTGCCTCAACTGTTTTAAATAGTGTCTCGTATCTGAGATGGGAGCTTACCGAACTATAGAAAAAGTTTTAAGTGAGCAGATGGCGAAAACTAACGGTTACTGAGAAAAATATATTTAAAGTTGAAGCACGTTAAGCTGAAAGCCTGTATAATATACACCGTGTTCGGCTGGACGTAGTCCAAATTTATAGAGCGTGCACAGGTTACCGAAGTAAACAAAAAGTATCAAGTGAGCAGATGGCGCAAACTCACGGTTACCGAGAAAAATGTGTTTAAAACCAATAGGGTTCTTCCCTTTGACTTAGTCATTATTAAAGCTTCAGCTGATACGCTAATATTCGACAGTATATTTTATATGACATAGGATCACTACAGTTAAACAAATTCTTCAACGGATTACAGACTTCTAAACATGTTTCACGATTATAGGCCACCAGAGGGCGCCACAGTAGATATGTAATTCTAAAACTGATAGACCGATTGTTCCGGTTTTTTTGTATTACATAAGTATCGGTTATAAAAGACTACCTATAAGTTTATCAATACAGTCTGCAGGCCATACATGACAGTTAATTGACATATTAAACTTTATGGTATTGTGATTTGTTATGGGTCAGTCACAGGTAAAATACAATTATATAATTGTTTTACTCATTTCAAAGGACCACATTTTAGAAAATTTTCTTATTTACTTAATTTTACGATTAAGCTGATGATCTTAAACAAATATGGTATATAAAAATAAAATCCACTAATAGTATATATATAAATTCTACTTTTTTATAATCTTATCTGACTGGGGCTGGAATGTTTCCAAAATTAGTATTATAGATGTTCAAACTATTGTGAATATTATGTGTCATATTTTAGCGAAATTACAGCCTTTATCTTAGCTAAAGTAAGTACGTAGATATTGCTATCATCCTGTGATATATCTATCAGCTCATCTTAACAAGAAATTGAACGTGCAGTAATAGCGTTTCTCGAATCTATACTATAATATTATAAAGCTGAAGTTTGTTTGTTTGTTTGAACGCGCTAATCTCAAGAACTACTGGTTCAAATTGAAAAAGTTTTTTTTGTGTTGGATAGTCCATTTATCGAGGAAGGCTATAGGCTATTATTATATCAGCTACGATCAATAGAAGTGGAGCACCAACGAAAAATGTTGCAAAAACGGGGAAAAATGTTCTTTTTGAGAGCTTCCGTTGCTTACGCTGCGTAAATGGTTGATCTTAACCAAAAATCATGTATGACGGGATTGTTCCTCTTTACCAAGTTACAACCAAAAGTTCGCGACAGCATATGTGCATCTTTTAAGGTTGGTTTACTACAATCTTTTTTATGGCAATCAAATTTATTCTAACATAATGCACTATTTGCGAAGATGTTTTTTAAACATATGAATCATTATCAAATTAAATACGTTAGTTACCTAGGAATGAAGTCTTAGGAAAGGGGGAGGGGGTGAACGTGATAGGGACCGTTTCTGTAGTCCACTCGGGCGGAGTCGGGCACGACCGCTAATAATAAATAAATAACGGCGTGTTTCAGAGTTTTTTATTTTCAAATTTTAAGGGGATGATGAATGGAGTCAATAGTTTGTATGACAGTAACCAAAATGTATATAAGCAAAAAGTAGACAGAAAGTATTTCGAATGTTAATAATAGATCACTTTAACAGGAATGCGTAGTCCACGCAGGCGAAGCTGCGGCCGGTCGCTAGTTTTATATAAACTTCTTACTACGTACATCTGTATTTACTGCAAAGTTATAAAATAAAATAAAGTTCTGATCATATACAGTTTCATATACGGAATACGAATCCACTTCGCTATAGCTTGCCAATTGCCAATAGCGAATTGGATGAAAGAATAATCACGGCCATGAAAACTCATAGTGATATCGTCCTCGGATCCTATAAAACGAGGCATAAAAAATTATCCTCCGCTTTCGCTAATGAAGGCGAGCACATTTGGCATTGTAACTTCCGAACTGTCAGAAACCGTAAGCCGTATAATTTGTTACACAGCTAAAAGTAACTAGAACCAATTAACCCCAAATCGAAAATGTAACTAGTGGGAGATAGAGCGCCTGGGCCGGAGGGCGTAGCTCGGAGGTCTCGCAAAATAATTTCCCCAAATGACGTTTAGGCCCGAAAACGAGAGGAAACGTCGGTAATTGCCCTCTCGCGATATAAATTGGCTGAGAGTGTGACGCGATCGCCAAACGAGGTTTTCGCGTCGGCACCGCTCACGCAATTACGTCTCGCCCCGCACCGTAGGCACAGCCGTGGCGCGCCAAATTCGATCGCTCCAAAGGAATTTATGACGCGCCCATTAACCGCGCTCCTTTGTAGGCTCCCGTGTTTAATGTCGCGACACTCGTTTTCGTGGAGGAGTTTTTAACACTTCAGTACACGGTTTGATATTATTTTACCGCCCGCAGTGACGAAAGGGTTATGTATTTGATCAATGGATTCTTTACCGTTCTGAAAAAGTGAATTTTATAGTAAATAATGTATCCATTATGGCTTGTTTTAAAAAACGTACCTATCAGTTTGATAGAATTTGTTAGATACACTACGAGTTATATAATGCTAGCAACTTTAGTCAAAGGCTGGCAGTACGGACTACGGACCATGTATAGATACTATTTCTTCTAGCGACTCGAATTGATCTAAAGAGAACTCAAAAATCACTTCCCATAAATCGACGATGCAATGACACGGATTTTATTTATTAAAATGATTCTATTCCTACACTTTAATACTTAAAATAGTGATAATGTGTACTCAAGGCAAAATAAAATGAAACTAAAGAAGATCATTCAGGCTTCATATATTTTTGGCTCTTTTTTGAAAGTGCCGGCCAACAAAATAAAAAAAAATGTACGTACTGTTAAAACTAGCCATTTGGAGCAATCTATACTAATATTATAAAGCTGAAGAGTTTGTTTGTTTGTTTGTTTGTTTGTTTGTTTGTTTGTTTGTTTGAACGCGCAAATTTTAGGAACTACTGGTTCGAAATGAAAAATTATTTTTTTGTTGGATAGTCCATTTATCGAGGAAGGCTATAGGCTATACTACATTACGCTACGACCAATAGGAGTGGAGCATCAAAGAAAAATGTTGCAAAAACGGGAAAAATTATTCCTTTTGAGTGCTTTCGTCGCGCGCGCTGCGTAAACGGTTGATGTTAACTAATAATAATGTATTACGGAATTGTTCCCCTTTAAAAGTTCTAACCAAAAGTCGGCGACAGCATATGTGTATCTCTTAAGGTTAACTTACTATAACCTTTTTTATGATAATCAAATTTGTTCAACATAATGTACTATTTGCGAAGATGTTTTTTAAACGTGATATTAATCCTTATCAAATTAAATACGTTAGTTGTCTTAAGCATTTAATGCATATTATAATTACCCTTTACATCATACAATTTAAATTAATATCTTAAGAGTTTTTATTGAAATTTAAAAACTATAGCGGGAAAAAATAAATTCGCTGTCTGCCTCTGTTCGTTAACTTTTTACTTCCAAACCAATAGACTTTGATACGGTTTTTAGTAATATCTTATTTTCTTATCTCATAATCTATTAATCTATATAATAGAAATACATATTATAAAGCTGAAGAGTTTGTTTGTTTGTTTGTTTGTTTGTTTGTTTGTTTGTTTGTTTGTTTGTTTGTTTGTTTGTTTGTTTGTTTGTTTGTTTGTTTGTTTGTTTGTTTGTTTGTTTGGTAGATAGATTGATTGATTGATTGCGTGATTGATTGATTGATTGATTGATTTTTTGATTGATTGAATGATTGTTTGATTGATTGCGTGATTGATTGCTTTATTGTTTGATTGTTTGTTTGTTTGTTGGTTGGTTGGTTCGTTCGTTCGTTCGTCCGTTTGTTTGTTTGTTTGTTTGTTTGTTTGTTTGTTTGAATGTGTTAATTTCTGAAACTACCAGTCGGATTTTAAAAATATCTTTTTCCTTTGATAGCCTGATTCTAGCGGAGAGTTATCTTTTGAGTACACCCTTTCCATATGTGACATACAGAACTTTTTGTATGTCTGTCAGTACGTCCATATGTCTAAACCGATATAAATGAAACATCAATGAATATGAAGAAAAGGTCGTTAAAACTAACAAATGTTGCTTTTTGTCCGTGTGTCTGTCTGTACGTGTATCTGTCTATTTGAGCTAATCTCCAAAACGGCTAAACAGATTTTAAGGAAACTTTGCAGACGGGAAAGAAGGTTGTCAAGATATTTGACATTAGCTATTTTTTGTCCGTCTGTTTGTCTTTACGTCTATGTGTCTATTCAATTCAATTTTATCTATTCGAGCTAATTTCCAATACGGCTGAACAGATTTTAATGAAACTTTGCAGACGTGAAAGAAGGTTGTCAAGAGTGTCATAAGCTACTTTTTGTGTTTGTCTGTCTGTCTATCTGTCTGTCGTTTGTCCTCACTGATCTAGCAACGTACAGCCGAAAGTACTAAGTCTAGGAAGCTTAAATTTGGAACATAAGTTTATTTTATAACGTGAGAAGTTAAGAAAGGCTTTTTTAGAAATTTCAAACTTAAGGATGGGAATGGAGGGACTTAAATAATGACGTGTTTCAGGGTTTTTAGATTTCCACACTTTAAGAGTGGGAAACGGGAGATGAAAAATTGTATCGGTTTTTTAAAGGGTGGGAGGGGAATGAAGATTGAAAGTTTGAATGGGTGTGACCAAAATTGGTTCCAGCAAAAAGTACGTATAAACCATCTCGAACGTTAATAGTACCTATAATAGAAATTTGTAGTCTACGCAAGCAAAGCTGCGGGCGGTCGCTAGTAGTTAATATAGCACAAAAGTTGTAGGATTCTTCTAAACCGATTTAATCGAGTTCGATGATCCATCATTTTCATGCATTTATTGATTTTTTAAAGTACTGGAAAACATAAAATAATGATTGATATCGCTAGAACTAATTATCTGAAGCAATTCTCATTATAGGCTAAAAGCTGTGGGATCATCATTTGTTTCGTTACACAATTCAGAAACCTTTTGTTACCTTAGTGGTCCATTTGCGGAAGTGCTTCGCTGCTCCCAAGGTTACTTACCTTTTGAGGACGTCTCCTAGCTGGTTTTTCCTGGAGGAGGTTGATTCTTTCGATGACGTCTTGAAGTATCTCTTGGAGGAGATTTTGAAGTCTCTCTCGAGGTGAACCAGTGGATTCAAGCCACCCTGCCAATTCGACATGGAGGGTTGGGGGTTCAGAGCGTGCGGGATGTTGGCTACCGGCCTTCTTGGCGTCGGCACATACGGTTGTCGACCTTGTCACTGATATCTTATCTTACAAGGGTGGCAGGGCGAACATATCCTATGCAACCGATGCTTTAGCCTCTTGGGCGGCTCTCAACCCAGGCGCGCCATTGTCGGCGATCCTACATAGCTAACGCGCATGGGACGAAACGGTGGCTAGGAGGATTTTTAAAAGTCTCTTGGACCAGGCGGTGGGGGTAGACTAGGCGAGGCTGCGAGCGGTGTCAGGGCAGAGTCTGGAGCGTGGCTAAACGCGCTACCCTCCCCGCACATGAATATCCTAGTGGACGGCGATTCTTTGTGTTTTTGTGTGGCAGGAGGACTCCGCCTGAGCTGCGATGTTTGTGAACGACACCTATGCATCTGCGATTCCATGGTGGAGGCTGACGGTTGTTGTTGTTGCTCGGGGAGATTTCCGCGACACCACGCTCTTAATGACATAGTCCGCAGGGCTTTAATTTCGGCCAATGTTCCATGCGTATTGAAGCCTCCGGCTCTTAGCCGGTCCGATGGCAAAAGACCCGATGGTATGACTTTGGTGCCGTGGTAAAGGTAGGTGTCTACTTTGGCACGCCACGTGTGTCAGCACATTTGCCACCTCTCACCTTGTTCGCACTATGGGATCGACTGGAGCCGCTGCGGGCGGAGTCTGCGGCCGCCAGAAAACGAGTCAAATACTCTACTCTGGAGAGTAAATACTTGTTCGTCATTCTCGCTGTGGAAGCTGCTGGCTGTTGGGGGAGAGAAGCCAAACGTTTCGTCGCGGGCATCAGCCGTCGTCTGGGGGAAAGAAGATTCCACCCCCGCTCCCGTTCCTTCCTGTTACAAAGAATTGCCATTGCAATTCAGCGCGGCAATGCGATGTGTATCATGAACACCTTTGCGTCGGGAGTGATAGAGAGGTATTTTATTTCAGGTAATTTATTAATTTTCAGGTTTATTTGTAATTATTAAAATAATTTAATGTAAAATATATTCATTATTGACCTAATATTGCTTTGTTTGAAACGAAAAGTCAAATAAACTTAGAAACTGTAATTTTTATTTTATACAAAAAAAATTATAATATGAATGTACTGCAATTAATTACTTATATGTTATTTTTCTGAATGTTTTCGACATATGTCAAGCTGTTATTGTTATATTTAACAAAAATGTTATATGACATTCTATAACTTCTGTATTGAACAGCATATTGTACCATATTGTAGGATAGCGTAGGAGTCGCAAGATTTCGCGCTGTAATGAAAATTGCTTCAAATAATTAGTTCTAGCAATATCAATTATTATTTTATGTTTTCCAGCACTTTAAAAAATCAATAAATGCATGAAAATGATGAATCATCGCACTTGAATAAATTGATTCGGAGCGATCCTAGAACTTCTGTGCCGTTTCTCCAAATGGCTAGTTATAACAATACGTAGAATTTTTATTTTTTGTTCGTCGGCACTTTCAGAAAAGGCCGAAAAAAATGACACCCTACAGCATTTTGGTTCAAATATATTACGGGGCGTCGTCGCTCTGTTCCGGAAGTCAGTATAATGATAGATGGAGCCACTGTACAAAAAAATACACATAATTTACGATTCCGTTAATAAAACGATAAAAACGTGATAAAAACCTTAAAAATTAGTTATCTTTTTTAATTTTTTCATATCGATTATTTTAAAAGTTTGGAAGCATAAGTAGAAATTTTTGTAGGTTGTTGAACTTGAGTTACCATGTTTAAGGTAAACACGTGTTGAGCTATCACTCCATAGGGACCACTTGTTAAAAATCTAGTAAATATATTGTTCTTCGTCACACGTCTTCTTAGTGTTTAATATCGATTGATTTAAGTTGTACAAGATTAGCTATGAATGACCAGCAATAATAATCAGCGCACCCGCAGTGGAGATAATTTTAAGGGGTTACGTATCACGGAATAAACGTATTTTTACAAGTCGTCTTTAAATAAACATCATTTTATGATTGACATATTTTATAATAACTGTTAAAAAAAGTAATCCTAAAGTAACCCAATGTGAAAGAGGATTCTATGACAAAGCGTTTCACTCGTCATTGGCTTGTCATTAGGTGTTCCTCGATAGATTACGCTTCTATAAGGATCACAAGGTCGGGGTTTATAAATGTGTCCTAAAGTATCGGTTTCGATTTCCAAAAAGAATGACAAATCACGCGATCTTTGAAAGAGCCTGCCACTCTATTTTAAGTATTTGCTACTGCACTTTGCTATACACACTGTTTTTATTTTGTCAAGCATTTCAAATAAAGTTTCATAACATCCAAATACGGCTGAAGAGCGCCAGACTCAGTCGTGGGTAGGTAACGTATATTTCCTCTCCCGTCATTCTAATACGCATGCGCTTTTCTGATTCACACACACAAACCTTCGTTGACGCCTTAGGACCTACCTACATACTACGCGTTACTTAATTACATTCGTTTTACTATCATTACCGAATGTTTATATGGAGATTTTATTTAGTCAAGATCTAAGTGAAATTTCTTATTAGCACGAAATTTATCTATAATATTAATTTATATTATTAGCCAAGCCAAAATTATCAGCGCTTCGACTTTTATTCCTGTTACGAAGAAATACCGCAGCAAACTCTAGAGTTTGTCTTGTTTTAAAGGTTATTGTTTTACAAATCAGATCACCGTTACAACAGCAGCAGCATATTAGCAGTTACAAAGCAGGCTACGTTTGTGCGGACTGAACAAATCTATGACAATGCTATTTCGTCGGATAGAAAATATTTAACTATAGTTTGACCGAAACCGCTGTACCGTGCCTTAGGTATGTGCGCGGCGAGGAGGGAAGGCAGCTTTTAAGCGTTGACGACGGACTGACAGAGCAGATCTGCCTCGCTGCCTAAGGCGCGGTACAGCGGTTTCGGTCAAACCAATAAATATTTTAAACAAATTATTCTTTGCGCGTAATTTGAATTTATTTAATGGTTAATATTACAATATTTCGTCCCGAATCTATAGTATATGTGTGCAATACCCTATATAAATATAAAATTTGAGTTTATTTTTGGTAATCTTTAATGAAGTACTTAGTGAATTTGTCATTAAATCGAGTATTATTATGCTTGTCTCTATTTCCCGCAAATAAAGAACTACGAACCTGTTTCGATGCAATATGTTCTATTTTACGTAGGCATCACTTCAAAGCAGATTTTCAGACAAGCGACAAGAAGACGTTGCTGTAACTGGCTTTCTCTAAAACGGTTGCGATTTTGAGTCGGCTTTTTTTGTACTATGTTGGTATCACTTCAAAGCAGGTTTTAAAATTTGTTTTTACAGCTGTGGCCACCAGAGTACGCTGCAGTTGGTGTGTAGATATGTAGATGTGTGTTCTTTTAAAGTTGCAGGTCCGATTTACCTCAGAGCAAATTCTTAAACAAGATTTACTGTTACAGGAAATTACGGGGTACTGCAGCAGATGTGTTTACTTATCTAAAATATCTAATTTAATTATTATGAAGTTTTTGACAGTAAATAAATATCATTTCAGACTTGATCTTTAAGCATGTTTTACGTTTATAAGAGGCGCAGGGGCGCCGTAGTAGATTCATATTATTCATATTTATTCATAACGGGTTTTTCATTTGCATCATCTCCTGGTTAAAATATAACAGTGTAAGGTACACACTTACTAATCTTTGAAAACTAATAAAAGTAAAATTTAAAATGTTAAGTACCTTCGACAAAAAAACCGTTAAGTAAAAAATATTGAAATGTTAGTTTCTTTAAAATAATGAAATAATAAAAAAACAATAATAAAATTGAAGATGTCGTGTGCACGACGGTTAACCTGTGCGGCGTTAACGGTAGTACCTCCTTAAATCTTAACCGATTGACCCAGAAAAAAATGGTATTCAGATGAACAAAAAGTAGGTCAATACGATTTTAATTTTTAAATATTTTGATTCATCATAAAAAAAAAACTTAAATGTAAGGGTTTTTCTGAAATTTGTCACTACACATTCCTCCTAATGTCTGACATCATGATACAACCTTAAATCCTGTGCGTGTAAAATAATGTACACATATTAACAGGTTGAATCCGAAAAATCCGAACGATTTGGTCTTCAACACGCGCTCGTGCACACAATAAGTTCAGGGTCGTACTACTTCTGTTTGTATTAATGTTACAAATTTAGCGATTTTTTTTAATCGAATATTACGTGATTGTGATCTAGAGAATCGATTACGTTTTTACGATTTTATAGGTAATTCTGTGTCGTAAAAAAAGTTGAAAACATAAATAGCATACATGACCTGCATTGTTAACAGAACACGGTCGACACCGTAAATCACAATATATATAAATATAAAACTTACTGCAATGGATATTGTTTAAAATTTCGCAACATGGTCCAAATTTTTGTATTTATAGAAATATGTGTCCTTATTCTACAGAAGCAGTGTGAAATTTTTCGGAGGCGTAATAACAGAGATATAAAAACAAAACACGACCGCGTGTCGTGATAGCCCAGAGCGCAACGAACCTGTCTCAAATTTATAAGGCCATAGGGCCATGGTTCGAATCCGGGCGTGTACCAATGAGTTTTTCTGACTTCAGTACATTTACTATCATTGACTCCGTGCCTCGGAGGGCACGTTAAGCAGTCGGTCCCGGACGCTGTCAATAGATGGCGGTCGTTACAATCCCCAACCCGCAGTGGAGTAGCGTGGTGGATTTAAGCTCCAAACCCCCTTCTCACCCTGGGGGAGGCCTAAGCCCCTGCAGTGGGGTAAAATGGGCTGATGATGATGATGATGAAAAACAGAACGTGAAACATTAATGTGACGTCACACCTACATGCAGCGGTTGATGGGCGTACAAACAAAAGCAATACGTAGCAGGCAATACATCGTAGCAATAATTTGTAATAGTGACGTCATTAACAATAAATTTTTAGCCATATATTATTATTCCTTGAAAATAAATATATTAATTTATACAAATGATTACTAAAATTATGTGCATTCCCGCGTATTCCATTATACGGATATGCAAATAGATAGAGTTATGATCATAGAGTAAATAAATTTGCAAGCAGTGGCGTTTGGTTTTAATAGAGTCAGAAACGTCACTTAATAGTATCGAAACTATCAAACACAATTTCGGGGGGTTGGCTGAAGTTTGGCGCGCGGGGACCTCGTGGACTGAAACTCGTCATCTCGCCAAATGGTTACACCAGCTAGTCAGAGTATGAGTGGTTAGACGGTAAGAGCAGAAAAGGGCTTCTAATCAATTCGTTCTTTTATGGTTATGATCGATAGTTATTCGAATATTTCTCCAAAAAATTCATCGAGCGTGTTTTAATTTTTCTGTCGAGTTACGATCGAATCGATTTTATGTACATTCTCATTATAAGCTCGTAGTTTTTTATTAACAACTAAACAGTTAATCGATTAAATATCGATAGTATGCGTTAGCGTAATAACATTTACCAATATGGTTCGTGTTTGTGTAATAACATGTTTAGTTCGTAG
Source organism: Luffia ferchaultella (assembly GCA_949709985.1). Taxonomy (NCBI): domain Eukaryota; kingdom Metazoa; phylum Arthropoda; class Insecta; order Lepidoptera; family Psychidae; genus Luffia; species Luffia ferchaultella. The sequence continues at coordinate 4,643,556 of OX453246.1, forward strand.
TCTCTACTAAGTCTACTTTATTATGCGATAAGTATGAAATTCTCTATGTTAATCCAAACAAGTACTAATTCAACAGTAATTCGATAAAATCATATGCTCAGATTAATTTTTATTTTTTGATTTGTGTAGTAATATCTACGCTCCAAATGAACACCAATTTAGAATATCATAAAGTCAGTAATTTAAACTTTTTTATGTACTTAGGACGGATAATTGAGTTGTCCGGTGAATACATTTATAAATTAATTTCCATACTACTGTAGAGCTATTAAGGTAGGCAATGAGTAATTTGAAACTACTTGCAGTCAGCACGCGACCGTGATCAATCATCGAACAGCCACGTTGCACTACGGATGCTGTAGCCATTATCATAATTCAGTTGCTAATCGATTAAATTGCGACCATTTAGTGTACCTTAATGGAAAACGACGACGAAAACTTAATTACTAAACGGGAATTGTGATAAACGATTAAAATAAAGTTTAAACATAAAAGTATTAAAATTATTTTTTCTCATGAGGCGACTTTTTTTGAACCTCTACGTCAATGGGCAAAATTTTCGTTACTGAACTTTCTAAATGATGGCATATCACAAACAAAAGCACCAGAAAGTGAATGTTTTACGACATAGTCGACGGAAAAATTCTGGGACCTTATTTCTTTGACGTGACCCTTACCGATGCAACAAAAATTACTTCTTATGACATCTTCTTGAACCCGCACTAATAGCATTGTATCTTGATGATGCAATCTAGATAAATCAAATTATCCGAGATGTGGTCTTTTCTGTCAACAAGATGGTACACCATTTCACTATGCGGCATCTGTCTGCCCTTATTTAGATGAAATATTACCAAATGGTTGGATAGGGAGAAGAAGACCGGTTGAATGGCCAGTCAGATCACCAGATCTGACACTCCTAGATTACTTTTTGTGGGAATACATAAAAAGTTAAACGTACGTTAAAAAACTAGACAAATCATAAGACTTAAAAGCAAGAATCGGTCAAGAAATACGCCGTATAACCTCTGAACATTATCAATAAGCTTAAAACAGAATTTGTCTTGGCTACTGTCAAGTGAACAACAGTTCACATTTGAACATTTAATTTAGTTGTTTTTTTTGGATTTATTATTGACATAAAAAATTTAAAATTGCAACATCGTTATTCTTTGTTTTTTTTTCACGTGAGCTATACTTTTAATAAAAAAAAACTTAAAAACTTTACTTTTAATTGTGTTTTTCTATGTGAAAATATACTCTTTCAAATGACGCTAACAAAAATATGGTATTGTCCACAGAGAATCGAATAAGTAAGAAGTGCCATGAGACGGTTTTTTTCAGAGACACGTGTCCCAAAAATATTTACACGACGTAAATAGATTATACGACGACGACGATTAGATTTATAATAATGATAATAATAATAATAATACATGGGACTTCCCACACAGCGCCATCTAGTCCCAAAGTAAGCAAGTATTATGCTTGTGTTATGGGTTACTAGACAACTGATATACATACTTAAATATTCTTTATAATATATACATATATAAATATATATATATATATATATATATTTTTATGTATATAACAACCAAGACCCGGTACCAGTATCAATATTCATCATATTAATACTGACCCGACCTGGGATTCGAACCCGGGACCTCTAGCTTCGTAGGCAGGGTCGCTACCCACTAGGCTAAGCGGTCAAAATCAAAAATCAAAATCAAAATCAAAATATCTTTATTTCGTAGTTATGTAACATAATCTTGAAATACGTCTTAAGAGTGAATTTTATTACTTTGTGGAAAAACGTCACCACAAAGGCGCATTCAAAAATGCTGGTACCTCTCAGAAGAATACGCAAGAAACTGAGGGACGCTCTTTTTAACAAAATTATAAAAAAAAAAATTTTAACAATAAGTGCTTAAAGAATAATATTATTGAAACAAACTGATAGGCGAGCGGCTTACACCCATGGATTTTTATCATCTAAGTAGTCTGATACTTTATAATAAGCTTTTGCATAAAGCTTTCGTTTTAATGTAGTTTTAAACTTATTAAGGGGTAGATCTTGTAGCGCCTATAAATAAATACCTGAGGAATAAAATATCATTCATTTATAATCTATTATTATCAACCCGAACAGCGCCACCTATAGGCACGCCATCGTGCCGGAGCGCGTAACAGCGATCGATAGCATCGCGCGTTGACATTAGCGTCGACGCCACGAGTAGATGGCGCGCGATCACATTCAGTAGGTAGACAGCGCCCCCACCGGCGGGCGGACCGCCGGGTGAAACCAACACTGGCCGGCTACGTGCCGAGCCGAGCGGAGATGACTCGTTCATTACCTCCAGGGACAGCACGAGAACTAGACACGTCTTCGCTACCGCCTAACCATGGCGGCAGACGTGAACCTATTGTTAGAGGATAGGAAGTAGAGGGTATTAGGAAAATGGCGACGACGTCGGTGGCGGAGGCAGGAACAATGGCAAACCTTTTGGCTCGATATTTAATCGAGAAAAGTTGACGCAATCTTAAGGCAGATGGCCATAGAATAAATAGCTATAAAAGTCATTCGTTGGCACGTATTCCCGCATAGGGATATTTTTGTATTCGTACACGAAAGTCGCGAGATACCGCAGAAGAGGCGAACAGGCAAGATCGAATCCCCGTCTGCCCTAACCACGCCCGTGGGATAACCACGAGCCAGCAGCGGCCGCGATCGCTGGTCGCCGGCCTAAGACCCAGGAAGGCCACGATCATCACTGCGCGCTCGCCGAACCGTAGCAGAATCTCAGCTGCCTGTTGGCACGCTCCGTCACGTCGCAAGGAAAACGGTACGATTCAGTTCTATGGGGCTTGGCCCAAGTTTAAAGTGCGAGTGAAACGAATAAGCGGTCCAATTCCATTCGTCCGATTTTTATAGACTTTAAATATCTCGTCATCTTTCATGTTAAATGTCCTAAATGTTAAATATATCTTGTTATAAATCAAAATTGTACAAAACTTATGATTTCATTCTTTCGGTCGTGCGCGCAGCATTTTCCACCTACGGGCGTGGAATGGAAAAAATTCCATTCCATTCCATAACTAACCATTCTATACACGTTACAATGGCGCCCGAACTTATATTTTTTTAATATTAATTCTTTTGGAAGTTGCTTTTCTGTGCGCGCGGCTGGGGGGAATAATTTAATTGTCATTGTGTTTTCACTACTTTTCATAATTTTTCTTGTCACCGCCGATCGAATCAAGTACGCCCTCGTCATAAACCCACCACATCGCAATTTTTATTCGTTAAGCTGTATATTATTGTTTGTATTGTGATTTTTCATTTTTTCTCATAATTGTTATAGATATTTTAAATTTGAATTTTTTATATAAATTGTAAGAATACCCACATGTCAAAAATTTTTGAGCTGACCTACCACAATAATTTTGAACCCGCTGACCTACCCACAATCTGAGGTACCCTCAACAATTATTAATTTTTTTCAAATATTGTTTTATACATTCTGAATTTACCTCATTTTGTTTTATTCTATATATACCGACCAGCCATAGCGATTTTTATTTTGTTTAATTGTTTCTTATTTTAACAAATGTAATTACATTGTAAATGCCGACCATTCCAGGCACATACCGAACCACAAACCTGCACCAGCGGCGAGCAACTCTGCGAACCTGCTCACCGCACAGCATTGTAAGCGGCAGTACGTGCAAAGCCAACAATTGTAAAGTAAAAACATTTTTGTTTTATACTCATAGCACCATCGCCCAATAAGTCTTGCCATTTGTTTCTGCCAACGTCAAATTTGGAGCTTAGCAATACAGTAAAATCACATAATTTTTTTACTGAAATTCGTTCATAAATACGAACATTGAATAAGCCAAACGCTAAACACACGCCACCACACCATGTACATATTCCCACATATACCAGTGCACATTAGCACCGCAATATGCCCGATTTTTTATTTAATTTAAATACCTACGTTTTATATACTAACCACACAGAGGGAGAGTAAGGATTTTACGCCCATCACCAACCATGAACAGACAACGAAGGAGTCAATAAACAAACATCTGCTCCTTTCGTATTTCAAATCACACCGGAAAAGACAAACTTGTGCCAATCCGACACAAGATTTTACGGACCACGTCCGAACTGTAAATATTAGATTAGGTATTACATTAGTTTATTCACTTTTCTTAGTTATTTAAATACAAAAATTAGTTAGGTTTTATACAAGTACTGTTAGGCATAATTTTAGGATTAGTCAACAATTTATATTTTACCATCCTTTTATTTTATTTTATTTTTTATTTTGTTTACATACATAGTTTAATTTTAGTTACATAGTTTAGATATTAATTTTAGTCACTACAGTCAATTCATTTATTTTCATAGTAATAAGTATAATTTAATAGTAACTCGTTCAAGTTTAACATGGATTTTAACATTTACAAGGTTTTTACTCAATACAGATTTCCATAGTCTCAAGTAGGTACGTACACACACACGTCCTCACTATAGAATATCCACGATATCTACATATGTTATAGTTTGGAATAGGCAAAATAAAATGCAATATCGTCATATACCATCCAACAATATTGTCCATAGTTGACACGTCAGTTATAAATACAATAGTTTTGTATGATAATAGTATTAGGGGAACTACAAATAAGAGGACCCGATACACACGCAGGACTCCGTCACCTATCTTCTATTACACGCTAGGCACCAACCACCATTGAGGTCGGTGACCATATTAGCACATCGCATATATGCATTAGTTTGGTACTTCCCCATAGATAGGGGTTACCACTAATATTTTGGGAGATATCCGTGTGTCCGGAGAATTCTCAACTTTTTTTCAACAATGACGGCACGACGATACCTGAGCTCATTTCCTGCGAGCCACATCAAACCTCGGGCACCTCAAACACGTTCACCCACAGCATTCCTTCAGATATCATACCCAGGCACTCACATCCGAACTCCACCCGCACAATATACACTTAACAAGAGACAAAAGAGGACGTATGAAGGGGATGAAAGAAAGACCAGGGATCCTTCGCAGAACACAAAAGAGGACGTATGAAAGGGATGAAAGCACACTGCTACTTACTTACACATACGCGTCTCCACCATAATATTTTTAGGTGAGACGGCTGTTTGTTTCGGAAGGAGGATATTGTAGCGCCTATAAATAAATACCTGAGGAATAAAATATCATTCATTTATAATCTATTATTATCAACCCGAACAGCGCCACCTATAGGCACGCCATCGTGCCGGAGCGCGTAACAGCGATCGATAGCATCGCGCGTTGACATTAGCGTCGACGCCACGAGTAGATGGCGCGCGATCACATTCAGTAGGTAGACAGCGCCCCCACCGGCGGGCGGACCGCCGGGTGAAACCAACACTGGCCGGCTACGTGCCGAGCCGAGCGGAGATGACTCGTTCATTACCTCCAGGGACAGCACGAGAACTAGACACGTCTTCGCTACCGCCTAACCATGGCGGCAGACGTGAACCTATTGTTAGAGGATAGGAAGTAGAGGGTATTAGGAAAATGGCGACGACGTCGGTGGCGGAGGCAGGAACAATGGCAAACCTTTTGGCTCGATATTTAATCGAGAAAAGTTGACGCAATCTTAAGGCAGATGGCCATAGAATAAATAGCTATAAAAGTCATTCGTTGGCACGTATTCCCGCATAGGGATATTTTTGTATTCGTACACGAAAGTCGCGAGATACCGCAGAAGAGGCGAACAGGCAAGATCGAATCCCCGTCTGCCCTAACCACGCCCGTGGGATAACCACGAGCCAGCAGCGGCCGCGATCGCTGGTCGCCGGCCTAAGACCCAGGAAGGCCACGATCATCACTGCGCGCTCGCCGAACCGTAGCAGAATCTCAGCTGCCTGTTGGCACGCTCCGTCACGTCGCAAGGAAAACGGTACGATTCAGTTCTATGGGGCTTGGCCCAAGTTTAAAGTGCGAGTGAAACGAATAAGCGGTCCAATTCCATTCGTCCGATTTTTATAGACTTTAAATATCTCGTCATCTTTCATGTTAAATGTCCTAAATGTTAAATATATCTTGTTATAAATCAAAATTGTACAAAACTTATGATTTCATTCTTTCGGTCGTGCGCGCAGCATTTTCCACCTACGGGCGTGGAATGGAAAAAATTCCATTCCATTCCATAACTAACCATTCTATACACGTTACAATGGCGCCCGAACTTATATTTTTTTAATATTAATTCTTTTGGAAGTTGCTTTTCTGTGCGCGCGGCTGGGGGGAATAATTTAATTGTCATTGTGTTTTCACTACTTTTCATAATTTTTCTTGTCACCGCCGATCGAATCAAGTACGCCCTCGTCATAAACCCACCACATCGCAATTTTTATTCGTTAAGCTGTATATTATTGTTTGTATTGTGATTTTTCATTTTTTCTCATAATTGTTATAGATATTTTAAATTTGAATTTTTTATATAAATTGTAAGAATACCCACATGTCAAAAATTTTTGAGCTGACCTACCACAATAATTTTGAACCCGCTGACCTACCCACAATCTGAGGTACCCTCAACAATTATTAATTTTTTTCAAATATTGTTTTATACATTCTGAATTTACCTCATTTTGTTTTATTCTATATATACCGACCAGCCATAGCGATTTTTATTTTGTTTAATTGTTTCTTATTTTAACAAATGTAATTACATTGTAAATGCCGACCATTCCAGGCACATACCGAACCACAAACCTGCACCAGCGGCGAGCAACTCTGCGAACCTGCTCACCGCACAGCATTGTAAGCGGCAGTACGTGCAAAGCCAACAATTGTAAAGTAAAAACATTTTTGTTTTATACTCATAGCACCATCGCCCAATAAGTCTTGCCATTTGTTTCTGCCAACGTCAAATTTGGAGCTTAGCAATACAGTAAAATCACATAATTTTTTTACTGAAATTCGTTCATAAATACGAACATTGAATAAGCCAAACGCTAAACACACGCCACCACACCATGTACATATTCCCACATATACCAGTGCACATTAGCACCGCAATATGCCCGATTTTTTATTTAATTTAAATACCTACGTTTTATATACTAACCACACAGAGGGAGAGTAAGGATTTTACGCCCATCACCAACCATGAACAGACAACGAAGGAGTCAATAAACAAACATCTGCTCCTTTCGTATTTCAAATCACACCGGAAAAGACAAACTTGTGCCAATCCGACACAAGATTTTACGGACCACGTCCGAACTGTAAATATTAGATTAGGTATTACATTAGTTTATTCACTTTTCTTAGTTATTTAAATACAAAAATTAGTTAGGTTTTATACAAGTACTGTTAGGCATAATTTTAGGATTAGTCAACAATTTATATTTTACCATCCTTTTATTTTATTTTATTTTTTATTTTGTTTACATACATAGTTTAATTTTAGTTACATAGTTTAGATATTAATTTTAGTCACTACAGTCAATTCATTTATTTTCATAGTAATAAGTATAATTTAATAGTAACTCGTTCAAGTTTAACATGGATTTTAACATTTACAAGGTTTTTACTCAATACAGATTTCCATAGTCTCAAGTAGGTACGTACACACACACGTCCTCACTATAGAATATCCACGATATCTACATATGTTATAGTTTGGAATAGGCAAAATAAAATGCAATATCGTCATATACCATCCAACAATATTGTCCATAGTTGACACGTCAGTTATAAATACAATAGTTTTGTATGATAATAGTATTAGGGGAACTACAAATAAGAGGACCCGATACACACGCAGGACTCCGTCACCTATCTTCTATTACACGCTAGGCACCAACCACCATTGAGGTCGGTGACCATATTAGCACATCGCATATATGCATTAGTTTGGTACTTCCCCATAGATAGGGGTTACCACTAATATTTTGGGAGATATCCGTGTGTCCGGAGAATTCTCAACTTTTTTTCAACAATGACGGCACGACGATACCTGAGCTCATTTCCTGCGAGCCACATCAAACCTCGGGCACCTCAAACACGTTCACCCACAGCATTCCTTCAGATATCATACCCAGGCACTCACATCCGAACTCCACCCGCACAATATACACTTAACAAGAGACAAAAGAGGACGTATGAAGGGGATGAAAGAAAGACCAGGGATCCTTCGCAGAACACAAAAGAGGACGTATGAAAGGGATGAAAGCACACTGCTACTTACTTACACATACGCGTCTCCACCATAATATTTTTAGGTGAGACGGCTGTTTGTTTCGGAAGGAGGATATTGTAGCGCCTATAAATAAATACCTGAGGAATAAAATATCATTCATTTATAATCTATTATTATCAACCCGAACAGCGCCACCTATAGGCACGCCATCGTGCCGGAGCGCGTAACAGCGATCGATAGCATCGCGCGTTGACATTAGCGTCGACGCCACGAGTAGATGGCGCGCGATCACATTCAGTAGGTAGACAGCGCCCCCACCGGCGGGCGGACCGCCGGGTGAAACCAACACTGGCCGGCTACGTGCCGAGCCGAGCGGAGATGACTCGTTCATTACCTCCAGGGACAGCACGAGAACTAGACACGTCTTCGCTACCGCCTAACCATGGCGGCAGACGTGAACCTATTGTTAGAGGATAGGAAGTAGAGGGTATTAGGAAAATGGCGACGACGTCGGTGGCGGAGGCAGGAACAATGGCAAACCTTTTGGCTCGATATTTAATCGAGAAAAGTTGACGCAATCTTAAGGCAGATGGCCATAGAATAAATAGCTATAAAAGTCATTCGTTGGCACGTATTCCCGCATAGGGATATTTTTGTATTCGTACACGAAAGTCGCGAGATACCGCAGAAGAGGCGAACAGGCAAGATCGAATCCCCGTCTGCCCTAACCACGCCCGTGGGATAACCACGAGCCAGCAGCGGCCGCGATCGCTGGTCGCCGGCCTAAGACCCAGGAAGGCCACGATCATCACTGCGCGCTCGCCGAACCGTAGCAGAATCTCAGCTGCCTGTTGGCACGCTCCGTCACGTCGCAAGGAAAACGGTACGATTCAGTTCTATGGGGCTTGGCCCAAGTTTAAAGTGCGAGTGAAACGAATAAGCGGTCCAATTCCATTCGTCCGATTTTTATAGACTTTAAATATCTCGTCATCTTTCATGTTAAATGTCCTAAATGTTAAATATATCTTGTTATAAATTTAAATTGATCAAAACGTGTTTCATTCCTTTTGGTCGAGCGCACAGCATCGCATAACCTCCATTCCATTCTATTCCATTCCATTCGATACGGACGGTCCTTGATACAAAAGTCCGTTGCTCGCCGACTAGGCTCGATCCAGGACCAGCGGCAGCGACCTCCATCCATCGATATTTTTGTAACGTAAGTAGCTTCGTGTCGTACATATCATTTACCTAAACAATTACCTAACTATCCATTTTTTACACGTTACAATCTTGAATGTCAGTTGGGATCTTATTGTAAAAGCGTATACATTGCCCTTTAAAAGATTTCGTGATTTTATTGAGTCATTTCGTCGGTCGTCATTTATATCATTTTAAAAGCGGTTAAGTCGTTCATCATCAGTCTACCTATTTTAGTAAAAATACCACAGAAGTTTTTTAACATTATTTATTCAATAATGTTTTTTCAAAAGTGGACACGGCCATCTTTTTACGGTGTCTTATCTGTTTATTAATATATCAGTGATAGCTAGTAAAGTTAGTGTAAAGTTAGATAATTAGTAACTATCACTGACTCCGTGCCTCAGAGAGCACGTTAAGCAATCGGTCCCGGACGCTGTCAATAGATGGCAACCCGCAGTGGAGTAGCGTGGTGGATTTAAGCTCCAAACCCCCTCCTCACCCTGGGAGAGGCCTAAGCCCCTGCAGTGGGGTAAAATGGGCTGATGATGATGATGATAGTAAAGTTATATTACAATACTACAAAGCTTACTTTAATTTATAATACGTAAATTTAAAATAATATACAGTCGAATTTTAAAAAATTTAAAAAGTAAAATTTTTAATAAAAGCTCAAAATATTTAATATCAGAAATGGATAGTAGCCGCAAGGTATCTCCGGTTTTGTCTAACAACACAATATCAAAGCATGAAACTGTTATCGAGTTCTCGAAACCGCGTCGTAAACAATACGCAACAATATTAACTCGCCAGTTTCGCCACAATAACGCACATCGCTTCCATCAGACGAAATTGTTGTTCACGAGAAAGTTTCGCGTGACTTCGGAACAATAAACATAAACAGCCCCGAGCTTTGAACGCTAACTGATTTTCGAATTCGAGCGAAACCAATGTCGGATCGCCAATTAGTCCATAATACGCCGAAATCCTGTCGATTTGATTTTCGAAATGACGTCGTTGTCGAAAATAATTAACGGATCATTCGTGAATGAGAATATAAATTTAAATTCCTCTAATATATTAAGTTAATTGGAATGCTAATAATACAGGTACATAAATAATGGGAATTCGGAAAAATTCGACAGCTTTTCAATAAACACTCCCACAAATTTTAATAAACTGTGTTTAACTGTTTTTATCTTTCACAGAATTTATTAGATACAAACGCGTATTTTTATAGAATCTGTTATTTATATTATTATATTTAGAATATATTTTTAGAAGAATTAGTGAAGTTAATCCCATCTCAGTCTAAGACTCGATTCAGTCGGGGTGGCCTACTGAGTAAGCCTTGCACAACATTTCCCTATCACTCTCCCTTATTCTGGCACTAGTGTACCATATTCTGATTCTACTTTTCTTACTTACGATTTTAATTTGTACTTAATAAGGCCGCAAATTTCATACAGATAAATGAAATGAAAAATGGTTGATTAAAGTAATTTTTAAATAAAACCTAAAACACATATAATAATTTAAAAAGCGCATTTTAATCAAGTAATGGATATTTCACTTGGTGACACCGCTGCTATAAAATATGAACTTTTTATTTAACCCAATATTTTTAATGCACTGCATTAGTTGATAAGCCAGTCTGTGTGGTTAGCGACACGCGATGTTCATTTTCATCGGTTTGACTAAAACAAAGGCGGGTCTGCTGAGTCAGCTGTTTGAACGAGGATGTTTGAGAAAAAAAAATGTTAACTCTGAAATTCGGAACGAATTTCAAGGCAGTGCTTATTGCAATCAATCATGCGACTTAATTAAGCAGAATAGGGTACTACCATAATATCGATTTTCTCAACCTATAGAAAAATTATCGCTGAATGATACTTACTCTCAAACTCATAAATTGACATCGATCTACTATCGATTGATTTTCAAAAGATCGATTTTTCGATCCGTACCCTTCGACCAGTCAAAGTCACCAATTAATTAACATTAATCGATTGATTAGTTCCGACGTCGTCCACGTGAGTGTAGTAACGCTCTCAGAAATAAGTTACGTGAGAGTTCAGAATAGGACTCTGTCCACATAGATTGACCCAAACTTGTAACAAACCCGCTGACACCTAAAATTTGTCACTACGATGCTACACGACGCTGTTCGGATCGGTCATAAAGTTTGATTCGATTTGTATATATTCTATATAGCAAACTATAGTACAACCAGTTCAATATTTGGAAACAATTCAATCGTCCGTCGTATTTCGATTACATCTGGGGGCATGGCCGTGCCCCCACCAAGTCGAGAAAAAAGCGTCACGGCCGTACCATCCTTTTCTCGAAGCAATTCAGACCATTTTCGACCCCCTGTAACTTCGTTGTGGATAAAACTAGAAGACTGAAATTTTCAGTAACCATGCAGGCATATTATATAAGCATATTACACGTTTTAATTCAATTTGAACCAGTATTTTTAAGAAATTATAACGGGTCAAATTTCTTAATTTTGTCACTCACTGACTCAACGATCATCAAAATTCTAAGGCACTTCTAGCAGACCTAGAAGCTTCAAATTTGGAATATAAGTAGTGTTTGGTGTATGAATCAAGGAAAAACTAAAAAATCTAGAAAAGACTGCAAAGAAAATTAAGCCCATACAGCCAAGTCTTCAGTTAAAATTTTCAATATTGTTGGCTTTATTCGTAACGATGTTTTATTACGGCAGTTATTATTATATTGCGTGAGAAGCCGCGGGTTTAAGCTAGTCTCATATAAATATAGGCGCATGGTAGTGCCCCTGCTAAATCGAGCAAAAAATGGGTATTCCCGTCATGAAAACACGTGTATTAAATTATTTATTAATTCAAAAAACGTACCTACGTGCGTATTCGTACTTATTACGAGTGCGTAAGGTTGTTAATGTCGACTTTGGAAGTGTTAAAGCGCAGGAATCCTCAATTTGTGAATACAACAGACTAAGAAGCATTTACCGTCCAGATTTGTCAAAAATTGTAACATCAAAGCCTCCCAGAAAAACGCATAGAGACAGGGAGTGGGCTCTTAGAAAAACTGTAGCTGAAGCTCAAGAAGTAGTACCGGAAAAGAGAAAACGGAAGGCTACCTACAAAAATAAGAAAAGTTTATAAGTCAGAGAGAGGGCTTTAAGTTCAAATTCAAATTCAAATTCAAAAAGTTTTTATTCAATATAAGATGTTTGCACACACTTATTGAAAGTCGTAAAAATTGATTAGGTACCGGTTCAAAAACTAGGAGGAGAAGAACCGGCAAGAAACTCCTCTCTGTTTATTTTATTGAAATATATGTCTTTCTTAATTGTTTTTTTTTTAATTTAAAGTCTTTTAAGAAAATTCGTTGCTGGTAGATATACATATATACAATAAGTAGAAGGTACCGAAAAGGAAAAAAGTAGAACTGTCTACAAAATACAAAAAGAAATGAGATCCCATCAAAAACAATACTTGTCAAAAAAACCAAGTCTCGCAACTCAGTTGTTCTGCGGTAAAAAGTTGTGAGATCCATGTAATACTAAGTCGGTTATTAATTTATTCAGTCTCTACTTAAGCGACTTTCTGTCTTAATACGTCCAGTCTCTAAGACCACGATCGTGGTCCATAACAATTGAAAATCAATTGTGTCTGGAATCTCCGTACTCGAAGCATTAAGTTGTTACGTAATAATTAACAGCATCTTATAGTGACGCATATCAATATTAAAATTCTTTAATGTTTTATATAAATATATTGAGACTTGGCCATCGCACTAAATAATTGAATTTACATGTGTTTTCAGGCGATTGAATTTACACGTGTTTTCAGGCGATGGCCAAGTCTCAATATATTTATATAAAACATTAAAGGATTTTAATATTGATATGCGTCACTATAAGATGCTGTTAATTATTACGTAACAACTTAATGCTTCGAGTACGGAGATTCCAGACACAATTGATTTTCAATTGTTATGGACCACGATCGTGGTCTTTGAGACTGGACGTATTAAGACAGAAAGTCGCTTAAGTAGAGACTGAATAAATTAATAACTGACTTGGTATTACATGGATCTCACAACTTTTTACCGCAGAACAACTGAGTTGCGAGACTTGGTTTTTTTGACAAGTATTGTTTTTGATGGGATTCATATTTACCAAGTAGTCGATTGCCTCACGCTGCATAAAAGCCTCATAAATGTCCTGTTTCCGTTTTCCTTCCAATTTCTGATTATTCCATGTTTGTCTATCCCATTTATATCCACAGTAAAATTATAAAGTGGTCGTTGTAATTTCTAATGTAAATAGACTATACATAAATCGAAATGGAATTAAGACATCTTAAATTTAACAACAGTTCCAGGCAGGTTTACCGAAGTATCTTTACAGCGTTTAGCGTAATATAACATTTGCTTCCTCTAAATACAAACTTCGTACGTTCACAGTTGTAAATTTATTTTGTTTACAAACGATTGAAGCAATAATTTCATCAATAATAATAATAATATTTTTTTAACCACCATGAAAAAACAAATTAACACAAGTACGTTCAGTTTTCGTTAATATCTACATTTTTACACCATTCAGTCAACAATTGACGACCGCTTAGCCTAGTGGATAGCGATCCTGCCTACGAAGCTGGAGGTCCCGTGTTCGAATCCCAGGTCGGGTCAGTATTTATATGATGAATATTGATACTGGTATCGAGTCTTGGCTGTTATATGTATGTGGTGCCTTCGCTTGGTACCCAAAACACAAGCTAATGCTTAGTTTGGGGCCTAGACGTTGTTGTGATGTGTACTTCATTATTATTATTATTATTATTATTAGTAATTATATTTGGTACGTTCAGTATCCTCGATTTTATGAATTATATAGAAAACTATCTAAAAAAAACTATTCATATTTTTTTCAGAAATTGATCATTTTCCACTACATAAATAACTATTTTATTTCAATACACATTTAGATCCTCATAGCTACGAATATTTTACAAAAGAAAAACAATGCTTGTTATTATCAGAAACGTCAACTAGAACAAATACAGCGATACCTACAATCCGAGGCCAGTAAATTGCTGTTTTATTAAAGGCCATAGATCATAACAGGGGTAGATACGGCACTATAACAATACATCAGCGACCCCTTGTGGTCACTTGTATCTCGAGGGTAACTCATTCTTGGGCGAAATAGTCCAAACTTATGATGCCTCAGAATTGGAAACTCTCCATGAAATATCACTTCACGGAAATTATTATCTGTTCAAAATCCTATGATTTTGCTAGTATGCAGATGTCACGACTTATTACTTAATATAAACCAAGCTCAATTAAGGCTTGGTTATTATTTATTTAGTTTTTTTTTTTTAAATTGTAATAAAAAAAACCGATCAAGTATACGTGTTAGCCCACGCATAAAATAAGGTCCTATATATCACAAACTATTGTATTCTCATAGTTTGAACCACAGTTTGAACTATCCATTAACTTAATAGACTATAACTTGTGAAGTAGTTGACCCTAACGAGTCATAATAATTTTTCTAGTATCTAAGTATGTATAGATACTATTATTACAGATTTTCTGAAACAGTGGTTCAAGAGTTGAAGAGGGGGGAGGGGTGAGGGGGAGGGGGAGGAATGCAACTCACGTAAAAAGGCTACTTTAAAGCCGCACATTTCGTAAAGGGAACCGAGTGTTGAAAAGAAAAAACGTCGTATGATTTTAAAATAGCTATTCAGTGATACTTCCCTCGAAGTGAAGACATACGAGCGAACAGACAAAAGAAACAGTACGAAATTATAAGGGTTCCGTTTTATGCCATTTAGCTAAATTCTTGTCAAGTTGTCAGTTAAAAAAACGAGTTGTCGGTCTCCGTGTAACGTGTTTTATAATATTTATCTTTCTGTAAACTGAATGTAAAAAAAAACTTACCCTGTGTTTTCTTGAACGTAACATGGAAGTAGGGGTGTTGCAGTATTATATTTACACTATTTATACGTAAAAAATATTTATCATACTTAAAATGTTTACACACACTTATTGAAAGTCGAAATGAATTTATTAGATACCGGTTCGGAGAACTAGTAGGAGATGAACCGGCAAAAAACTCCTTCCTGTTCATTTTATTGAAATACATGTATATGTTTACCTTAATTCTCTTTTTAAATTTAAAATGATTAAAACCATTGTTTTAATCCGAACCACGCGAACACGCGTGATTCGGCAAAAGTTATCAATATTGATTACAAAAAAAAAAAATTTAGTTTTTGTTTTTATATATACATTCTCTACTTTTTCAAATATTTACAGAATTGGAAAACAAGTAGGATGAACTTACGTTACATTTAAATCTAATCCATATATTCGACGCAACAAGCAGATACGACACTACAACAGAAAAAAACACTTCGGCATATATGCTTTGCTATCCGCGCGAAGCCGGGGCGGGTCGCTAGTAATGATATAAAATTTCCTCCGAGATGTTACGCACGAAAATAATACCAACGGAATAAAGAGATAGCATAACACGGTACGATGATGTTGTTCTCTAATAAAAACATTCTTCAAGAATCTACATTGCACGGTTGGCCAATTTCCCCCTTACAACCCTCTCACATAAATCGCAGAAACTTCGTAATAATAACGTTCATGTATTTTTGCTCCAGAAATGTTTACATTTTTGATTTCTACAAAATGTTAGAAAACTGAAATACTCTTGTAAAACACATGTTTTTGTTAATTTCATTGTTTAGTTAATGTTGTAATTTCAAGTTTTTGCTTTCAGGGAAGAGTAGAAAAGAGAGGCTCGATGTGAAGATTTGTAATTGGCATAATAAGATGTATAATTTAATGATTTCATGTTGAAATGAATGCTGTATATCTTCCAAATAAAATGAAATATAAAAAAAATAAAAAAAGTTAAATGCTTCATGCGTACCAGAAGTTTTAGCTTGTAGCCATAGACTTAGACGCTTAGGGATATGCTCGAACTAGATACATATTAAAAACTAAAATCAAACCAGGTTACCCTGCGACAAGAATGGCAGAACGACCAAAATCACAACAATTAAGCAAAAATAAACTCAGCACTTTTAGGCAAACAACAAATTTTGACAAACAATCAATTTGATAAAAATCTTAATTTTTTAGGAAATTACTGTATGAAAACTTCTCATGAATTTGAAATAAGCTTTAAACGTTATATTACTACAATTGTATAAAAACGTTATAGTATTCCCTCTGATATCAAATGTTTGTAATTCTTGGGTTTTGCAAGTAACTATATTTTGCGTAGTGAAGTAATAATAATAATATTACGCTTGGGACATCGTAACGACCGCGACGACCGCTTAGCCTAGTGGGCAGCGACCCTGCCTGCGAAGCTGAAGGTCCCGGGTTCGAATCCCAGGTCGGGTCAATATTTATATGATGAATATTAATACTGGCACCGGGTCTTGGTTGTTATATGTATGTGGTGTCTTCGCTTGGTACCCAAAATACAAGCTAATGCTTAGTTTTGACCTAGACGTTGTTGTGATTTTGTGTGTTATTATTATTATTATTATTATATCCCACACGGCGTCATCTAGCTCCTAACTAAGCAAGTATTATGCTAGTGTTATGGGTACTTTACAACTGATATACATACTTATTTAATGTTTGTAATAAATACATATGTAGATACTTTTACACCACGACACGCAACAAATGGACATGTTCATGTACACAAATATTCGTCCCGGTCGGGAATCGAACTCGCGACCCTTGGCTCTGCAGTTAGAGTCTTTAACGATTCAGATAATCGGTCAGTCAGTAATGTTTCGGTAAGAAATAATTCAATGGCCAAGATACAATTACTAGAATACAATTCTATGTGGTTCTTGTAGCAAATACGTATAGACACCACTTGTATTTGGGCCAGGAGCTGTTGTAATACGCACATTCGATTGAACGTGTCACTCCACATAACATTTCTAACTCATACTGATTTTCATGAAATTTTCTATAAAGAAAACATTTTCGAAAACACAGGGCCGAACATCGTTCAAGTTGTTAGAAAGTTTCGAAGTGAGCGACTCCACTTAGAAATTCAGAGCGGTAAGTGATACTGGCTTACACGGCATATCCCGTAATGTTTATTAGCGGTAGATGGCGCAAGTAGAATCCTACATTGCTCCCGCGTCTCCCATATACCTCATACTTAATGGCGGAGTAAACAACGCACGTTTTCCGGCTAAATTTCTTAGAGCCATCTAATTTTATCAATTTAATTTAACATGCATCGAGGATAGAAAGTTAAACTTCTGAAGGAAAATATTAGGTTTAACAATTATGCAGTTCTAGTATCTTCCCGAGTTTTAACCGCTTTAAAAAAAAATAGAGGTCTAAATTCGCTCTGCGTATTATGACATTTGCTTACCTGTAGAGGTAGCAAAATGTAAAGAGAAGTTTTGTATTAACCAGTACAGTCCGCTTAGGCGCTAAAGCGCTTCCACGCAAAATTAACGATTTTTGAAGTGGAAACTGAATTGTTCCGCGCTCGAGTCAGTAACACATCTGTGACGATTACTGTCTAATAAGGAGTGCATCGTTTCAAGAATTATGTTTTATTATAATCAATGTAATACTTCAAGTATATATAATGTGTCTATATATATATATAGATGCCACATGATTAACTATAAAGGCATCATAACTATAGGTGCATCGACTTTATCTAATTTGAGCAAATATATATATATTGTCCTCTATATATATATATATTGCATTAGATATTACATGTGAGACTAGTTTAATATAATATGGGTAGTTATTGTATATTTATTTCTATAGTGTGGTCATAAACACACACCCTCTATTTTGTATTGATTTTTGTATAAATATAACAAATCGCCGGTGGAAAATATCCTGAGATGTTTTGTTATGTGTTTGCGATTTACATTTATATGATTTTATGATAACGATTGGCAATTTCAATTGGTCATATTAGATAAAGTCGATGCACCATTTGCCTTTATAGTCAATCACATGGCCAACGCTTTGGTGGAAGTGAATACAGAGTTGTTTTACCACTGTTAATATCTTGATAACCACATGTCGCTTAGCTTACCCTTCTCATGTTTACATCAAAATGTTGTAAGAAGAATAAATTACACATATTGTACTCGGTCCCATAGTTAGACCACAGATTAAAATTATAGTGGTAATTAAAATTGTACGTTATCAATAAGCTAAGCAATAGCTAAGAGAGACGAGAGTAATTAAAAGTAATTCACGATAAAATGAGTTTTCTAGAAAGGCAATTCCAAACTGTTCCGATACTACTTTCGCCTCAACTGAAATTCTCAAATTAATTAGTATTCAGGCGTAGAGAATCCTGTGAGTATATAATATATGCATAGAGATTCGGCGTCAAAAAACTTGTAGATGGTAAGTATGGCGTAGCGAGAGTATATGATCTGTTGAGACACACACACAAATATGTAAAAGTTAGTTTGTCATTTTTGCTGACATTGTATTGGAGTCGGTCCGTACATTATGAAATCAAAAAAAGTATCACATTTATATAGAATTTTCGCGTTTTCACTAAGGCATGCAATAGGTATTATAAAAGTGAATAAAAAACAATTTTATTAATATTTTAAACGATTTGTCAATATCAATAATAAATGATATTTAACATTATCATTATTGTAGTGGTTACAGTTCATCCCGCACAAATAAAACACATCTATTTGTTTGTTTAAAATTAATTAAAATGGAACAGCCCGGGACTTAAAAAAATTTAATTCTTTTATGACATTTGTCAAATAACTACTGGTACATAATAAACTGGTACTGTAATAAATACCCCAAAAATATACGTTGGTCCAATAATTTTTTAAACGTTTCATTATTTATTTATTTTTAATAAAAAATATAAGTGATTTTCTTGTTTTTTCCGTTATAAATTGATTAGTACAACTAAACAGACGTTTACTATTTGCATTATCTTAGACTAAATAAAATCATAATTTTTATTTATTTATTGTGGAAAATCCAACAGCTGTAAGATACATTATTTATTATATTAGTAAGATATATATTTAAAGTAAAATCAAAATTTAGCCTATCACAGGTTTTCACTTATATACAACTCTTTATTTAATTATATTATGTATATATTATATATAACAATAATATTTTACTTAATTTTTTTATTTTGTTATTCATTCCGCTTAGAGTAGTGGGTAGCGACCTTTTCTACGAAGCTGGAGGTCCTGGGTTCAAATCCCAGGTCGGGTCAGTATTTATATGATCAAAATTGATACTGGTACCGGGTATTGATAGTTATATGTACTTATGTGGTGTCTTCGCTTGGTACCCAAAACACAAGCTAATGCTTAGTTTGGGGCCTAGACGTTGTTGTGATGTATGCGTTATTATTATTATTCACTCATTCATGAGGATTACAATTTCATTTGACATAGTGACTTTATCTCAACATTTTTATTTAGTTTAGCTTTGATTTTTTACTTGTGAAAAGCAGCGGAATAAGCTCAACCACCCATATGACGTCACAGGAACAATTTTAACGTCAGATGAATTTTCATTAATATCTTGCGAATTCGTATATAGAAAAAAAAATTTGAGTGGTGGTTCTAGAAACCAATTCCTTTTAATGTTATTGACCGTCAGTCAACATTAAAATTCTGGTCCGAGCCCATTGACGCAATAGACATTTCTGGGACACAATTCGTTATTTTTTTACGCATTTAGAATGCTGGATCTAGTACATAAAATTACGAATCGACTAGAAGCCCTCTTCTGTGTTTACCGTCTAACCATTTATACTATAGCTAGCTGGTGTAAGTTAGCGAGTATTAGTCCACATTTCAGTGCGCAAGGTCCCCGCGCGCCGCTCTTCACCTCCGAGAAATCCTCGCGCCGGGTTCAACCCCCCAAAATTGCAAAATGTTACCTCGATACTGTGGACTGACATTTATGACTCTATTAAAACCAAACGCTGCTGTCAAATTAATTTACTATGAGATCTAGTATCTTTTTATTATTCGTGCATTTGTTACTATATAAAGGTTAAACTTTGTAATGGCAGAGTACTTTTTTAACAATCTTTTATTTTCAAATTGGTGGTTACATACACCTTCTTCATAAAACCTATATACGTAGGTCAGCACATGAAGACGTTTAGGAAATACATATATCTAGTCCTATGTATTTTCCTATCCAACAAATCTACTAAGCACGTCTCCTCCGGGCGATGTCCGGGCGTCAAGATCGAAAATACCTCTCACATTCAAACCGAATGGATAGATTGAATCAACCTAATGCCGCGTACATATGTTTCAATAAAAAGTATTTCGAAAACTATGGTGTCCCAAATAAATTATAAACTGCAATTTTGTTCACAACTTTTTAACCAATTTTAAACCAATAACCAATGTAGTATTTTAAAATTTGACCTAAAATCCAATACATTAATAAAATTAATACCTAATTTAATCTAAACAAGTTTTTAAACAAAAAATATACGAATTCATCTTGTTGTATGATTACATTATCATTAACTACATTATATAGCCTATCATTTCTTTTCAGGGTTTTAAATTCTAACTGAAGCTATTTTGTTCAATTGCCAAATATTCAACAAATCTTAATTTCGTGTCAGTTATTAAAGTCATGAAGTCAATCTAAGATCCTTTATAAACTCATCATATGCGTCCTCCTATAACGCTTTTAAATTCTACAATTTAACACATCTATACGTGAAAGTTCGTTAATAAATATTGAACAGACTTCTTAATCATTACGCAAGAAAATTTCTTTTGGTTTGTTTATATACCTGGAAACTAGTGACAAAAATTTTCTTTTTTCTTTTTTTATTTGGTTAATGCACAGTACATACACATATCATTAACTTATTACAGTCACATCATTTTACATTATTATGTTGTACCAATTACAAATTAACACAACTTTTTTAGCGTTTTATTCTATTGAAACTTTTCGTTTATAATTCATTCAGTGAGTTTCAACTTTTAATCTACATAATTTTTACTTTAAATAATAATCAGTGAAAGCTTCTAGTCTCTACGTTTCTCGACGTGTTTCTGCTCGTAGATAACTGTGCAGAATTCTAGAGGCGTATACAGATACGTAAAAGTTTACAAGCTTACCTATAGACTTATAGAACTTCATAACTTATAGACGCTACAATATTCTTGTTGACAAAAACCATATTAATTTGATGGCCATCCTTTAATATTGTTTATTAAAATTTGATAAATACATCGGAATTAACGAAGTCTCAAACCGTCCGTCAATACCGACATCATATAATTGAAGGTAAGCTCTATTTATTGGTGGATAGGTGACTTAGAAATGGTTGCGGGCTACCTTTGGTTACAGGCGGTCCAAGACCGTTCTTGCGGAGATCTAGAGCGAAGGTTTTGTCCAGAAAAGGACTGTGCCAGATTATGGACCAGAACCGGTAGCTTAAATGATGATGCGTTAATGCTCTATTTCGAGAGTAGTTTTACATAAATATAAGCACATCTGGCTTTCAATAAACAATCATCGTTGGACTCCGACCACGCGAATTATCTTTTATAGTACACATCCTAATACGGGCCGATATCTGCGGATTCGGCTGGCAATAAAAGTAAATATGCGCAAGGATTACGATTATTCGTGTCGTAAAACGCAGGGGCACATTACGGCATTACGGGCGGCCTGTTGTGTGCACTGCCGTCGAAGATACCGACTTCTATTAATATAAACTGTTTTCAGCTTAGGTTTGTTTTTGTTTCTGTGTATTATATGTATTTTTTGGTGGAAACTTGTATTTCGTTGTGTTTATGCGACAATTCCAACAAAATATTATAATATACGGATTAACACTCGTTAAACACTAAACACTAAGAAAATGTAATATTTAATAACAATAATAATACTTGAAACAACTCACACACGGCCATCTAGTCTTAAACTAGGCAGAGCCTGTATTGTGGGTACCAAACAACTGATATATTTATGTACTTAGATATTTTTTACAATACAAACGTATATAGATATTTTACATCCAAACACAGAACAGATAAATATTTTCATTCACACAAATATTTCTTCTTGACGGGAATCGAACCCGTGACATTGGCATTGCAGTTAGAGTCTCTTACCACTCAACCACTCGGTCAGTCATATTAACTTATTTAGAGTTCTGTATGTACCTTTGTCATAACGGAACATTTATAAAATGACCTCCGTGTCCGCCTGTCACACGTGATTTTTTTCTTCGCAAATATTTTGATTACAAAGAAAAACACTAAGATAAAAAGTAAAGATCTCATTACAAAAAGTAATTAAAAAAATAGTTGTTGATTTATGGAAATATTTAAAAGGGTAAAATTGAAATTTTAAAATAATTCTGTGACGTCATGTAGATGTTAAACACATACATTCAAATACAAATTGAAAAATATATAAAACTTTATATAATTTAAATTAATATTATTACGAGTATTCTCAGCTAAACTGTGAAGAAGTAACACCATGCAAACTTGTGTTCAGCGGTTTAACAGTTATCCTGAAAGTTACTATAGCCCTTTGAATAAAATAAACAAAAACGTACCTACATGAACACTATACTGCTAACAGCAATAACAACATCTCTTTAATTTGAGACTTGCATCTATACAAAAGAAGATCTGTGGCTGTTGTACAAAGTTTCAAATATTTCAAACAAATATCCAAATATTTAAAGCAAATTGTAACATCAAAATGTTAAATTATTCCCTTGTCCTGGTACCGCTGGTTCTGTTATCGTATGGACTTCAGGTTGGAAATTTCCCAATTCCTCCAATCAGACATTTGGTACTTGCAAAAGTAAAAGTCGAAGGGAACCTCCGTGTTAAGTTTTGTAATAATCTGGAGGAAATTAACGAATTTTAATTTTTCTAATATTTCCAATCAGCTCTAAATTCCGTTGAAAAATAACGATCTTCCAACGCGAACGGACGGACGCACAGAAGAACTACCATACCAAAGTCATAAAGTACCTGTGATACGCCATACCATACCATACCATCAGTCTATTAATGCCCCACTGCATGGGCTTAAACCTCCTTAATGCACCACCCAAATTTAGGTGGATTAAGCTCCAAGCCCCCTCATCTCGAAGGGAGTGATCAGTGTACGTATTTTAATGATTTATTAATTCGAATTCGAACCCACAGCAAAATATTCTAGCCTAGACTGAAATACCTGTCCTACCACAGACATCAATCGTTACAGCAATATCTCCTCAAAACAATTGTTCATTTCTGTCAGAATATATTCGTGTCTGTGACATTGTTACTTGATCGGTCGGTACCAAGGCGCGGCTCGCACGTCTCACGATTTACTTCTCAAATACGATGTTACGACGCGAACCACGAATAGCGATCCGTTTAAATTCAGTTGTGCCCGTAAAACGTCTTTGCACGTTAGTAGCTATAAAAATCATGATAGAATGGTTTTGCCCACAGAGTATTAGAGTGGAGTAGAGAGTACGTTGTCTCCTTCAAGTATGCAGTATGTTGCATACTTAAAACAGATCTCATAACCTAAATTTTAAAATGTCGTGATAGCCCAGAGCGCAACGAACCTGTCTCTAATTTATAAGGCCCCATAGGGCCATGGTTCGAATCCGGGCGTGTACTAATGAGTTTTTCTGACTTAAGTACACAATATCACTGACACCGTGCTTCGGAGGGCACGTTAAGCAGTCGGTCCCGGACGCTGTCAATAGATGGCGGTCGTTACAGTTCCCAACCCGCAGTGGAGCAGCGTGGTGGACTTAAGCTCCAAGCCCCCCTCCTGACCCTAGGGGAGGCCTAAGCCACTGCAGTGGGGTAAGAATGGGCTGATGATGATAATGAAATTTTAAAATGCGACATCAAATCAAACTAAAGACATAAGTGAAAGAGATGAACGACTTATCCGCTTTCTAAAACGATATAAATCTGAGACAGAACTTTTTTACGTATGCGTATAATTCACCTCAAACTTTATGGCGGATCGGAATACGACGCTATAAGCTTGCTTGCGCAGGTACAGTCATATACCCCTCGCTCTACTGCGTTCCGCTACACCTAAAACTGGTTACTGCGACGCAACTTGTGTCTATGTTCACATCCGCCATAAAGTTCGATTGGATCTCTAATATATTTACATATTATATATTCGTTGTGTGAGTAATTATTCTTGGGACACGTGTTTCTGAACAAATGCATGGCACCTCTTAACATATTCGAATCTCTGTGGTTTTAATACCTATAGCTCTTTCAGGCGGACAAACTAAGTCGAATTCGACTGTCGTTTGCCCTTTGTTGGTGACATTTATCTTGTTCTGTCGTACATCGTCTCGTTTTACTATACCCGAAATCATACTATACCCCCTTCACCATTCTCCCCCCCCCCCCCCCCCCCCGAAATTGGGATGATATTGGGAATATACAAAAGGATTTAGACAATGTACTACAATGGTCTCGTGACAATGGAATAATTTTAAATATAGCTAAAACTAAGTGTATGTTAATTCAATCTCCCTACATGAAAAAGCCTGATGGTGAAATGAGGATAGTGGGACATTCCTTCCAATGTTTGCATAATAGCGATGTTAATTGTGGCAAGTGTAATGATATTGAATTTTTAATAGAATACAAATATCTAGGTCTCAATATAGATTGTAGTTTCAATTAGAGTTCACAAGTAAATAGTGTATGTAATAAGCTAAGATTGTTATTATGTAAATTTAACCAACTCATATATGTGATTGACAGGAAAACACTGTATATATTGTATCATGCACTGCCAGATGCTGTGCTGAGTTATAGATTGAGTGCATATGGCATCACTTTTAAAACTTATATAAATAACTTACAATTAAGATTTATGAAGCTTCTAGTTGATAAGAACACCAAACAAAAATGTCATCAGAATTAAAACAAACTTTTTAAAAAATGTAGTATATTACCAGTACAGGGAAAAGTAAAATACTTACTGGCTAGTGAGGAATTTAATAATTCGAAATTCATTGTGAATATAATATACAAATGCAATCTACGAACACCCATTCGAAAAAAATATAAGGAGCCACGAGCTGTAAATTACTATGGAAAAAGAATCCGAAAATATATCATAGCCAGAATTTTTAATGACACGGTGGGCGATTCAGAAAAAGAATGAAATTTAAAGAATATCTGCAGTGCTTTTACGCTAGATCGCAATTTAGAAGAAATTTCATAAGGACTAAAAAGCTGACCCCGGTAAATAGAAGTATCTACTGAGTCTTTATGGAATGGAGCTTTTGAAAGTATCTTGGCGAAAGCATTGTAGCAATTCTAAGTTCGTGGATAATATTTATCAAAGACCTCCGTAGTATGAAGATAAAATAATGATTTCAACATATATCTACCTGTTAAATATAGCTTTTTCTACATATTGTTATTTTACAGGGAAAAGAGTAATACAATAAGGGTCAAGAATATTATAATTACTGGTAAATTTAATTAATCGATACTTAGATATTGGCACCATGTACGATATAATTCTATAAATTATATCGTACGTAGATAAAAAAATTTTAATATTGTTTTATTCATTATAGAAAGAAATTATGAGGAATAGTATATTTTAAATTCTTAAATTTTCATACGAAACTCTGTTCTAACGAGTAAATCAATTATTTAAAATGGTCGTATTCCTTGTTTTATTATTATTATGATTACCTTCTAACTTTTCTGATAAACCTTATTCGGTTATCTCTAATTATTAATTCATTGGATAAAAAATTGGAACTGTCAGCGCGTCTCCCTTGGCTGTATAGCCGTAAAATATCCTATGCATTCGAGATTGATTCAATAACCGACGGACCGATCTCTCACACACGTATAGAGAAGTAATTTTATGGTTGTTAAACCCGGAGGCGTTCCCCCGCATCCTGTGTCCGTTTCCAGCTAAACTGTCTAGATAAACCATTTTCCATCTATTCATGGTTCCGTATTTCTTCCATTTTTCCTTTGTTTTTCTGCCTAATTTAGGTAAATATATTTTTTAAAGTATTTAATAAAGAAAGCGCCGTTTCACTAAGTAATGAAAAACGCAACAGTCCTTATTTTTTGAAGATGAATACGCATACTTGATCCTTTTATAATTCACTTGCTAGCAGCAGCCGCTCGGGTCCTGAAAAATTTCTGTCCTTATTTTATCTTAACTTCAGTATGTACAAAAAAATTCTTCAAAAACATCTGCCCTGGTTTGAGACTATACAATTTTAAATATAGCTATAATTTAATTTAAAATGTACAATAAAAAAGGAGAATAAAAGAACTCTATTAGGATCCGATCCCATGGGAGTTTAATTTAATTTGAGTTACTGTTATAATCAGTATTTTAAGAATTTCAAATTTCATGAGTCTGGGGGGACAAGTCACAATTAATTATACCATGCATTTACATTAAACGAAATATGTTTAAGAGTTAACTGAAGTACAAGTCTATATGTCTATGTGTAAGTATATGTTATATAACTAAAAAATGTCTGTATATTTTCGAAATCTAAATGGCTTTTAATTTTTGTTTTTCTTAACACGCTTTTTTATAATGTGGTATTTAATGTACAAATTCTTTTATGGAAATAACTTTTGATTAACATTTTAGTAATGAACAATTCAAACTAATTCAAATGAATGATTAATAAAATAATTTTATTTGAATGGTTTCAATGATTCCAACACAGTATCCATAAAATGCACAAGAATTCAGACCGTCGTCGACTGCAGTTAAATATAAATTTTTATTGTTTCTACATAATGTGTTCATTCATTTGTTAATATTATATGTAAATATATGACACGGTACAAAACTAAAATATAATTATCAACTATAGTTGTGGATTGTATTCTATCTGTTTATATAATTCTATCTAATAAAGTTAATTAAATAAAAAATTACCCCTATTAATACTTAAAAAGTAGTTATAAAACTCTTTTAACTCGTCAACCGTTTCGACATCGATATGCGGTAATTATTCGCACACATCCGGTTTAAGGGTTGATTATCAGTATTTATCTCTTATAACCCTAAAAACCTATAGGACGATTAGTATAAGGGTAGGATGTTTTCGAGGGGGATCTAGCGAAATGATTTGTCGTGGCCCGCGGGCGCGGAAGCGACATTAAGTGCCCCCGCGTTACACCGGCCAATGGGATGGCCTCTGCAAACTAAATTAAGCTACATTGGTATACAAGTTGATATTTACCGTCGTTTTAGGTGGATTTGAAATGTACGAACAGACAGTGACATATTTTTATTGCTGGATGTTTATTTTTGCATGGTTGCTTAACAATAATAATAATAATACCTGTGACATTCCACATAACGCCATCTAGTCTCAGAGTAAGCAAGTATTATGCTTGTATTATGGGTACTAAACAACTTATATACAAGCTTAAATATTCTTTATAATATATAAATATTTTATACCCAGGTTTGGAACAAATAGATATGTTCATGCATACAAATATTCGTCCCGGGCGGGAATCCCTTAAGTATTGTAGTTAGAATCTCTGACCTATGGGCCCCTCGGTCAGCCAAATTATGAATTAAAAGATAGAGGTACAATATTTCTTATTCAATATTTACTATTTTTGGAGCCTTCAACCACATCATTATATTCTTTCAGCCGCAGAACGTCTGGACATAAGCCTCATCAAAGTTCGTTCAATCGTTTCATGAAAAAAACACATATCCCATAGGAACGGTAATTTTTACGGGATAAAAAGTAGCCTAAATGATATTTAATTGTACACGCTATGTTATTGTACATTCTCACCCAAATCTGTTAAGCCATTTTTGCGTGATTGAGTAACAAACATATAAGCGTACAAACTTACTTTACTTACAAACCGATTGAAATTGAATTGAATTGACTTGAACGAAATTCAAGTGTTACACGGTCAAGGTCATAGGGTTGTAAGCTAAGATTTTCAAGTGTATGATTACATTTATAATATTAGTAGGATCTTTGAATTTTGAATTTCAATTTACTTTTAATTAACAAGGTTAGCACAATGAAAAGAAAGGTTTTCTTTCGATTCCCAGGTATGCTTGACTTCCAATTGTTTTTCATGAATTGATTTTTCCAATGCTTTAATATGAAAACTTGAATCGAACACTCACTGAAAATTCTTGAATCAGAATCGCGGCTGAAGTTCCGTCGACCGAGTCAGTTCTACAGACTTCGTGTTCGAATAAATTCTATTAATTCATTGAACACTTTGCCTAAAGCGTTTGACTATTTTGAAATTTTCGATTAAATACAAGTTCTAATGCCATTTGATTTTTTTATAACTACTTATAACAACTAACTACTAAATGCAGCATACCAAGTGCTAAAAGGTTTACACAACAAAAATATTTTAAAAATCTGATATTTTATTTATCAAGATTGGTTGATCTTACTAAACATAAATTAATTGTAAATCATGATAAGTACCTAAACAAGGCTGACACCAGACCATCCATTGAATGTGGTCGACTTCTTCTATAGAACATTGTATTGACCAAAATAAAAATTACACATTTAACACGACGAAGCGACCTTGAAGCAATTCACAATCACTATTTGGTCAATTCGGTCCGCTAAACGAATTGAACAACAAAGCGCTCTGTCTGCGGAAATTCCATAGAATAAATCCATTGGCACACAAGCGCGTCAATCTGATCCGTTCGTTCACTTTGTGCGCACAATAAGATGATAACCACAGCGGAGGAACCAGTAATATGACTTCATAAAAAAAACAAAGGTCGTGATAGCCCGAGTGCAGCGAACCTTTTTCAAATTTACGGGCCGTGTGGCCGTGGTCCGGATCCGGGCGTGACCAATGAGTTTTTCTGACTTAAGAACATAACTATTATTGACTCCGTGCCTCGAAGAGCACGTTAAGCAGTCGGTCCCGGTCGCTTTCAATAGATGGCGATCGTCACAATCCGCCAACCAGCATTTGAGCAGAGCGTGGTGGATTTAAGCTCCAAGCCGCTCACACTGGGGGGAAGCTTGCTTAAGCTTCCCTGCAGTGGAGTATAATGAGCTGATGGAATAGAATGGAAAAAAAAACAAATAAATGAACAGAACAGAAAAAGCTATTAACTGCAAAGAGGAAAAATAAGCTCTATTCTATAGAATTTGGTTTCAACAACGTATCTATTAGGGCTTAAACAGATATTAAAATATACTGTCATATAAATATGACTTAAATAGTATAAAGTATTGCAGACACAAACATATCATTGACCAAAATATGTTTGGTGTTTGTTTTTATGTGAAAATCCCCGCGAAATTAAACTACAATCTCTTTACATATTCACTCTTATTAAATTCTACACGTCACTATATTTTGTAACGTTGACTTTTTTATCATTACTGACACTTCACTAACTCAAACTGGATTCGACTAACACTATCATATATTCAATGGTTCAGATATTCAAGCCCTTTCTAAATAGGTACTATTAAATCCAATAGATCGTAGTCTGTTTTGGATCTGTTTCTGTACTCAAAATACTTGTTTCAAATACTTACTCTGTGACAATGTGCTCGTATAGTATCGGGCATAAACTAAGCCATATGACATTCGCGCAGATTGGATTCCACGCTATTAGAAATATTGAAGCTTTAACGGCTTTACGGTGCAACTCAGACCCAGGAAAATCGAGTTGGGATAGCACTGTGGCACGCGTTGAAATTCAACTTTGAAAGGTTACTTACTGAAATTGTATATTCAATTTGGATTAACATTGAAATATATATACATAATCTTACAAATTTATCAAAATATGAGTTAATGTTGTTATCTATGTGCTATGCTAAAAAAGAGGTTTTTAATTTGACTACATTTTTATGTACCTACATATATCTGACAATATCTCCGAAAATGTTTCAACCTACTTAAATGTCATACTACTTTCGATGGACAATTTATTGAATTAATAATTCATTAAAAAAAATACACTATTAGCAGACAAAACTATAGAACCAAACTTTATAAAAGAAGTTATGTTCGTTAAAACAAACATAATTACAAACTTACAATCAAAGAAATAGCGACGAATAACATTATACTCCTTACTGAAGTGCAAATCGGACTCAGTATCGAAGTGACATTACAATATTGCGGGGTTGAAGATCGCGCGGGGATTTCACGTAGGTGAAGACCCGGCGCGCGGGGACTTCGCGCACTGAAACTAAAACTCGCCATCTTGCACTAGCTAGCAAGAGTTTGAGTGGTTAGACGGTAAACGCAGAAGAGGGCTTCTAGGCAATTAGTACTTTTGTTGTGACTGTGAATAATCTGACTGTGATTATTCACAGTCAGAATGCTACGTAAACGCCTATTTCAGTTTTAAAATATTTGTTTATGTAATATAGGTACAAACTAACGAGTTTCGGATTTATTTCTTTACATGTGTTGTAGGGTCTTGATTCTTTCTAAATATGATTCTAGCTCAACAGGAAGTACTCTTTAGGTTTTGATTTTCTTGTGAGTGTCAAAATATGTGGTATAAGTGGCCGTATTTTTTATTTCGTTAAATTAGCAGCTTAATTTTTTTAGAGTTCCAAGGGACCGTATTTGGTATTAATTTCCACTTGATATGTCCACCGTGAAAGGCCCGTGGCCCCACCGATTTGTGTTATCAGTAGGACCGGACCTAAACCTGAGCATAAAGTGATTTTGAACGTGTTCGACCTCAAAGTGCATTTTATTTTAAGAATTAAAAATCTTATAAAGAAAAAATATCAGTTTTAATTCAATACTTAATAAAAATACAGATTAATATCGATATTATTTAATCGTTCCTAGTCCAGTAGGACTACAAATACATAGTGGTATACCGTGGTCCAACTACTACCAGTAGGTTTAATCGGTGGGACTACGGACCCTTCACCATCTCCACGAGTTCCTCAGAAAAAGGATCGTGATAAATACAGACAGACGGACAACGAAGTGTTTCTATAAAGTTTCCTTTTGAAGTACGAAACTCAAAAAAAAAATTGTAAAGAATAAAATTTTTAAAATATTTTTCATGTTATTGTACCAACATGATGTTCTTTATTTTTCATTTATTTGATGGTGCTTCCACGACAAAAACTATCATAGAAAATAGTAATCAAAAATAAAACATAAACTTTTTAAATATGACACAAAAAAAAGATAATTAAAATTTGAGTAAATAGCGACTATTATGTTATTTATACAATTTTAGTTTATTTACAAAAACTTAGTAAAAATTTATAACAGCTTCCTGACTCACACGGGCTAAGTACCTAGTACCGCCGCCGCTTGCTTATCGCTTGGCTCAAAAATAATTACACGAAAGTTCGCTAACAATGTATCGCGGTCTGTCAATTTAAGAGCAAAATCACTCGGCGAAGAAACTCCAAACAATGCGGCATCAAGTTTCAAAGCAGCAGATGTTGGGAAACTGCTTTGCTTAATGAAATGAAGCCGCCCCCGCCGTTACCAAATTTTGTTTCAGCCCGAGCACGCAGCCGGCTAATCTCTAATAACTCGCGAGGAAATTAATTTTGTTCACATTAAAATTATTAGAAATATTGAATTGCAAATTGTAAGAAGTTACACGGCCGAACTTATGGCACGAAACGGTATGCTCGTTGCGACATGTATTGTTATATTACTTTAAGTCATTTACTACCATAAATGTAGGAATTGACTAGAAGTCCTCTTCCGCGTTTCCAATCTAACCACTCATACTATAGCTAGCTGGTGTACGATGTTGAGTTTTACTCCGAGTTTCAGTGCGTAAGGTCCCCGCGCCCCGCTTTTCACCACCGAGATATCCCCACGTGCCGGTTTCTACCCCGCAAAATTGCGTAATGCCACTTCGATACTGTGAACTGACATGTATGACTGTATTAAAACCAAACGCTGCTGTCGAATTAATTTACTCTATGTTTGGTACACTCATTACAATAAAAAAAATCGTAATCACACATTGTGAATTTTTCGCAGTCGATTACTTTAAATTTAATAAAGTCTAAAATCATTTGGTTGCCATATATTTCGTGTGACTAGAAGTAATTTGATTGATTTAATTTGACGACCATACAATAAATACCCTATCATCAGCCCATTAATTCCCCGCTGCAGGGTTTCGACCTCCTATCGAAAGGAGGGTGCTCTAGTGTGGGTTGGTGGATTTTAACTACTGTTATACATTGATTGCAACCGGGACCGACGGCTTAACTGCTCCCCGATGCATAGACTCAGTGATATTTGAGTCACAAAAAACTCATTGGTACATGCCTTGAAATTCGAACCACGGCCTCCTAAACAAGAAGCGGGCTCGCCACCAGTCAGTTATAACGACTTGTATATAATGGCGAAATTTCACTTTTTTTTCTTCTCGAAATTTCGCTGACGCAATCCTACTCTAACGTCTTTGTATCTGCACCGCTGACACTCTCACATTTCTCATTTTTACTTCTTCATTTAATTTTGACTTTTATTTGAAAACTCACTTCGCTTTAAATAAAATGTATAAAAAAAGATACTAATTTTACAGTTTCGTAGAGTCATGATAATAGGACAATAAATAATAACAAGTTACTGAAATTATCCTCAGTTCTTCTTTGGGTGCTGTACCCGAAGGGCGCCAACGTGACCTCATTACCAAGCCTATGCCGTTGATCCTATTTTAAAGGGTTGTTATCTTGTAAATTTTACTAGGTGGCCGGTTGAAATTTTCACAATTTAAGTTTCACAGTTATAATGGTAGGTATCCTAACAAATAATAAAAACTGGTCTCCGAAAAATTCCGAATTGAATTAAAGAAATCACATTTTTTTGGTCAATGCATTAATTCTGTGGCGATACGAAATACTAGGCGCACGAGTCCGGCTCGCACATGACTGGTTTTTCACTTCTAAGGATTTAAAAAAAAAACATAGAGGGGGCACGCTGCTAATTTGATTGTTCATAGCTGGCGACTAAGAAAAATGTATATTAAAACATAAATGTGCATAACATTTTTGATTAAATTTTAAAAGACCCATTTAACGACCGCCACCCCTTCGAAGATGTATTACTTTAAAAAAAATGATAAACACTATATTTACTTGTTCCTTTGAGAATACTTGACTGAGCGATTGATCTGGTTATCGGAAACGCGGACTGCACACCTAAAAGTAGCGACTTCGATTCAAATATTTGTGTGAATGAATATGTGTATTCGTTCCAGGTCTGCGTGTTTAGTATCTATATATGTGTGTATTTATATTTTAGTATGGCATATCAATCGTTTAGTATCCATAATACAAGCTCTGTCTTGTTTATGGGTAGTAAACATCGATGGTGATATAATAATAATAATAATAATACATGGGACTTCCCACACAGCGCCATCTAGTCCCAAAGTAAGCAAGTATTATGCTTGTGTTATGGGTTACTAGACAACTGATATACATACTTAAATATTCTTTATAATATATACATATATATATATATTTTTTTTTTTATATCCCACATATTATTTAAAGCAAACTTCTGTGCAGTTACACTATAAATGGTGTAAGCTAAAGCGCTAGGAAACGCTAACGGATCTAAACAGGCATTCGTAGTAATAATTTTTTTACTACAAACGGTTTTTCGAACAACACTCTAAAAACGGTTAAAATAATATAACCTTTAGCACCGAAAACCGTAAACAATAGATCGCAATCAGTAAAACGATTCGTGTGGAATATTTTGAATTAAACAGTAAATCAGACAGACCATATATGCTATATTTCGACATCATTATTTTCCGTGAATATTTTGTCACGCCAGACAAAAAACTGCCTACGTCCAATTTCCGACATCCATCGAATTCTTCCCGTATTATTGCATAACGCTGACGCCCTAAATCAATTTACGGAAATGTTATATATGATTGAAAACACCTGACTAAAATAATACATAATGTAATAAGCACATTATGATGCAAGTACGGTAAGCTGCTTATTATAGTCGAGGTTATTATAATAAACCAATGACTATAATAGCCAGCTTACTGAGTACGAGCATCATATGACGTTTTTCAATACATTTGCGATTAAAATTAGGTAGATACTTTAAATGTACTAATGGCGGGAGCTAAGGGCGCGAGCGGGTTGCTTTTATGCCTAATGCTCGTAAACAGAATGCTCGTTTATGATTGGTGTGAAGTAAAAAGGCCTAGTACTGTAAAATACAACATTACGGTACAAGTTTCGACGTCATAAAGACCGTATTAATAGCTAGTGTTCATTTATTTAAACAGTTATATTTATTAGAGTGTATTATATATACGGGGTGTTCGGCTTAACGTACTCAAAACTTATACAACATGTAGTATCAGCCTATTTTAAGCTCTACGAAAATGACAAATTATTTTTATTATTTTACAGTGCGCACATTCTATTGTAATCCGCTGGTATTGCACGCTGCCCATCACAACACTCGTCACGTACGCAATATGTGTCTCTACGAGTCAGATAAGGGAGGGCCCCTTTGACGCCGTATCTGCTGTACATTGAATTTCCGCTCTGTTTTCGCTTTTTCGACACGGCCTAACGAATACACCGTTCGCTTTTGTTACATTATCCCGACAAGCGGTTGTTCAACGCAAACATCTTTTCGAATGTGCCCCTAATTCGTCGCTGTACCGTTGACGGGACGTCGCACGAAATCGATTTATTTGAACGAATTAATAATGTTTTGTTAGATAGTGATTCGAAGTAAGTCGTGTTCATGGTGTCATGGCGTAGGTTATGCTGAAAACACAGCCCCCCATTCTCAAGAGAGCCCGTTTTTTCTTTTATTTTATGTTAACACGATAAGCGAAAATTTTCTTTAAAAAGAAATCAACGTAAACCTAAAACAGCACTTCTTAAATATACCTAGTTTTATTGATAAAGTTAATAACTTAAATAAACTTTTAAAGAAATTTTTTTTACATGATTAAACGGAATTCTACACGGATGATAAGAACAATGAAAACCTTTTTTTTTCAAAAATATTATTAATATAACTCAAAATCTAATCACAAAATTCAGATAAAAATTTTAGAACGCCGCAAAATGTAGGAGGTACTTGAAAAAAATACGGTGATAAAAATATGTTACTTATCCTTTCGAAGGATCATTGAATAGCTATTTTAAAATAATTATCAGGTTCTTTGATAGCATTTCAAAATTAGGTCCGTTATAAATATTTGGCTATGAAATGCTTACGTGACATTTCTAACATAGACCAACAAACAGCTTATCTCCAAAAATGAGAAAATATATACTTTTACAGTTCGTACCTTGGTAAATTTCAAATTCTTAGACGTAAAGACAGTCAGATCTTCATGATTGCCAATTTGCGATACGTTAATTAATATATCCTACTACGTTTTGCATCAGTCGCTCAGTCAATAAATTCGTATTGATGCCGCAATCCGCCATTATCATGTAAATACACGAACGCACGGGTTTAATTAAACTTTGGAACCTGTTTAGTATGCTCAAATTAAATCTCCGCAAACCCTTCCTTCCTCCTTTGCTCGACCTCCCATCGCTTCGACCTTTGTGTAATTAGAAACCTCGCTTGTTGTTAAAATTTGTCCACACGTGCTGTTATTACACGAGAATAATGACATGAAAATCGTAATGTCGGATCCAAAAACCTTTATTGTAATAATATAATGATAATACCTGGGATATTGCACACAACGCTATCTAGTCCAAAACTAAGCAAATCTTACATTATGGGTACCAGACAACTGATGGATGTACATATATATTCTTTATATATGTTATAGGCAATGTGTATAATACAGGCATTCTATACAATATCTAGGAAATGTATAGAATGCCGGGGTCGTTCAGGCAATGTATGAAATGATATTCAATGTTTACACTATTTTACACTTTACCTAGGAAATGTACAGAATACCTAGGCATTGTATAGAATGCCGGTTGAAGCATAGGTAATATATATAATCGATTTTTCTTTTGTATGATTTAGTTAGATAGGTACTGATCTTTTGAGAGCTAATCCTAATTTCAACTTCCACCAGCAGACAGCGCTGATAAGCCATGTGTTCTATTGGTTGGTATGCCTAAGTACCTACGAGTTTTTACATCGAGAGCGTTTTTCACATAGCAGTTCCCTTCGGATAAACGTTTACATTTACAACGTATCAAAAAATTGCTGCAGAAAGTCGCCTTGTTCATTTCTTACCACTTGATTTTGGAAATTTGATCATGATACGAAAAAAACCAACAGTTTTCATTTAAAATAAGTTTTTATTATACTTTTAATAAACTGTAGGTAACATAATTATAATTTGAAAGGAAATAAAATCTTTACGGGGTAGTACCGCACACGCGTTTCCTTCCCGTGGTCGTTCATTATACACATTGCCTGATGCGCTTCCGGGCATTTTATACAATACCTAGGCTATGTATGAAATGAATTGCATTATATACATTGCCTGAACGTTTTAGGCAATGTATATAATGCCTAGGCATTCTATACAATGCCGGATTATACACATTGCCTATAACATATACATTATATAGACATTTCACATATACATACTTTAATTAATTGAATTATTTACTCGAGGAAATGTTTAATTTACATCCATTTTAATATCGATTTAATAAACCTTTTTGTCTAAATTGAAATGATATATGTTTTATATTTAAAATAGCGTCCGTGCGCGGCGTCGTCCGCGTGGACTATACAATTGTATCGAAAGTGCTAAAGGAACGCGACGCTCCAGGACACTTTAAGTGTTTTTAGAACATTTTGAAACTTCACTACATAGGAATTCTCTATACTTTGATTACTGTACCAAATTTCATCAAAGTTCGTTAGCTATCCCAAAGGAATTACGTAATTTTCCGAGATAAATTTAGCCTGTCTATTATTT
The DNA here is from genome assembly GCA_949709985.1 of Luffia ferchaultella. Taxonomy (NCBI): domain Eukaryota; kingdom Metazoa; phylum Arthropoda; class Insecta; order Lepidoptera; family Psychidae; genus Luffia; species Luffia ferchaultella. Next base: position 4,681,002 of record OX453246.1, read on the forward strand.
CACACCTTAGCCACCAAGTTTCATGAATATCCGTTCAGCCATTTTAGCGTGAAGAATATGTAAATATCACACAGAAGCCGTGCCTTTTCTGTATAAATTGTAGCCTATGTCACTCTTCAGTAGATGAATACACAGACAAAAAGTATTATGTCAGTCCCGAAAACATTTTTTTTATGTCTGCAAAGTTTCATTGAAGTCGGTTCAGTCGTTTCAGATGTCAGCCTGGACGGACAAGGACATACAAACAGAAAGACAAAAGAAGCTTATATCCCAAGCCAAGATATAATCTGTCTCTGTAATAAATTTCATCAAAACTGGTTCAGCGATTTAGGCGTGAAATAATATTTTTAGCAATACACAATATAATAAATATTTAGTTATTTTTAGTTATATTTAGTTGTATCAGTTAGGCCGTGGTGGGTATAACGACGGCCACGACAGTAGGAAAATGGTACACATAATATATGAAAATATGACTTCGGATTGATTAAAGTGACTCGTAACTCAGACTTCAAAATATCAAGTTTTTAGAGCAGTGGTTCAAGGAGTGCGTTTATATAGAACGTGTTCGGCTGAACAAAGTCCATACTAACTTATGGAGCGTGTATAGTTTGTTGAACTAACCAAGAAGTTTTCAGGGAGCAGATCGCGCAAACTAACGAATACCGAGCAAAACATTTGTGAAGCCTCATTTTTTTCGAATCGCTTATCTTATTTTTTATGGTATACAATTAAACCCTAATACAGAATAACAATTAGGAAAATGATACATTTTTGTTTCATCACGTTCACTTGTAAACTCGTTTTAACTATATAATTATCACACATGTTTGAATGGCACTGTGGTGGATTAAGCTTTAAGCACCCTCATTCCGAAGGAGGCCTAAGTCCTTGCAGTGGTACATAATGGGTTGATATGGATGTGGACTTGTAAACTTAATAAAACACAACAAGACTGCCTTGCGAATCGTAAAATTTAATTGAAATTGAATAAACACTATTCGTAAAAGACCTAATAGGGTCAACAGCTGACTAACCCTGTAATTTAAGGGTTAGTGGATTATTTGTTATTTAATAATACGCTAGTTCCCTATACTTTTATATTATTTATATGAAAGACTTTTCTAAATATAACATGAAAGTGAAGAATTTAAAAAAATAAATCATTAGCAACAAAATTATGAATGTTTAAAATGTCCTGTTAGATAGAGAGAGGGCTATACTGCACGGGGCGTTCCTATGTGTAACGTCAGGCCATTTATAATAATGTTAAATATCGTTTTGCAAGAAAGAGACAAAGATAAAATTTTGAAAGCTTAGAGTGAAGGTACCGAATATGGAATACATATATTAAATATGAAATAAATTTACAGTTATTGTAATAATCTATTAATTTCTTGGTTAAAATCTTTGGAATTATAATTAATTTTAGACGAGTGATTATTAAAACATAATTAAATCAATATTTTCTTAAAAATTTACATAAACGTAGAAACAGAGAAAAATCGACAATAAAAAACAGTGTACTTAATACAGAATATCCGAATATAATTTTGTTCATAAAATTTTGTCATATATATATTATACTAGCGGCCCGTCCCGGCTTCGCACGGGTAGTATTCGTTCATCATGAAAATCACTTTTTTTTTCTCAGTCTTCTCATTCCCGTTCATCCTTTCCCGTATTTCCCATGTTCCCATCGCAAAAATACCAACTTTATTGTTTCCGTTCTTGGCCCTGGTGTCGTTTCGTTTTCGTTTCCATTCTCATCAAGAATAACTTTTTTATTTCAGTCTTAACTCTTTCCCGTTCTTCCCTTTCCCGTTTTCGTTCCCGCGACACAAATATTTTATCGTTCTGTCAGTCTTAATTAGATAAATTACACTTTCCCGAAATAATATTTTTATAAGCAATTATTAAATTACTAATATTGCTATTACAAAAATAAGGGTTGATCGTAGAAGGGTGAAAATTGAGGATTGTATGTATTTTTGTATGTTGTATCATAAAAAAATATAAATTAAAAATTTTGTCTAAAAAATAAAAAAAAAATTTAGGGGTGGACTACCCCTAACATTTAGGGGGATGAAAAATAGATGTTGGCCGATTCTCATAGATACCGGATAAGCACAAAAAATTTCATCGAAATCGGTCAAGCCGTTTCGGAGGAGTATGGCAACGAAAACTGTGATACGAGAATTTAAATATTAGATTTATCAAGTAAATATCAAAATAAACTTTATAAGATGACAAAATTCTGTAGTCAAGTACCGTATTATCAAATTGGTGATCAGCGGTGCACCAATCGTCTCGGAATGGTACTAGATAGCTTAACAGTTAGGTGACCAAGCAATTAAATTGTCCGTGTTATGATTTTTCTTTTTCGGTAACCGTTAGTTTGCGCCACCTGCTTACTTGAAACTTTTTGTTTAGTGCTTCAAGAAGTCTTATTTAAGTTTTGATTACGTTTAGCCGAACAGGATGTATAAATTATGCACTCCCTTTAAGCCCGTTTGACAATGAAGTTGAAAAATCGGTAAAACAAGTGTTTAATTTAATATCTTATTATTTTTTTTTTAAACGTACACGTGACAACAACGTCTAGGCCCCAAACTAAGCATTAGCTTGTGTTTTTGGGTACCAAGCGAAGACACCACATACATATAACAACCAAGACCCGGTACCGGTATCGATATTCATCATATAAATACTGACCCGACCTGGTATTCGAACCCGGGACCTCCAGCTTCGTAGGCAGGGTCGCTACCCACTAAGCTAAGCGATCGTCAATTTAATTGTTTAATACCTACTTGTTTACTTGGTTAATTTACTACTTATTAAGTGTTCGTGCTTGGTCTCAAGTTAATACGCTCTTTATTTAAATTTTTCCCGTAATTGAATTATGAAAAACATCAAAATAAAAACCCCTTTCTTATACTAGACGCTAACATTATAAGAGGAGTCAGTTTAGGTTGTACGCATACAATAAATTAATTTGACAGCAGTATTTGGTTTTAATACAGTCATAAATGTCAATTCACAGTATCGAAGTGCCATTACGCAATTTTGCGGGGTTGAAGACTGGCGTGCGGGAATTTTGTGAGGGTGAAATGCAGCGCGCGGGGACCTTACGCACTGAAACTCAGACTAAAACTTGTCATCTTGTACCAGCTAGCGTAGAGCTAGAATAGAGTATGATTGGTTAGACGGTAAACGCAGAAGAAGGCTTCTAGTCAATTCGTGCTTTTATGGTTGTACGTATATACGCGATTTTAAACACCCCTTCTCACACCCTTAAAGTTTGAAATTTAAAAACTATTCTTAGTGAATGCTTAGTATATTATCAAAAACTTACCTAAATCACTAAGCAAAACTATAGGAACCGCATGAAGTATGCCACGCGCTACTTGTTGCGCCGCTCGCCACGCCCAAATCGCACCGCCGAAAATCATGGCCCAACCCTTATTCGAACACAATTTTCCTGATAATACATCATCTGTACAGGCAGGCATTTTTATAATAATACGGATAAGCCAAACTCACACTCGACAATATTTCCGTTAAGTACTCATGTCAAGTGCTTTTTTCATTACCTGCCTTTTAATGTTACGCAAAACTAAAATATTGAAATATTTCGCCCCCTTTTTTTGAATTGCGATGAGGATGCGCGAGCGACAAACAAATGTAGCGGTCAGCGGCCGCCGACAGGATATACCTCCTTGCTAAGCCCGCGGTCGCACTCTTCTCTGGCGTGGTATTAACGTTTGAATTAGTAAACACGCTGTATCGTTAATTATTTGGGGGAAAACCTGTTTTAACCTGAAAATTTTACCCATCTATTTTTTTTAAGTGTTTAGATGATACCTAACACCAAAAAAACTGGCGAGTGATAGAAAAATCGCCTTGTAACCTAGTATAGCCCCCTGAAATCAGGCGACATAAGGCAGATGCTAAAATATTGCGCGGTAATAGAATGGGCTCATGATTATATGAAACCCGACCCTTTGATCCCATCCAAAGCACATTTTGCCTAAATATTGAAAACGTGATAGAAATACAGTAAACGTGTAAAATCTTCATACGCGGGCAATTTGCGCTCTCAGAATGCAATAAAAATTCGCCCGTTTCTCCTTTGCAGCATCTTGACTGATTTCACCTATATTCCAATGATGAAAACGGAAAAAAAATCCCTTTTCCATGAAGATCAAAGTGGTCGTTGCGCTTAGTGAAAAGATGAATGAATAAAAAAAATCATATAATATTTTCTTGAAGATGGTTAAATTCAAATATTGTGTAGCTAACGAGCGTGCTTTTTGGGGATTCAAAATTTAGAAAGTAAAAACATAAAAATTTACATAAATCACATAAATTACACTATTGTATCAACAGTCTAGGTTGTGTATAAATATTTAAGATTAAAACTTATTTAAGCGATTAACATAAAGATATAAATAAAAATGGTTATTATTCTATACTTTAAATGAATTGGCATATATTTTCTGATTATGTTTGTGTCATTTTTAATGCTTAAAACGAAAATTTTTAGTCAATTTTAAGATTTTTAAGTTCAAATTATTTTTGAACTAAATGCAAACTGTTGAAGTACAAAAATTATAATAATATTTTTACGTTAGTTCAACCAGTGGACTAATAAAATAGGAACGTGATTATACGAGGTGACTTTTGAAAGGTAAATTGTCCAGTAATAAAAATTTAACAGGAAACACGATTTTAGCATGTTTTTATGACGACTAGTTCCTTTTTGAGGAAAAATTCAAATTTATATTAAGTTTTCCAGTGCTCTTTCATTGAAAATGTTGATCGGAAAGGCAAGATAACATAGCAGAGCACTCGAATCGAAAAAAAAAAGGATTTTGGAATAGTACGGACAAGTTACCTTTTGAAAGTCATTTCCGTTATATCCTATACGGATTAGTGTTTTTGATATATATGTCACAGACGTAATAAAAACTCTAGACTGCCTGTCAGTGAACAACGAATGAAGCACTGCAATGGCGATCGGGTAAGTATGTCCGAGTGGAACTTGGCTGCATAGGACGGTAGTCGTACTATAGTATGAGTGTACTCAAGTGCGTAAATAGCAAATTGACTTACTAGGTATGCATCGGTAGTTAGCGACGGTACGTCCGAGTATTTCTAGGGTTATTGTTTACGTATAAAAAATCAACAAACAACTAAACACACAAAAAATGTTTTTTAGATGCATGAATGAATTAGTCACAATTTTTTAGAGAAAATCTGCTTCGTATAAACACACCGTTGCATAATAGAAGTAGATTTAATAACGGTTACGTGCAGACAAATACATAAATAAATAATATATTTATCGACTCAATACATATATATATATAACATCTATTTAAAATTATACAATTTATTTTCGGAACCTTATAGCTAAAGGAATGGATTCATGGTAGGTAATATTCAAATGTATCTATGTGTTATTGTTGTTTTAAATCTATCTACTAATATTTACACTAATATAATACTAACACTTAACAATAATTAATAAATAAAATAACAGACTGTACATATATAGGCATCACCTTTTATTAACTTGTAAACAAGTCAGACCGCTCACTCAAACAAGAAGTAGGTACCTATACACGCCGCGGCAACAGGTGAAAGAAAAGGTAAAAAATAATCAACGTATGAAGAACGGTATACGAAAAAACTATATACAGTTTATGTTGTACTGTTTTTGTTTCCTTTTGTAAATATATATACAATAAAGAAATAAATAAAAAAACGTATTACAATATTTTGCTGAATATTTATAAAAGTTTTTTGTTGACACGCTTACGCCTAAAAAAACGTTGAAAACATCGCAAACCCATAAAACCGTTTTGAGAGGTCGTAAATTTTGTCACAAGTATTTTATCTACTTGAAAGCATAAACGTCAGACGGGAACGTAAGTGAAACGTATATCCCATACTTTTGGATAAAAAACCGTCGAGACCCCGGAAAGAATATTGTCGTTCGGGAACGCAGCCAAAATATCACTTTCGTACTTTGCATAATAAAAACGCGCGGGCGACGGGAGTGGGGATCGTAATAAAAAATCATATGTACGGGCCGGGAGTAGAATCCGGGAGCTCGGATACGGTAAAAAGGATAATCTCGTAACGTATCCGAATGCGAATGCTAGCCCACAAAACACGTATAACGTTAGAGAGCGCGAGTGGCCGCTAACCCGCTCTAATCCTCTTTGCGGTCTCCTTTTTAGACCATTATCCTTCAGAACGCATCTGTTGTGTTTCAAAGCTAATAGTGGGGCGTCACTGGCCATTGTATTTGCTAGTTCGCGGGTAATGCGCCAACATAGCACGACTAGGGGCGCCATGGCGACGTTGAAAAGGAGAAATGTGCACGAAAAGAAAAATATGTATTAACCTTAATATACGAGTAGGACCCTTTTGACGTAAATATATCACTCCAAACTAGAACGACACATCGCTAAAAATATTTTGTGTATCGTTGTGGGTGCGACGTCAGATGTCGTGTTTTGTATAATAGAATAAATAAATAATAGTATTATCTACAAAGATTGACCAATACGTATACTAATAGGTAACACAAAATTTATAACGTAATGCTTTTACCAATAATGTCAATTGTAATATTCAGTAATACTTCATATCGAGATAAAAAATATGAAATAATAGATGGCGCGTTGAAAGATGACAGCATCTTTCAACACTCATTGTTCATATCGAAAATCCTTATTTAAAGATCGGTATGGCTCTATGTAGTGTTTTAGTCATACGCCTACGAGACGGCGCCCTTAAGGCACCGCCCGTTAAAGGCATTAACACACCGAAGCATCCTCGATGCGTCCGGTCGTTGTTCATGTCAAATCCTATACACTCTCCGGAGTATAGGTTGAGGAGTCGTTTAGCCGGTCGGGCTGCACCTTCTGTGTAGAAATCCCAACCCGGCACTACCTGCGCGGTAAGTCGGGCCCGCAGGTGCCTGTATGCAGATTCGGCCCTCAATTAACTAAATAAAAAAAAACATATGCATCCAATAATAAAAGTGTTGGTTCTTCTCGAAGCAGATCCGGATTTGACGTAAGTCTGGTTTCTTAATTGATCAAATAAAGTCACTTGTACGCCAGTATAGAATCCTTTTACGTGACATGTCAAAGTATTTAGGAATAAAACGCAACATTCTATAGTTAATACAATGCATTTGACATAATATTATGCTCCAAATAGATAACTGGAACGTTACATTCTTATTGATTGGGACCTAGACATTGTTGTGATTGTGGGTGTTATTATTATTATTATTGATAACCGAATTGTACTAAAATTTAATAGAACTGCTTTAATTACAGAAATGTTATAGACGAAGAATGAAAAATTTGCGAAAAATCAACGACGACGAAGATTCATTTTTTTGTATCTATAAACTTTGTATATACCATTTAAGCTAACTGTTTTGTATTAACTCGGTATGCTGTTCCTTGTCAACTTCAGCTAATCATGTTCTGACGTCATTTTAAAACGTCATATTCCTATTTTAGTAGGTTTCAAGGTAACTTTTTTCCGTTTGTAACTTAGAAAACTACTATTTTAGACAAAAGGCAACAGGCATTTCTTAAATTCAATTGTGGTTTTTGTACATCTAATTGACTGGTGGTTGAGAGGTTTGAATAGGTTGACTAGATAAAAGTCAAAATCATAACCATAGATTATAGAGATATTATGAACTAGCGTACTAGAGATCGCGCTCGGAGGACATTTATGCTCCACTTTGGTTGAATTCCTGAGTTGAACTGCATTCATTCATTAATTTGATTGCGAGCATTCGCGAATGTCGACCGACGTCGGCTGTACTATCATTTTTTTATTTAATAATTGTACAATACTTGCTTGTGTTTAGATACTGTAATAGTACATTATGATGTAAGTACGGTAAGTTGCATATTAATAACAATAATAATAACAACACATACAATCACAACAACGTCTAGGTCCCAAACTAAGCATTAGCTTGTATTTTGGGTACCAAGCGAAGGCACCACATATATATAACAACCAAGACCCGGTGCCAGTATTAATAGTCATCATATAAATACTGACCCGACCTGGGATTTGAACCCGGGACCTCCAGCTTCGTAGGCAGGGTCGCTGCCCACTAGGCTAAGCGGTTGTCATATTATAATCGAGGTGGTTATAGGCACGAGGCAAAGCCGAGTGCTTATACTAAACCGATGACTATAATAGCCAGCTTACTGAGTACGAGCATCACACGACGTTTTTCAATACATTTGTAATTAAAATTAAGTAGATACTACAAAAGCAATAATGGCGGGAGCTAAGGGCGCAAGCGGGTTGCTTTTCGCGGTTTACGCATGCGTTATAAACAGAATGCTCGTTTGTGATTGGTGTGAAGTAAAAACGCCTAGTACTGTAAAATACAACATTTCGGTACAAGTTTCGATGTCATAAGGACCGTATTAATAGCAAATGCATTGAAAATAATATATATTGTTGTTAGATGCTAGAAATGGGTACTTCCTCACCGAACTTTTGGAACACGATTTTCAGGCCTTGTTAGGAAGTGTGGTTTCAAATAATAATTGCTCAATACTATAGATTTATAATTTAGATGTATAGATCACGTAACAGTGTGTGAAGGTAGAAAGATACTAGTATCCACCATCGACCGGGAAATGTGTCGTAAAAGGTGGCTAATCCGGTCCTTTGAACGATTGACAGCAGTATCCAGGGTAAAAGCAGGTTTACAAAACTGCGGTCACTAAGCTGCACTAGGCAAACGTGGTGACTAATGACGAAACTCCACTCGAATAATGTATACAGGCAAAAAAACCGGAGTCACTGCTAGCCCCGCTACAGAATAAGTTGAGCACAGGGTGCAAAAAATATGTGGCTCCGGAAGTCCAACTATCATTCTGTACGACTGGATCTGGTAACGTCTAAAGCATGCACACTGGGTATAGACGAGAAGAAACCTGGGCGGTGCTACAGTCCCTTCAGCGGTGCTAAATCGAAAGTGTTAAGGTGTTTACATAATAAACCCACCATGACAGTCCAAGTACAGAACGGAAGCACGAAACTGATCCAAGTGTAGAGACTTGTGAGACAAAGATCTATCCATCCATCCATCAGCCCACATTCGTCCACTGCTGAACATAAGCCTCTCCTAGGGCACGTCAAACTTTTCTAGTCACTCGTCAAAATCCTCAGCCGTCCTCATCCTGCTACTACCGGCAGCTACCTTTATGTCATACAAGGAGACAAGGATAATATTTCCGAATGTTGCACCCGCTCCGATAGATGTGGACGACATAATCAAAGTTATCATATGACTGGGAACAAACTGTTCGATTCGGTCAGTTCAACTTCTACAAAGAGGTCTAACGAAAATCGTAGGGCAGTGTTAGGAAAACTACGCATAATCCGATATACATCAGTGCCTGTAGAGCAACATCTTTGAACAGTGCGCGTTGCCAGTGGTGACTTAAGGAAATGCGACGTGGTCTCTTAATATTGGGCTCGTTGAAAACTACGAGTCGCTCAGCGTGCCATGGAAAATCCGTTGTGAGAATTTCTCTGAGGAATAGAATTCGTAATGAAGAAATGATATACTTCACTGAATTAGGAAGTTGAAGTGGCAATGGGCAGGCAACGCTCCTCATATAACCGTTAATCTTCGTGGGAGAAAAGTTTTCGAATGCTGACAAAGAACCAGATGTCGTAGATACCCTCACTAAATGGACTAACGTGACGACCTGGTAATTGTGGCGGGTCACTGTTGATTTAAGGTGGCCCAAACCGTGTGTTGTAGAGACTTAGGGTAGAGTCCTATGTACAGCAACAGACGCCGGGCAGAAGAGTTTTACAGAAGATTTGTATGGTCACAAGGAAAGCAAATAGTTTTTTTTTGTGAATGTCGACGTTTTTTTGTGCAGAAACCAACATTGTACTGAATTCTGCATTATAGTTGTAGCTTTATTAAAACCGACAACGTCGCGTCGCGCGCATGAAAATTTATTATTAATTCTTCTCGAAGTATTAATGAAGTAAAACAATTCGAAATTCTATTTTTTGACACATTTTTTTGACAAATTAGTAACGCGTAAAAAGTTCAAAACAGTACACTACACACCAAAATGTATCGATACAAAAAAAACCTTATACGTATACATCAAATGTAGAAGTTTAATGTGGACAGTTTGAGTATGTTTGCGTACTAAAATTCTTTTAAAAAAACACATTTTTAAAAATTTACGGACTCATTTTTAAAACTCGAGCATCTCAAGTTAAAAATCAACATAAATTAACTAAGAAATTCAGTAGTTTTAAAAAAGAAATGAATACCTGCCTATCTTACCGAAAAATTACTTTATTAATGGAAAGTAGTCTATAAATACTGAGGAAATCGATACTACTGTAACAGTACACCAACAAAATTTTAAAATTCTTTTACTATATTGTATATTTTTTTATTTTTTGAGATGCCAACCCGAAAGGCAAATCACTCACTGTCTATCAGTCTGTTCGTACGTTCGTGTGTCACGGATCTTTAGCTCGTAAACCGTTATAGACTTTTATAAATATTTAGTGTAATGTGTCAACTTAATGTAAAATAAAACAGTGATTTAATTAAGTGAAAAGAGACAAAAAAAAACCTAACACTTGCATAATATGCTGTATCGTTGTCTAGCACTCAGGGAAAAGATTACCAATATATATATTTTTAATTATATTTAAAAAAAACCAGGGCCCGTCTGAGTTGTAAGTTTTAGGCCATTTTAATTACTAGGTCTATTTCAAAAACTAAAGAAGTTAGATATTTGGAAATTGAAAGAAATACAGAAAGATTTTTACATTTTATGTGCTGTTCTAACCTAAAACAGATTTTTTAATTAAAAATTTTATAAAAATGTTTTCTCATCGGGTTTTATGCACGTAAAATATAGAGATTTTTTCCCGACATGTGGTGTGTCGTTTTCTAAACGAATGAAGTAAAGAACCAATATATTTTTTATTATCATTTATAAAAACGAAGGGTCGGATTGATTAACAGAAAACACATTTTTTGGTAAATATAAGACACAAATATGATATTTTGTGTGCTGACCCGAAACACTCAAATACACGAGACGACTTGCACTTGAGCAATTTTAACTATAATAATTTTAGGGTAGACACAAAACACTATCATTTTAAGAATAAAGTTTTTCGAGAAAAGTCTTGTCTGAAAATCCGTGTAAAATATTGTCACTCTCTAGTAGAAACGAAATAGCGCACTATATTCAAGCTAATGCATAACGCTGGAACTTTTTATACCTAACTTTTATCAGCAGAGTGCTAACTTGTGCATTTTCGCTTTCAAGAACAGAATTACGTGTTAGGAACTCGACGGAGTTAATACACTTTACTCTGAAGCACGAACTTTTAGGTTTTTGCTACCTTTTTTTCTGGTTCTTTCTCGAATTCATTTTAATAATTATTTGTGCTACGTTTGTCAATCATCGTATTTTTCTGCTTTTCAAAGTACTTTTACTGGTGTTTCGATATTTTCTAAATTCTGAGAAATTTGAAATAGGTTAGAGAATCTCATTAGCCTTTTAGTTTCATACGTAGAAGTCGAAATAATATAAGGTAGACGCTAGAAAACATACTACGCTTACACTGCCTTACCGAAACTACACTTAAATTAAGTGTACTTGATGCCCCGGCGGCTGGCAGTGTATGTTTGGCAACAGCGTTTGTTAGTGAACCGGTACAATATTAATTTTAAAAAGGATAATCAATGATCAAAAACGATGTCGAAAATCTGATGCTCTATATCTCTTGTTTTTTACACTTCGTCGCATACATTTTTCCCCGCATTTTTGGCATATAAAGTTCTAATAGTTCAGTTGAATAGCGCTCGTTCTAGTCTTATTTTTATAAAATTCCTACTTTTATTGTTTCATGAGCGACTTTGGATCGCTTAACTTTTAATTTTATACTGTTATAATTATTGACAAAGTGATATATAACGGAAGATTATTATTGAATAATTTACAGTTTTCCAGCAATTCACTGTGAACCCAAAATACACATGTTTGACAGCTCATTATTCAAAAACCACTAAACGTATTTTGATTTTAGACTGCGCTATGCAAGTCACTTCTCCATACAAACGGCGAACGGTCATCACTCACAATTTTTATTGACGTGCATGAAAAAGCAAGCTGGTTATCGATTTATCTGATCATTAACTAGGTAACAAACCAGAAAAGCATAATTGTTATGAAAATGGTAATTCTACAAATATTGGTTTAGTAGCACAAATGGTATGATTTCGGATGTAAATAAATTATTTATGGGACAAAAAAACTCCAAAGTAATTTTATTAGAGTTCAAATTTTCTAAAAACTTGAGTTTGATTAAATACATCAATTATATTTTCAGATCAGCAGGTCGATTAATAATGTTTTGAATACTCGCTTTTGTCATAAAACAGTATTTCATAACATAGCAAGAATAATTGTATTGCTTTCTTGCATTCGTACATGAAACGATATGATGAGCGTGCTGTTTTTCAGTGGAGAAGATTAAAAAGAAGATAATTAACGCAGAGCAGTATAAAAGACATAACAGATGTGGAAAAAGCAGTTTACGAGAAAATGTAAAAAAATATGCATCAATATTGATTTTAATTGCCAAAAGATATAGGGGCGAAGTCGCAATCAAAAGTTAAAAATAACAGTCAAGAAACAGTCAGAATTGCGCACAAAGGATTCCGCACCGTCAGCATCATCCAAAACTGTTCCGTGATATAGATTGGTATATATTACGGAATAGTATTACCAGCGAGTACTTTGTATTATGAGAATGTCGTTTATTTCACATTATATTTACATGAAGTCCATAGAAAAGTATATAAATCAACTGAAAAACTGACCAAGTGCGATCCGAACTCGCAACATTGTGTTCCGTAGTGTATTATAACGTATTTTAATGTATCCATTACTACCATAGAGTAAATAAATTTGACAGCAGCGTTTGGTTTTAATAGAGTCATAAATGTCGGTTCACGGTATCGAAGTGACATTACGCAATTTTGCGGGGTTGAAACCGAGGCGCGGGGACCTTGCGCACTGAAACTCGTACTAAAACTTGTCATCTTGCACCAGCTAGCTATAGTATGAGTGGTTAGACGATAAACGCAGAAGAGGGCTTCTAGTCAATTAGTACTTTTGTGATTGCTACTAACTGCCAGATAACACGAAAACACATATATCAATTAAAAACCACAATTTTACAATTTTAAGGCCTATTTTTTGATGGCGTTGACTTAGAAACATAATTTTATTTAGATCTAAAAGATTGTAGACCTAAGTATTTGATATTGATTTTAACTTGATACCATTTCTTTTTCTGAGAAAAAGAGTCTTGACAAGCAGTATCTAAATCTTTAAATAAATATCAATTAAATAAATAAATAGATGCCATTAATTTGAATATAACAATAAAACGTGATTGCAATGAGACGTAACTTACGTTATTCTAGAAGCGGAAAGTTAATTTAGGGACTGCTCGTTGTCCGCGTGTAATGAAACGCGCTGTGACATGAACAAATTTCCCAATTGCGGTGTACATTACTGTGACATTAGTGTTATTGCTGGACCATATTAATACAAATACATCAATCTCCTGCGTTCGTCGCCTTCTTTCCTACCAAGATAACTACATAGTGAGTAAAGAATAACATCTTTTCCCGGCTTACTTGGTACATTTTTTTTGTTTTAAGTAACATATTAGCATTCCGTACCTCAGAAGGAAAACAATTTTTATGGGATCACTTCGTTGTCCGTCTGTTTGACTGTCTGTCTGTCTGTCTGTCTGTCTGTCTGTCTGTCTGTCTGTTAAGAACTTTTTCTGAGGAGCACGTGGAGGTATATAAGTTGAAATTATTGTATAATACTCAGATCTACGGTACCTTGGAGCTGTAAAAAAATCAAGCTTATTAAGCAACCTAATAGAAAAAAGGACTATTTATTTCGCATATTTTGGCGCTCACACATAAATTAAAACCTACTGGGTACATCCCTAGGATTATGAAATTTTATAAAACGCAAGGTCTCGCAGCACATATAGAAGGAAAAATCCGAAAATCGTAGATACGTAGATTATTAAATTGAAATAATAAATTACAAAAATAATTCATTTGAAATAACAATTTAGCTCTTTAACGAATAATTCGACATAACATTTGTTTTCTAAGATTGTTTGCTAGAACAGTAGAATATGAAATTAGTTCTATTTTCATTAGGGTCGAAAAATATGTGGAACGTGTCGGCTTGGCTCTCAGTGCAAAAATCGATACGGTACCTATTCATTTAATTTGACGACCGCTTAGCCTAGTGGGTAGCGACCCTGCCTACGAAGCTGGAGGTCCCGGGCTCGAATCCCAGGTCGGGTCAGTATTCATCAAATAAATACTGATACTGGTAGCGGGTCTTGATTGTTACGTGTATGTTGTGTCTTCGCTTGGTACCCAAAGCACAAGCTAGTGCTTAGTTTGGGGCCTAGACGTTGTTATGATGTGTACTTTATAAAAAAAAATATGATTATATAAAAATTTGTAGATGTAGGTAAATAGCGAAAATGAAGTTATTTTATAGTAATTTATGATACTGAAGATTGAAATGAAAATAGTGTTGTGTTAACGTTATTATGCTTACACGCCTTAATCCTAAATTATTAAAAAAATTTACAATATTTTATATAGTGCATTTTGACTCTTGAATTATAAGAAATCGTAAAAATAGTTTTATTAAACATTTCAAACTGTTTTTCCCAGTTATATACATGATGTGTACTATCATGCATCTTTTAGCAAATATTTATAATTTCCTCTTTTTGTTAGACATGTTATAAATTACTTAATAATGTTATATTAAAGTGAAATATTATAATAAAGTGAAACAAGTTGTAAAAGAAATAATTATATCGCAACGACAACCCTGCGCGCATTTCATATTTTTCAAGCAAATTACTTACCTACAAATGACATATATACGTTGTCTTGTAATATTTTAATAATATTAAACTAGTAGGCTTGTGTTTGAATAACTTGAAAGTGTAAGTTCAGAAACTGGTCATTCAATTACTATAGTCTTTTTGGCAATATTGGTCTAAAAAGATTTAGATTACGAATTTTTTTAGGAAGAAGCATGATCGTATCCATCCCTATAGGTATAGTTGTAATATTTTACGGTCAAATTTTTTGCTGTATTAATTCTTGTAAATTTAAAAAATGTTAAGAAAAATTACGAGCCTTATATTTTTTTGTTACATAACTATATGGAGCAACTTTTAACCCAGTGGTTTCTCGATGATGTTTTACGTAGTTCTTTTGGCTGCCTTCATTTTTATTGTCGCGTGCTCTGAGTCGTTTCTCTTGGCTGTAAAGGGCTGGCTCAAATAAAGGTCGTCTGTTGTATTAAACGAACCTGGTTATATCAAAGCGCACGAAACATTTTTGTTAAAATGTTTTAATAGAACGAAATGTAGTGAAAATGGGGAGTTTTTTTTAATGTATTGCTTCTAAATTGAAGCAATTCGTACAACTGATAGCAGATAAGTCTTGAAAATAATTTTAAATATTAGTTTCTGAAAGTAAATACACTATTAACCCAGGCACTACACGTTAACCCATTTGAGTTAGATCCAAGGTCACTAGCATTTGAAGGACAAGGACAATTGATTGATAATGATTGACATGACAAGTTAATATTCATACACGGTTATTAAACTATCAATAGGAATACATTAACAATTTACAGCTAAAAATACTCACAAATTATTATAATAAATTATATGCAGACAACAAGCATTCACAATTTACTTTACCATCTAATAAACACACATGTAGCAACTTGTTTTTGGAATACAGGTCATTCTATTTAAAATCTAGTGTTCCAATTGAATAGATACGCATGAAATTGAGGCAATAAACTGTATTTTATTCATATGATAATATTAATGCAAATAAATGTTAAATAAATATTCAATTAAATTAAGATAGTACATGGCTTACAGATAATTTATTGATTGTATGTCGATGACATATCGTAAGGGTTCGTGGTTCCTACATAACTATATAACTTTGCCATGTATCGTGTTTCATAGCCTCATTTTTTTCACAGGAAAATTAAAAGTGAAAGATTAGAGAAAAAAATGAACGCAAGTTATCTCATGGGTCGGTGAATCAGTGAATCATGAATCAGTCATCGTTATACTTCATTTTATTGAATTATACACGTATCCTCATTTTTACAATTCAATGATACACAATAAAACGTATTTCTTTATTACGACTCATCAGTTGTAAAAAAGCTACTTTTTCAAGCGATGAACCAAAAATTTTAAAAAAAATAGGTATGTATCGCTTTTTACTTACGAGGTGTAAAAAGCTTACTGCTTGAAACTGAGTAGGGTATAAGTGCCCATCAATGTGAACAACTCTGGGGAACCAACGCTGATAAATTGAAAATAAAATCAACTAATTGGAAAAAAAACTTACCGCTCTAAATGTATTAAACTGATGATTTTTAAAGTTGCTATCTTCGTGAAAGTTGTTTATATTGATGAATACTTTCAATCCTTACAGTTTTCTGGGGCAGTCTTTTTTGCGCCTTGCATAAGTGTCAAAGAGTCAGGTATAAAGAGATTGAGTACAGAGAAAAGTACATCACGCTTTAACGGCTGCCAAACGATTCAACGATGATGGTGTGTTTACTTTGTTTTTATTCAGAAATTATGGAACCCTAATTCAATGCGTATTTCATACGTTGCTTAACCAGTTTTTAATTTTATACAAAATATTTATGGAGTATACAATAAAACTTTTGTGACATTTATAATTTCAGAATGGTGAACGAGAGCTTATTTTGGTGTAATGAAAAATCTACTAAAATAATAAACACCAAAAATAATGTTAAAATGAAATTAATATATTTTGTTATACTTGAAATATACAATTATTTTTTTTTGTGTACACGTATTTATTTAATATATAGTCCTAAAAAATATTAAAAGTTTTATCCAGGAAAATAGTTTTTTTTTTTTAATTTGTAATCTCGATTAATAAAAATAAGCATAAAACATTAATAATATCAACAGTTACCACTTTAAAACAAAGTAACTATTACAATTTAAACAACCCTCAAAATATACACGTGAAAGAGAAATGAATTTAGTATCGCCGGAGTTACACAGCGGTGGGAACTTGTCCCCGGGAGCGCTCTTCACAGAGCTACAGCTTTTTATTACTTTCATAATCCAACTCCTTAAGTCACGGAAGAACCCTTGTAGACTTTCGACGACCTCATAAAACCGGTTATGTCTCGAGAATCCGACCAAATAGTAGTTACCCGCCAAAGTATCAACGCACCTGGAATTTATGTACTTTCAGTTTTATGCGCCTCTTACATTGAAATAAGTAAGTTACAAGTAATAGGTAAATTTCATTTAATATCCTTTCTCGTAATTATCATTTTAATCCAAAGGGAAAGAACATAGATGTTACATTTTCTGAATTACAATAAATACACGCAGGTTTTGAATTATTAAAATTTGTACGCGGAAATTTATAAACTATTAATACATAATTATATCATACTCAAATTTTTCGGTATCAAAATTAAATATATGCATCAACTTAAAATTAAGATTACAACACTTTATTAAATTACATACAGGATGAGGTTTTAATGACCAGCCAATTTTTTATATAATGATCTTTAGTAGAAAACCGATAGCCGTCTTAATTCTTTTTAGTATCGTTCTATAGAAATTTCCCGAAAAAACCAATAACTCTAGTCACCATTCATGCCTGCCGCCCCATTCCGTTTCAAGGCCTCAGACACGTACGTTTACTATAGCGTTAAGAAGGCAACCAAACGTCAAAAATAACACTGTAGATAAAATAATTTATTATGAAAATGTCACCGCAACCGAAAGTGTATATACGCAATGAGGTCTATTAGTGATTCCTAACATCTAGAAAAATTTAGGCTGGTTACTAAAATCTTATCCTGTACATTATCTAATAGATAAATTTTACAACTAATTAACTGCATGACAATGCCACACTATTAGTAGTGGTAGGTTGAAAATCGACCGAACTCTTCTGAAACCACAAAAAATAATTAGACGAGAGTAATTAAAACTATTGATATTATGTTTAACATTGACAATATGAAAGCAAACAAACAGACTATTGGAGTCTCTTCACTGGTCTCTCTTTTCATTCTTCATTAGAGACTCTGTTATCCGGCGCCCAGCATGTGTGAAAAGCATAGGTGAAAAGGCTCTTTTATGCTACACTTTTGGCACTGTAATAAATGGTTATATGTTTGATATGAAGATTATTTGCAACACGTATTATATGGATATTCTCTTTCTGCGCTCTTTCTCCGTATAAAGTTTAACTATGCCAAATCTTACACTCTTCCGTGCGCTCAATTTGCTTGAAAAGGGGTAGGTAGGCGCAAAGTTTATAACATCACGTTCATCAGCTATAACATCACGTTCGTTGTGAGTTGATATAATAAGATAATTTTTAATTTAATTTTGTGTCATTCGTGCATGTAAACGATAATGTTTGAAAACGGGAATCGTCTGACGGTACAAATTCACATCAACCATCCGATTACTATGCCGATTACGACCTGTCAGGAACGCAAACTTGCGACGGCCGATGTGTAATAAAAGCCCTGAGCGGTCCGTGAGGGCATCACTCGGTATCGAGGTGTCATCATCATCATCATCAGCCCATGTCTCTCCACTGCAGGATATCAGCATCTCCTAATGCTCGCTACCACACACAGTCCTCACAGTATCGTGGTGTGATCTTATCTAAGTAAGCCTTAAAAAAAAAATTGTCTATGAATATTTATAAAATATATTTTAAAAAAACGCAAAAATACAAACGCAACGCAAACATGCCAACCGTCGAAAAAACACGCGGTATCTAATAATCTAATAATCCTTTGTCGGTGTACTGTTGAATGTTGCTAGATCTTGAAAAATTTACACGTTTTAGGGGTTTTTTTCTAATAATATCGTATTTAAAAGTAGGTAACACTTTTACCATGATTAAAAAAAATAATTTTTTTTCGTATATTTGCATTAATACTAGTATCCCAACTAAAAGATCGCTCAGAGGTTTTTTCACTAACACTTTTCTTTAAATCAATAATTACTGATTTTATTTCCAATTTTGATTCCATTTTTTGTACAGTTTTCGTATCATGATAAAGTACTAAGTGTCAGTGTCTACTGTTACATCGCCTTGATAGCCTTTTATTGGAACCGTTTATTTTGGTATGCAACATTATTGCGATTTATGTGTTTCCATCGCAATCTGTTCGAATTCGAGAAGTTTAATAGTCTGTAATGTAAAGGGCCTAATAAAATCAAACGAGTAACAATCAACCCGCAAATCACAATTTTATATTTTTATCCGACTACGGCGAATCCCAAAGGAAGGTAATCTGTTTCGCGCATTTAAGTACATGTAGATGTATATGTGCATTTTACTTTCTACTACGGAGACCACAGGGTGCGGAATGCAAATTGTAACGTTTCGTTATCGATCCCG
This sequence comes from Luffia ferchaultella, assembly GCA_949709985.1. Classification (NCBI taxonomy): domain Eukaryota; kingdom Metazoa; phylum Arthropoda; class Insecta; order Lepidoptera; family Psychidae; genus Luffia; species Luffia ferchaultella. Next base: position 4,700,659 of record OX453246.1, read on the forward strand.
TTTTACCATAATATACTCGCAGGTACGTACGTCTACCATCTACCATCAGCCCATTAATGCCTCACTGCAGAGTCTTCGGCCTACCCTCGGGATGAAATAGTTTGGAGCTTACTCCACTACGCTGATCCAGTACAGTAGGTTAGTGGATTATAATTACGTACATCAGAAAAAAATCTTTGGTGCCATTTTCTGGGATTCGAACCAAGACCTTGTAAATAAGAAACGGGCTTACCACCACTCGGCTATCACGACACTAAAGTGAAGACGACGAAGTGAAAAATTATATGGCTTTTATTTGAGCTGATATCGATTTTAGTGGTTATAGTGTTGTATAGCATCCTGAGTCAGCCTTTGCGTCCGAATTCGCTGACATTATACATGATTATGTACATAAATATGTATTGGTATAATAACTGAAGGCATATATGTATACATACTAGAATAGCTACCAACGAGGCTGACATTATTTCACAAGGGATAAAAGTGTTTTTAAAAAATAGAATTAAATAAAGTGTTGTATAACGAGACAAGCGATGAAATAATTGGCATCTGTTTTGCCCGCCCTCACACAGAAAACTATTTCGTGTCTTTTTTATTTGTATTTTGCATAATTTACGTTTGTAATGTTGATCGTAACAACATAATCGACGTGGAATATGCAGAATGCATATGACTTACACAAGAAATAATTTAGCAAAGAGTTCATTTCCCTCGTGGATTGCTAGAAATAACGTATCGCTAAGTAGAGCCCTCAAAACGGTCGTTAAAGCGATATTGGATTATGTCTAACGACTTAGCGGGCTATAAATTAATTTGTATTGCACGTGCATTACGCGTTGATTCCCCTGTGTATAATTATGACGTACACAGCCTGGCAACGGTAATGGGCCTTAAAACATTATATGATGCTTCTACATAATAATTCATAATATTCTCTTCAAGGTAAATAAACACATTATATGTCTATCTATATATACAAGACTACAAAATAATATATAAAACTTATTTTTTTTGGCTTCGGTACCTAAAAAAGAAACGTAAACGTTTCTTTAGTGTTATTAAGTCATTATCATACAAATTAGGCATGGGCGATTGTGGTTAAAAAACTAGCGAGTGATTTGATCGTCGCATTTAGCGGTTATCAGGAAACAGATTTTGTTCATTTTTAAAATAAGACATCTGCTCCTAATTCAATGATGATAAAAATATATGATTATCTATCAAATTTTATAAATGACATTAACAAAACTTCAGCCTAACTATTCTTCATTCGACGATGACTTCCGATAAGTTTGTGTCTGGAATGAGGTCTGGAACTGAAACTTAATGGAACGTCTTGTATGAAGTGTGTTGAACAATTGATGGAACAAAAGCCTAGAGCTAGTTATAGACGGCCAGTAATTCCGAGGGCCTCAAACTTACGTTCCTATAAACTGTATGCAAATCTTCGGGTGCTTCACTGATGACTAGCAAAAATCACGCGATCCTGGCTCTTGATTCCTGAGCACGCGGTTTTATTTACCTGTCTACCAATCCGCCTTCATAAATTCGATTTGCACGTGAACGGTTTTTCAATTTAAAACAAATTATGAGATATCTATAAAGTTTCTGTTTCTAAAGTTGTGAAGTCTAAAAAACTGAATAGGCCACTATCTAAATTCAATATATTTCAGTGACATTACAATAACATAGAAACCAAATAAGTTTGAGAATTATCATTGACTAATATTTATGTATTAACTTTAGAAAAACAAGTATTGCCAGAATAAAAAAAATGTTCATCATACGAATATTGTGGTATAAAAAATAATATATTCATCAAACACAAGTACAAACACTCTGAAAGTATTGTTATTGTTACTAGGGTATCATAAAAAGGCAGTTTTATACACCATCCACGGTGCGTATAATAAGAGTTTTTACATAAGAAAAGAAAGATCCGCCCGCCCTCCAATAAATGCAAATTTGTTCCTAGAATGTGAGGGCTCAAACGATCTGCCAATACGTTATATCTATAACCAGTACGCCAACCTTCCTTTATCTGCTATATTTGCTTCGTATTGAATAAGCTAGGAAAAAACTGGGGCGGCTTACTACCTGTTAAGATGTGGAATGGTTTTTCGAAAAAAAAATACATAAAAGTTTTAATTTTATTTTTTTTAAAGACTACGATAAAAGTTCTGTTAAAACAAAAATGTTAAAATTTACTTGGTTATTTTTTTTTTTGCAAAACGTTGTGTTTCAAAATTAAATACTATCTGCTCAGATTTTGAACGTATTTCGGGAAGTCCACCAATCCGAATAACACCAACGCGCATAGCACCAAAGTAAAGGGCTACAAGCTATATTTTGGGTTAGTGCTCAAAGTAGGATAGGAAAAACATTTAATTTATACCTCGAAAAGCACCATTCCAGATTTTTGTTTTGTTCACGTCATAAAAAGTATTATCTTTGAATAACACCTACTCCATTACTACGAAAATATTCACAAAATGTTGATTTTCTTGTTTAAGATCCCATCGACTTCTTTTTTCTAATTTATACTGGTAGTGAAGTCATTATAATATTTAAACTTTGGTTATTATGTTTGTTATACATAGACATTATGTCTGTATAGACCCTCGAAATACACGTAAACAAAAATGAAAAACTAACTTTTCATACTTGTGTGTGTGACTCAACAGACCGCATATTCTCGTTGCGTCATACTAACCGTACAAACCGTATCTGCGTTCATGAATTATAACCGAACAGTTACGTGATTTCTACATCTACGTTTTTTTCTCTATCCAGACGTCAATATAATCAAAATATTTAAAGAACACTTTTCTCAATGGCAATTTAAACGAGACGCTACTGTCGACGCTGCTACTGTTTTTTAGGTTTCAATAATCAATAAGAACCTTTCACTTACAGCTTCATCACGACCGTATTTCTATGACAGCCTTAAAAATATGTTATCCCATATTTCCAATCCAACACATAGTATGATTCTCTAAATTTGTTTGGAATTCATAACCCAATCTAGTATGTATATCTTAAAACTCGTCTGTCTTTGAACGTCCGAGTATAATAATATGTTTTATTTAAAGAAAACACTATTTCTTTTAACTAAGCTTTTGTTGTAGTTTCGATTTATTAATGTATTGTATATAAAAACGCGCACAAAGTGTTGGTGCAGTTGTTGGCATAAATACATTTGACGCATATTTCAATTTAATTTTTTATATGAAAATAATTTAAAAAAAAAATAAAAAACGACTTCAAAAACATAAACTAAAAAGTTTAAAATAAAATTTTCACTTTAAAGAAAGGAGCATTAACAGGCGGCATATAGTTAATGAAGTCGGTGCCTACTCACTAAGACACTTTAAATTGTGTTCTATTTTTGTTATTGTTATAAATATATCATTGTTGTAATTGTTATTACCTGGTAAGTACCCATTTAAAGTGTCTGAGTTGGCACCGACTTCATTAACTATATGCCGCCTGTTAATGCTCCTTTCTTTAAAGTGAAAATTTTATTTTTAACTTTTTAGTTTATGTTTTTGAAGTCAGTTTTTATTTTTTTTTTTAATTATTTTATTTTTCAATTTTTAGTTGAACGCATCTGTAACTTATTTGTATTTAGTATAAATAGGGCTAGTAAAGGCGCTACTCTAATGAGACAGAACCACGATTACGCAACGTAAATTCAGTGTCAAATTGACGCATCAGCATGCCTAGTAGGCAGTGGTATTCCTATGTAAAACTTCAATCTTAATTATTATTTTTGTGCGAACTGAACATTTTGGCATATTCAACCGTATGAAGGAAGCTCAACAAGAAGTAACTGCTGTAAATCGTTGAGGGATTCCCTCGACTGTTTATGGTCTTCATCATCAGACCTGTAATGGCACTTATAACCCATATGAGTGCAAAGTTCTCTTCAATAGAAATGAATTAAGTCCAAACCCCAGGTAATTGCTGTAAATTGTTAAGGAGTTCCCTCGATTGTGTATGGTCTCCATCATCAGATCTGTAATGGTACTTATAACCCATATGGGTGCAAAGTTCTCATTAATAGAAATGAATTAAGTCCAAACACCAGGTAATTGCTGTAAATCGTTAAGGAGTTCCTTCGACTGTGTATGGTCTCCATCATCAGATCTGTAATGGTACTTATAACCCATATAAGTGCAAAGTTCTCATTAATAGAAATGAATTAAGTCCAAACACCAGGTAATTGCTGTAAATCGTTGAGGAGTTCCCTCGATTGTGTATGTTCTCCATCATCAGACCTGTAATGGCACTTATAATCCAAATGGGTGCAACGATCTCATCAATAGAAATGAATCAAGTCCAAACACCAGGTAATTGCTGTAAATCGTTGAGGAATTCCCTCGATTGTGCATGGTCTCCATCATCAGACCTGTAATGGCACTTATAACCCATATGGGTGCAAAGTTCTCATTAATAGAAATGAATTAAGTCCAAACACCAGGTAATTGCTGTAAATCGTTGAGGAGTTCCCTCGATTGTGTATGTTCTCCATCATCAGACCTGTAATGGCACTTATAATCCAAATGGGTGCAACGATCTCATCAATAGAAATGAATCAAGTCCAAACACCAGGTAATTGCTGTAAATTGTTAAGGAGTTCCCTCGATTGTGTATGGTCTCCATCATCAGATCTGTAATGGCACTTATAACCCATATGGGTGCAAAGTTCTCATTAATAGAAATGAATTAAGTCCAAACACCAGGTAATTGCTGTAAATCGTTAAGGAGTTCCTTCGACTGTGTATGGTCTCCATCATCAGATCTGTAATGGTACTTATAACCCATATGGGTGCAAAGTTCTCATTAATAGAAATGAATTAAGTCCAAACACCAGGTAATTGCTGTAAATCGTTGAGGAGTTCCCTCGATTGTGTATGTTCTCCATCATCAGACCTGTAATGGCACTTATAATCCAAATGGGTGCAACGATCTCATCAATAGAAATGAATCAAGTCCAAACACCAGGTAATTGCTGTAAATCGTTGAGGAATTCCCTCGATTGTGCATGGTCTCCATCATCAGACCTGTAATGGCACTTATAACCCATATGGGTGCAAAGTTCTCATTAATAGAAATGAATTAAGTCCAAACACCAGGTAATTGCTGTAAATCGTTGAGGAGTTCCCTCGATTGTGTATGTTCTCCATCATCAGACCTGTAATGGCACTTATAATCCAAATGGGTGCAACGATCTCATCAATAGAAATGAATCAAGTCCAAACACCAGGTAATTGCTGTAAATTGTTAAGGAGTTCCCTCGATTGTGTATGGTCTCCATCATCAGATCTGTAATGGTACTTATAACCCATATGGGTGCAAAGTTCTCATTAATAGAAATGAATTAAGTCCAAACACCAGGTAATTGCTGTAAATCGTTAAGGAGTTCCTTCGACTGTGTATGGTCTCCATCATCAGATCTGTAATGGTACTTATAACCCATATGGGTGCAAAGTTCTCATTAATAGAAATGAATTAAGTCCAAACACCAGGTAATTGCTGTAAATCGTTGAGGAGTTCCCTCGATTGTGTATGTTCTCCATCATCAGACCTGTAATGGCACTTATAATCCAAATGGGTGCAACGATCTCATCAATAGAAATGAATCAAGTCCAAACACCAGGTAATTGCTGTAAATCGTTGAGGAATTCCCTCGATTGTGTATGGTCTCCATCATCAGATCTGTAATGGTACTTATAACCCATATGGGTGCAAAGTTCTCATTAATAGAAATGAATTAAGTCCAAACACCAGGTAATTGCTGTAAATCGTTAAGGAGTTCCTTCGACTGTGTATGGTCTCCATCATCAGATCTGTAATGGTACTTATAACCCATATGGGTGCAAAGTTCTCATTAATAGAAATGAATTAAGTCCAAACACCAGGTAATTGCTGTAAATCGTTGAGGAGTTCCCTCGATTGTGTATGTTCTCCATCATCAGACCTGTAATGGCACTTATAATCCAAATGGGTGCAACGATCTCATCAATAGAAATGAATCAAGTCCAAACACCAGGTAATTGCTGTAAATCGTTGAGGAATTCCCTCGATTGTGCATGGTCTCCATCATCAGACCTGTAATGGCACTTATAACCCATATGGGTGCAAAGTTCTCATTAATAGAAATGAATTAAGTCCAAACACCAGGTAATTGCTGTAAATCGTTGAGGGATTCCCTCGATTGTGCATGGTCTCCATCATCAGACCTGTAATGGCACTTATAATCCATATGGGTGCAAAGATCTCATCAATAGAAATGAATCAAGTCCAAAGACCAGGTAATTGCTGTAAGTCGTTGAGGAGTTCCCTCGACTGTCTTTCAACTCCATCATCAGATCGACTCCCGACCTTCATTAAATAGTACTAGTAGTCGTACTTTATTAAAATACTTAAAATACGATACTTTAAAATACGATTTTCGAAGGTGGCCCTCGATTTCTCTAGGATGCCATCATCAGATCCTGGATCCTGGTTTCCTTATCATGGTACCATTTCGGAGATATCTCTCTTTCACAAAAAAAAAATCATCCAATTCGGTTTATAAACAACGAAGTTATCCCTGAACACACATAAAAAAAAAAAACATATATACGGTCGAATTGAGTAACCTCCTTCTTTTTTGAAGTCGCTTAAAAATACATATACAACATCAAACTTATATTACTAGCGTATAAAATCGACACCACGAAACATAAGTATGCGCCAAGCGTTGTTGCCGACCGGCAACAACTCATTCAGTCACTCGCCTATGCTCATCGTGACCGCATGCCAAAAACGTGATTAAACAACAATTCAAAAATGCCGTCGTGGGTTTTAAAAACGTGTAAAAACTAATCAACTACGAAGAAAAAAAATTGTGGCATAGTTATACGATAAGTTTATCGTCGATTATTAAACAAAACAAAACGAAAACCATCCAAAACTAATTTTTGTACCTACATAATTTTCTAACGTTGCCGCCATACTTGCTACCTTACTTGTTTTAACTACAAGTAATGTCACGACATATAATACCTATTAAAGACTTGTATAATACTTGCAATTCTATGTAATCTAGTGGAAATGAACCAAGCTTAACGTGTATGAGACATGTATAATACAGTGTATTATACTTTGTGGAAAAATTAAATGAAATTTATTTACCATAAAAAGAGAATGCATTGCATGCAACACTAACAATAAATTATTATTAGGTGCCGTATCTCTCACACTAGGATTCCCTGTGTCGTGAGAGACAGTCACTTCTAGTAGTACTAAAATTTTTTTTTAATGCACTTTAACTAATACACATGATAGAAAAATATTGCAAGTAAAAAATGGTATGGATTAACAATAATTGATTTGGTCTGTGTTCTTTCTGTGATGTTTGTGTGTATGATTGTATGGAGGTGTATTAGATATAGTAATAGAGATAGTAATAGAGACAGATTTTAGTGTTATTTGAATGTGTGTAGAATATCTTCTGTTTGTGCGTAATCTAGCCTTAACAAGTAATCTATTAGTTTTGCAATTAGGCAGTTAGAAACAAGGTGATAGTACCGCGCGCACAGATTTTGTTCTTGCCGTCTGTTCTACTAGTATATATATAGTTCAGTGATATACAATAGAATAGTCATAGAGGGAATAAATTTGACAGCACCGTTTGGTTTCAATAGGGTCATAAATATCACTCACAGTATCGAAAATGTCAAAAGTAATGTTGCGGGGGTGAGGACCGGCGCGCGAGGATTTCGCGGAAGGGAAAACCGGCGCACGGAGACCTCGCGGACTGAAACTCGCTATCTTGCACCAGCTAGCTAGAGTATGAGTGGTTAAACGGTAAACGCAAAAGAAGGCTTCTATTTAATTCGTACTTTTATGAAAATAGTGCATAGATTGATTATCGTGCCTATGAACTTTTAGAAAAGATATTTCGACAATTAACAATATTTATTTTATTTAGATATAGAATACAATACACATCTTCCAGTTGGTGTCTTGTTTCACTCCAGTTCAATCGCAAGGATGTGACGTGTCGATAGCGTTGTACCACGTCATTTCAATACACCTTACATGTAAGAGCTCATATTAGAAAGTAAAAAAATAAAACTCCTAGTCATTGAATTTTTATGTAAGTACTTTTTCTTCTAGATGTTTTTAATAGAAGTCAAAAATTAGTCAAATATAGGATCAAAAATTATTGTGTAATTAAAAGTGTGTGCATAATATCCAGGCAATGTATTATTTTAAATGATATTTATTATTTTCTATCTTCCATATTCTTCGGGTATTATATAAAATATATTTATTTGCCGTATTAGATTGTGCTCAAACGTCGCACATATCTTCGACTTCTTCGCGTTTATTCCGCAGGATATATTGCGTTGGAGCGTCGATAGGTAAATACTCTTTTGGTATTATTTTGGAGCTTGTTTCCCGTCACGTACGCAATAAGTGTCGCGCAGAACGGCACGCGTCACGCATGTCGGATGTCGAATGTTCGAGGTGCTTACCTGCGTTTATTGGTTCCGAACTAACTAATATTTCAGCGACTTTCAATATACACTGTTCCTTAAGATTAATATACGTTCTTTTTCAAAACGTTAAAGAATTTACATGGACGAATCACATGTTCTTGTTGTTAGCGTTTTCGTTACACTTAATGTAGGTATAGATGCTAATAGTAAGTGTACCTAAGTACACAAAAACATGAACACCAGAAAAAAAAGTCTGAGAGAAAAAAAGGAAGAAACAGATTAGAAAAAACCGGCCACGTGCGAGCCGGGCTAGCACACGAAGGGTTCCGTACCACAACAATATAGAAAAACACGTTTCTTGTATGGAGACCTCCTTTAATTTTTAACTTTGTTTTATTTTTATTATTTGTTATTACAGCGGCTATAGTAATACACACTGTGAAAATTTCAAGTGTCTATTACGGTTCAAACGATAGAGCCCTCCGACAGACGAACGGACGGACGGACTGCGGAGACTCAATAATAGGGTTCCCGCCATACACTTTGGGTATGGAACCCTAAAAGATATCACATAACACACAACGATAATATTATATCTAGACAAACGAAACCTTTATAAATATTAGGTATAGTTCCAATTAAACTTTACGGCGGATCGGAATACTACGCTTTATGCGTGCTTGCGCAGGTTCAGTCATATGCCCTTCGCTCCATTGCGTCCCGCTACACCTAAAATTGATTACTGCGGCGCGACTTGTGTCCATGTTCACATTCACCATAAAGTTTGATTGGAACTGTATTTACACTTTTATACAGAATAATATTGTATTTTAATTTTACTATTCTATTTAGCGCGACCTAAATTTCATATACGAGTCCTAGATAGCAATTCATAATTCTTTAAAAAAAAAAAGTCCATTTATTGTTGCTATGTCTTGAAATTTGATTAAAAAGTAATTCTGTGAGATGCACAATGTTTTATACTGAAAACGATTATGGCAGAAGTTAGGAATCCACCTTTGCCTCTAATTTTGTCATTAAAAAAGTAACGAATGTATGTAAACAATTTAAAGGTAATTCAAAATGTGATTAAATAAACTATTTTTCATCAAAAAAGTTATTTGCTGTTTAAAAATACCTTATACCCATAATTTATTTAGATTAAAAGTTATGCGAAAATATGTGTTACCAAACAGATACAACAAGCCGATAAAGATGAAATTACGTTTTAAAAGTTTGAAGCTTTATTTTAAATAGAAAGTTTCGAAGTAGTGTTTATTACTTAAGTTAATAAGTTAAGTTTTGAAATATACACTGTGTTCGGCTGAACTCAGTCGAAACTTAAAAACGCGTACAAGTTAAATAACTAAACAAAACGTTTCAAGTAAGTAGATAGCGCGAACTAACGATTACCGAAAATAACCAATTCACAGCACGGACAACCCAAATACTTGGTCACCCTACTGTTAAGATATCTAATATTATTCTGATACAGCTGATCTACCGCGAACAACCATTTTAAAATTGATTACGGAACAAATTTCACTAACATTTTAATTTAAATAATAGTCAGTTATTTCACGAGTAGGGTTTCCCTAATTTTGCAATTCCAGACACAGTATCTTGAAGTTTTATCTAGTTAATAAGTAAACCTGATTAAATAAAAATATATTGCTTTCATATTATCATTCTGCATTAATGTTTTTATTAGTTTCTATAAAAAAATTAGTCTTTAAACACGTTTTTGTCGGTAACCGTAAATTTACGCCCTCTGCTCACTTAAAACTTTTTATTTAGTCGGATAAGTTCTAGACGCTCTATAAGTTTTGAACTTGACTGATCTCAGGTTCAACCGAACACGATGTATATTATAAAGAATGCATAAGTGTGTATATCAGTTGCCTAGTACCCATAATACAAGCAAAGTACTTGCTTATTTTGGGACTATGGCACTGTGTGGGGTGTCCCAGGTATTATATGTTTAAGTGCCCGGAGGTTGGTACGTTAATGGCATGCATATGATTGCTACCCTTGGCCATCCAGCTCCTCAGCACTAGATTATGTACCTACTCGCTACGCAGTTTTTCACACGCCATACCACCATTTTACTTAGTTCAGTCGAGGTTAAGTATGTTTATGAAAAGCCACTGAAGGATTCTGTAACCCAACTTTCAACACCATCATCAGATCTTGTTCACTGTATGCTATAACAAGTGCTAGAGTATACAAACCTTACGAGCTTTGATTCTGTGGGTTTAGTAGTAGCCATTTATGGATTCTTTTATCCACCTTTCAACTCCAAAATCATACCTTCTTCACCTTGCGCTATAGAAAGCGCTCGTGAAGACACATGAGCTGTAACTCGGCAAATATACAAGTGCCATTGATGAGTTCTGTGATACACCTTCCAGCTCCATCATTAAACCCTCGTCACTATATTGTAAGAAAAGCATTCGTGAACACAAATTAAAGGGCCCAAACTCGGTGCGTTTATTAGCCTTTAAAGGATTCCGTCATTCACTTTCTAGCTCCATATCACACCAACTCGATCGATTGTCATCTAAATCATTCATATCTGTACCGAACCTTTGAAGAATTTCCTCGTTAGGAGACGATCCTGGCTGCATCATAAGGTCCTGGTTACCAGATTTTCAATTTAATAAGTCAAGAGAAGTAACTGTAAATTAGCTTGCAAGATTTAACCCCTACATACAAACAAGTGAGGCTAAATAAAAATTTCTAAAATAGTCAACAATTGCTCTTCGCCGTTTGTACGGAAAATAGTTTATCAATACATTTGATAATACAATTTCCGTTATTATATTTTTTCTATGTCCTCCGCACACTTCAAGTCAATTTAAAATGACCGATAGAATAGAATGACAGAAATATATAAGTTTGTAAAAGAAAAAAAATTTCATCCCACAAGAGTTCTCTCTGATAATTTGTAGGTCGGACAATTTTACAGGGAAAATATCCGGGCGTCCATCCTTCGGGTAATCCGTTTATTGATTCCCAACACTTTTCTCGATTCTTGATAGCTTTTTATTGGAATTTTCTTTTTATCTTTGTGCAATGGAACAACTTGAATTAAGTGCTAAAATACTATTATTTGATTTTCTAAATCGAATCACTTTGTCATTTTCTTTTAAAAGAACTTTTTCAGTATCCAATAGATTGAGTCAAATTCAATTTTTAGGAATATGTATTGACCTAGAATCATTATTTCTGCACTCTGCACAAGTTTCGGGGTATTGTGGATGTATAGTTAAATAAATTATTCCATGTTACAGGAATGACATGAAATTCAAAATTTGCAACAACTGCTAGTCGTGAATACGGACTGATTGTGAAGGAAGATTTCGTGGGAATGATTTGCGCTTGAATTGAATCGTCTCGTCTATACCGAACGCCGGCGACGTCGGTCGGCGACGGAAAGGCAACAGCAACGAAGATGGGGTCACGTCTTGAGTTGTAGGTGTTTCTCTGCAACAGAAATCACTTCTATGTATACTATAGATTATACAATGCACTTACTAGTTTATAACTTTCTCTTATCTGAAATAATTTTTCGTATAATTTTTAAATCTATGAAATGAGGCAAATAATAATAAGTACCTAATTAATATGACTCTTCCGTGCGTCGCTTATTTTTTTATTCCTTATTCTTGGTCAACATGTTTTGTTTTTTGTACAAAAAATTGTGTATAAATAACAATTATTGCAAAGTACATGTATTTGAATATTCTGAATGACTTCCTAAAATATTTTTACTCGGGTATAAGCGTTTGAGGTAAGAGGTTGTGTTTGTGTCTTATCTGTTACCACTTTTTTCAAAAAGTTGTGGATCGCTTTCAAAAACCGCTGCGTTGATTAAGTTTTTTGCATTACATAGGTATGATCACAGGGCAAAGTGTTAGCTTGGTTTATTAATATTATTATTAATGTCGTGTGCTTATAAAGATTCCACTATTGATCACAGGCCTACTAATCTTTGAAATACAATAAACAAAAGAATAAAATATTTTTTTTAAACACACGACAAAAAAAATTTAAGAAAAAAATATTTACAAGTTGATCCTTATTCTAAATATGTTATTCTAATCTGTCTATGGTATAATATAATAATAATTAATAAAAACATGTTTCCATCAAGCAACGGAAAATTAGAAAATTGGGGTTGAGAAATTAAATGAATTACTTTATTTGATAGTACATACAAAGATTCGATAAAAATAAAGCTCTTGGTACATTTTTTTCTTTAGGTATGATTGGGAAACATCTTACAGCTATTTTCTCATAAAATGGCTCCATAAAAGTTTCCATAAAACAAACAGTGTAGTACCTACGACATTATGTGCCAAATATAAAATTGCATCGTGTCTCGAGACAGTGCTTTTATTGCTTTCATAATCCAGCCGTTCGCTAACACGGTTGCTTTAAAACTTGTTCCATTAGGCTTCGTCTTGCAGCTTCCTAATATTTCTTGGATGACGGACCGTAAAATTCCTATAGCCTTGTTTTATATTCTTTTTTGTGGAAGGTAGGAAAATTCAAGAATAAATAGTCAGTGAAATACGGTAGAGTATAAACTATGTGTAAATTTTTCTTTACGATGAAACGTTTGTAGACTGAATCTATTTGCATGTTATAAACTATTCAATGCAGGAACTTGTTATTTGGCATGCGTTTATAGATTGATCGTCTGAAATTGATTAAAACGAATAAACTGTACTAAGTTTATTTATTTTTGTTTTGAAACAGCTTTTAAATAGAAACTGTGTGAAGGTGTTATATAAGAAAAATCATGTTATAATTTTTTGGATTAATTAGTAATGATATAAAACTAACAAATAAAAACACTCGTCGGAATGCAATGAAAGTGCGTACAATTGGACTTTAATTAGATACATAATCATCTAAGGGTCTTAATATTTATATATATTTATATATATTAATAAATAAATATTGATCGGTTAACTTGTCACGTTCAAGACTTCACATGTCGTACAAAATCATGTGAAAATCACGGTCCCTTATGTCAATCTTTTTAAAAAATAGTGACGTCTATTGTTCTGTAGCTGAAACGATGATTTGCAGGATTTCTAAGGCCTACTTTCAATGCAGGTTATTTCTTACAAAATTTGCACACTATTAGTGAACTCAGTGCGGATTGACAGTTAATTCCACATAAATTAAGGCGACACTTCGTAGTGAGACTGTTTTTTTCATTTTCAAATTTCGGGAAGGCCAACGCATTTCTTAATAATTGGTGTTAGGTACACTACCAAAAATACACGCAGGAATGGACTTCGTAATCATAAATAAAATTAGTGTCCTTACATACTGCGGACGATCACTATAGAACGGCCAATTACAACACAACGGATCATCGTGCGGTCTAGTACAAAGTGAGTACAGACTTCTATCCCTTTACTCAATATTTAACTCAACTGAACATCTTTCGACAAACTTACTTTTTAATATCGATTGTAGCAGTTTCAACTAAGGGGCTGCTCATTCATTACGTAAGACAATCTTTACTACTTTTTGATCCACCCCTCCCCTATGTAAGAAAAAATAGAGTTTGTTTAAACCCCCTCTTCAAATACATCCAATCTTACATAAGATCGTTTTCTACCAAAATTACATAGAAATACTTAGGAGGAAAAACATGATACAAAAACTCGTAGGTTTGTACTACAGAAAAGTAATGTTTTAATAATATTCCAATTTAACACTTATTTGTTTAATGTTTTACTTCTAATCATTATGTGAATCAGTCCAGGGACTCACAAACAATCGCCAAGTGGTTCAACGACTGAAACGTATCTGCTCTGCATCAGATCATCGGCCTCATTTATGCCAATAACATCGTCTACATCCACCTATTTAATGATGTCGACATTAATGTGCTTCGTGTGGCACATAACTTCATTACCCTGCCCCATCTTTAATATACGGCTAAAGCCAGTTCTTTTTTCAATTTCGGTAGCAATGTCGTGAACTATACATATGGACAACAATACTCATAAGGGATCTTTTGAAAAGAAGTGTCAATGTTAGTTAAACTTTATAGTGACAACTGCAAAAATAAAGCTGTAAAGTTCGTTGTAGGCGTAACTTATATTTTTAACTTACTTTTTTTTATCTGACTTAAAATATATCTCTCAAGTGTGGGAGTGTGCTATATAGGGGGGTTTAAGACACTTTTTTTCAGATTTTTGCTCATAACTCGAATATCTGTACGAATATCATTTTGATTACTTCTGACAAAAGTTTCTACATACAATTTTCTACAAAATTAGTTATATTCATTTTTCTTCTAAGATCAATACTTTATGAGCTATAGGGTGTTTAAGTTAACAAGGAGTTAAAAATAGACGATTTAAGAAATTAAAACGAAACAGGTTTTAAGGTTTTATTTGAAAATAAAAAAAGCAAATCAGTTCGTCTTTATTATGTCACTGTCTTCTACATCGACATTTTCGTCTTCTTCTGCTATGATATTTATAGGCACACCGTTTGTACACAAACCCAAGCAGCCGTAGCCGAAGTAAACGGGGTAGTCACGGCGGTGCTTAATTTTTGGTAAAGGAGTTATATACATAGTATCATTAATACAATTATAGTTTTATTTTCGCGAACATTTAAGTGCATGTAAGTTAATAAATGGTTTTGCCTCTTAAACCATGGTTAAAAAAATATATAATGGT
This sequence comes from Luffia ferchaultella, assembly GCA_949709985.1. Lineage (NCBI taxonomy): Eukaryota > Metazoa > Arthropoda > Insecta > Lepidoptera > Psychidae > Luffia > Luffia ferchaultella. Next base: position 4,715,870 of record OX453246.1, read on the forward strand.
TGTCATGTCAACCATCAACCATTAACGTCATACAATATCATAGAATAACAATGAACAACAGCTAGCGAAAAATTATCAAAAGCTAATAAATAGTAATAAAAACTTAATAACAAATGAAAATGCAGCGGAACAGGAACCATTAGTATGACACAGTATGGTATCAATCATATTATTTCCCGTGATTGACGTAACTGACAGTTCAGCTAATCAATTGGCATCTACTTTTTTTTTAATATAGTCAGAAGAAGTTTATATTTTAATTAGGTTTATGTCTATAAAGCCCACTGTTATAGATCGTTGTTATAATTAGATTATTTATTTATAAGAACCAGATATTTTATACGCATCGGTTGGCCCATCGCCCTCACAAACCAAACTATTCTTTACAACAATGTGCTTTCGTTTTAAAGAGCCCCAAATTAAAAACTTTCCCTTTGCACGTTTTATTTTTCCATTCAAAATGGCCTAACTAGAACCACTAGAACAGCAATTTCATACACAAAACCCCAAATTAGTTCGATAACATCACGTGACATAAATAAAAAATAGATGGTACACAAAAACAGTAGATTATATTTCCGTGTAAAATTTTACCGGAATCAAAACGATAAATCTGTTTCCTTTGTTTGAGGATATTGACTTACTATCGGAGATTTTTCACATCGATTCCCTTTACACAGATCCGAGTCGAACCAATTTTCTGGAATGTTCACCGCATCACAAAACGTGGGATCTTTTAGCTGCATAACTGAAAGTTTCGTTGTGGATGGAGGGAAGGCAGGGGGGGGGATACGACGATTCGCGGATAGCTCAACCTCCCTGGGGAGTGTTTGCGGGCACGGCCCAACGAGACTATTGGGATGCGTCCTGCTCGATACCAATTTGTCCTATTGCCGAGTTTAATACAACACTATATAGAATCGTGTATCCACTAAATGTCTATCTATACTGAATTTTTTTACTACATATCAAACTATTTGGCTGTAAGAACTTATTTTTGAAAATTTGACGTTATCATTATTTTTGTATCGGCTACATCGAAAACAAAATCAAAAAATATTTTTATGTAGTTCTCCAAATACCGTCAATGTGTAATAAAAAAGGTTTGTATTTGAACTGAAAAAAGTTCACAAAATCAACCGAAAGTAATCAACCGAAAACAGTTAAAAGAAAAGTAATCAACCGAATACAGTTGATTATATTAAAATTACCGCGAAAAATTATTCTAATAAATATTTAATTAGAATAACATTTCAAACAAATGTATTCGTAGCCAGTAGCTCGAAGATGAGTATTCTACTTTGGGTACAAAAAAGTAAGTAACTAACTCTATTTAATAAAATAAATTTTTGATTAAATTCAAAATATTATTTCTTTCATCAAAATCAACGAATCATATGAACTATTGATGGTGTCATGCAAAGCCAAAATAATCAAATCTGTTCACGTTAAAATCAAATGAGAACGAATAAAAAAATTTAATAAATTTCGTACAAAATAATAATTTTATAAAACCTTTTTCTCTACGCCCTCGCTCGATTATACGTTTAGATATTAATTTGTGTCGAATTGAGCGCATAATACAGTGTCCCGAAGCTATTATCGAATCAATTTGAAATGCATAGAATTGCTCTCGTTCCTCCCCCAAATTGATGCTACTTCTAATTTTGACGGATTAATAACCCCCGGGCGTTTTGAGGTTTTCCTTTATCGCGTAACGCTATAATTGATGCCGCTCCAAAACCTAATGAGAAATATTTTCTTGTTGAATATTTATATAAAGAATATTTTTTCAATATTACTAATTTTAATGATCTAACTAATCGTCGGCGCCATAAAAATTATGTACCAAAGACTACAGCAAGTTTTTGGAAGGCTTTACATTTTAGTTTGACATGACTATTTTTCACCGCCGAAAACGTGTCTGTGTATTTGTTAATCCGGAACGCGAGCGAAGCCGCAGTCGGAAAGCTAGTCATTAAATAAAATTATTGATTACGGTATATTTCGTTTTCACTATAAACTCCTGCCGAAATCGTATACATTTCCGGTATCGTAAAATACCCTAAGGCTCAATAGTAAAAATTCATATTCCCTATTAATATACCTGATATGCGTTCACTCAATTGATTCACTTCCTTAATATTTGAAGAGGTTATTAGACTTCGGAACTCTGTACATTCTAAGTTAACGTTTACTCAAACTAATTGAGCCGATGATCGGTTATTCCGTAGTTTCAAGAATGGACCCGTATCAGAAGCGTTTCGATTTACCTCAAATTAATTGTCATTTGATATTTACTTGTTGGAAAATATTTCTGAAGCTTATAACTACAACCCCTTCGTGGAAAACTTGTTTCTCTTAAAATTAACTTTTCTCTTAATTAATACGTCTTAAATATAACGACGTATTAATTTAATTGCAAGATCGATAGATGTTAAATATTTTCGAAAGGTTAATTTGTCATCTGATAGTCAAAGTATATATTATAATGTGAAGTGTTCGTGATTAATATTTTTTAGAAACGTTATCCTGATACTCCTTAGTTAGTTTTTCATGATTTACCTATTTATCCATAGTATAACCATCAGCCCATTAATACCCCACTGCACAGGCTTAGGCCTCCCCTCGGGATGAGGGGGCTTGGAGCTTAATTCAATAAGCTCCTCTACTGTGGGTTCGTGAATTTCAACGACTGATATCTATTGATGGCAACCGGTACCGGCGACGGCTCAATGTGCTCTCTGAGGCACAGAGTGATAGTTATGTACTTAAATCACAAAAAACTCATTGGCACATGCCCTGCGAGTCGAACCACGACCTTTTAAACAAGAAGCGGGCTTGCTATCATCCGTCGTCACGTTGATTACGACTTTATTTACATTATTTCTTTACATTGCTATAAATTGGAAATTAAAACCACTGGCCTTTAGATCATAACATCTCCCTAGAGCTTTGGTACTTTACAAAGCTTCTCATGTAGTGATTCCCCCATTTAAATATTAAAACAGCTATCAAGTTCCAGAAAAGGCCAGCAAACACAAACAACACATTTCTCGTAAACTCGTAATATGCGAAGGCGTAAAGCGTTTTGTGTGGAAAGTTCTAAATTATAAAATAAACAGCCCGCATTTTGGTGCGTGTACCTACTCAACGTCACTCAGACAATTTGAGTCGAGAGGCAAATTCTTTGAAAGTTCGCTCTTGAAAATTGTCTTCCGACATGTTATATACAGCTGTGAATCAATCTCATATGAAGAAATTAATAGGTACACATGTTTTTATTATTTTGTCATTGGAAATGACTTTCATTTCGTTGGAGTATAGGGGGTTATTTGGGAGTTTTGTGAAACAGGCAGATCGCACGAAGAGTTTTCGAGATATCGAGATGAACGTAGTGTCAAAAGATGCAGCTCGGCGAGCTCTATAACATGGCAAAAGACAATTTAAAAAAAAAGTTCAAAAACAAAATAAATATCGTCAAAAAAAAATCGCAATTTTTTCCCCGATTTTCATTTTGGTAGCCCGTTATCTCGAGAACTAGGTCCGAATAAAAAAAAATTAAAAAAATACTCGGGGTAATTAGATCGATTGAGACTAAAATTGTTAAAATCGGACAACCGAAAGTAGTGGTTAAGGTAGTTGGAAGTCGGATATGCGTCGGTGTTACATTTCGTACTAATTCGGTTTGTTCGATCGAAATGTCGTACAAAATGTTTCGAAGTTTTAAGTTTATTCAGATACAGTTGTGTTATTTTTATTGCGAAAAATTTTATTTCTAAAAATATTATCCAAAATATGTGTGTTTACTTTATTTCGTTAGGTTCATTTCCAATGTCGTAAGAAGTTCGTGCGAAAGCAGGAGATCCGTTGATATTATTTGTAAAATCTAAATTTTTTAAATGTAACACTTAAACAGACCACGTACTCCCAGTATGCCATGTTGTCGATAATATCGAGATCGATACTATTGGTCTCGATTGTTACGATTTCAGTTTGAAGGTATCTAGCAAAGTACGTTTTTCGTTTTGTTTTTGGCCCGTAAATAAACAAAGATGACGATGAATCTGTAACTCGACTCGAGCAACTGTAAGACTTGACATATCTCACGGTAAGTCGCACCATACCATACCACCGCCCATTAATGCCCCACTACAGGGGCCCAGGCCTGCCCTCAGGATGAAAAGGGTTGTTGGAGCTTAACCCACCACGCTACTCCAGTGCGGGTTGGTGGATTTTAACGGCTGCCATCTATTAATGCCAACCGGAACCGACGGCTTAACGTATTCTTCGAGGCACAGAGACAGTGATAGTTACGTACTTAGGTTAGATAAAATTCATTGGTACATACCCTAGGATTTGAACCACGGTCTTCTAAACAAGAAACGGACTCGCTACCTCTCGGCTATCACTATTTTTCAGACACAGATGCCCATTATCAGTTCTCAATTGTTAAAATGACGTCAGACTACGAAAATTCACCAACAAGATTCGAAGATAGTACATTGGTCGTTATTTGCATAAACAGTATAGATGCGACCCAAAATGTCTGAAGCAAATACATTTGGATGTTCTTCAACTGGTGTTCCTTGTTTTCGACGCTGAAACAATTTTCATGATGCGTTCCATGTATAGTAACGTGGCATTTCAGGTTAAAGTAAAGTAAGAGCGAAAGCATCTGCTTGGCACACGAGAAGAAGCTGGGCAATGACGTCGACGGGGGCCGTACCGCTCCGTCTGGTGCGTTCCAGGACTTAAATACGCACGTTGCCCATTTTCCAGTTCTACAACTGTAGTATGTCTTTCGTGTATCACAAAAAAAGGTGTGCTAAATCATCTCATTGCTGCTGACCAATGTCCGTCCATCCATCCGTCTGTCACAGCCTAGGGCTATATTGTCTGAACCGTAGTAGGTAGAGACTTGAAATTTTCACAGAGTGTGTATTACTATGACTACAGTAACAAAAAATAATAAAAATATGATGAAATAAAAACTAAAGGGGGTCTCCATACAAGAAATGTGTTTTTTGCGACGTTTCTGGCAACTGGTGGTTGTGAGATCATTGCTTACACGTGAAATTTTCATAAAGTATGTACTACTATCTCCGCTATAACAAAAAATTATAAAAATAAAATTAAGTTAAAAATTAAAAGGGATCCCTATCCAAGAAACGTGTTTTTTTTAATGGTACGGTAGTATTTATTACTCCGTATGCGAGTCCGACTAGCATTTGGCCAGCTTTTTTGGTTACAACAAAGCGTCTTTGAACGAGAACTGCTGAATACCGCAACCGAATATTGCGTCAGTTTTTATGTTATTCATAAAAATGCAACTAGTATTTAATTCTGTATCAAATTCAGTCACTTGGCTTATCTCCTTTTTTGGTCACGATAACTAGTTTTTTAAGCGCCTTATATAGTTACCGCGGCCACTTCGCGCAGATAAGCGTAATATTAATGCAGGGCGCAACTGTTAAACTATAGATCCGCCACGAAAACCATCTATTGAATGTAATCCGAAGTGGCAATTTTCATAAAAAATTACCAATTTTTAACGATTTTCGGGTTTTTCTTTAAGTTTAAGGTTTACCTTATTTTTTTCCCTTAAATCACCCCTCAGTATTTTTAATCGTTATCGAGTTTTTACGAGTCCAACGCACAGCAATTGATTTAAATATATACCTTTACAATCAAGTTTACTTTTACTTTAAAATCAATCCTATAGTAGCCGATGCAAATACGAAAAGCTATGTATAAACTGATGTTAATTAAGTTGATCAATTCACATAAACAATATTAATCACAAATGTTTTACTACACAGGTGTAAGAAACAAGTTAGAAGCGACCGACGACGCCTGAGAGATACTCCTAAGAGAGGATATTTGAATAATTAAAGTTTTGGGAAGTGCCTAACGAACGAATCGACCGCGACGTGCGCCGAATAGCTGGCCTTAACAAGATTAATTCATTTACTAATGCTATTCTAGCGATATTTCTTTGCAGTGCATTAGAATACTCAATGTTGCTAATATTATTATGCGTTATTTGTGTATATCCTCTCTCTTTCTTAAGGCTCTTTCTTTTTTGTTCAGGAACGTAACCTTAATGGGATAATCTTTGTCTTTGCGGTTCGAATTGGCAACTCTATCTCCATTTCAATCCCCCTTCCCCGACCTATTCCTGAGTGACAGAGATGATAAGAACAAATTCCCAAAAATACTTATAAAATACCCGTCGAAACAGCTTGCGGGCCGTGACTGTTTCCACGTTTAAAATGTGTATGAATTGCAATCAAAAATTGCAGAGTCATTATAAAAGGATGTCCCTAGGGTGTTTTGTTTTTTTTTTAATTTGCATCAATATCGAATTTACGGCTCATTATTTTCAAAAACGAAGAACTGACGGAAATCATGTTTTTCAGGAATCCATTCTAAAATAACTAAACAAGATATAAAAAAAAACAAAAACATACCGCCCTGTGATAGTATTTCTCTTATGACATATATTTTTTCTGTAATTATTGATACAGACATACAGCGAGAATTAGACACGGAACGGACTTTCTTTTTTATATGAAAAGCCTACCCCCTTAAGAGAGCTGAAATAAAAGATGATAGATTCAAAGAAGGAGTTGGTATATTTCGTAACCACAATAAATTATAATACCACCATCGAACACTTATATCCATATGACAGAACTCTCTCATTTGTCTCTCATTCAACACTTATATCCATATGACAGAACTCTCTCATTTCTCAAATTATGTATTTAAAATCAAGCCCTTGACTTCCAACTAGCGAGGGATATTTTTGTATTCTCTTAACAATATTAATTCTTAGAACAGTCAATCTTCCAGTTTTCAGCCTGTGGGTTTTTTCTATTTTTACATGTTGTTTTATGTGAAATACAAGACATCAGTAATTGCAAGGTCAAGTTCACATTTACGTAGGGATAAATTAAACGTCTCCCAATATCAAAGAAAATTTATACATTACAAACAATTTACGGTATTTTTTTAAATTATTTTGAATTCTTTAAAAAAAAATTATACATTTTGATGAACTCGTTGTTTTTGTTATTCGTTTACATACATGTAAATATATGTTCGAATGCGCAGAATTTGAAAACGGTTAAGATACAGGCTCTGGCCTCGTATATTAATTAACCTTCGAGCAAACGTGTGAACATCCATACCACATTATATACTTAAAATATGTTATTTTCATGTACTTTTCGTGGTGGTATTCCATAACGTTCATTTCTCAAAAAGATCGTGGCGAACATACCCCTTTGTTCGGTTCACAACGCGCTGAGCCGTTTGCAAGTCAAAGGAAGTACGGCCAACTGCAACTGATAGCGTATTGGAATAAAGCAAATAGATAGAGGCGGTGTTCGCCGTATGAATGTAAATCGAGACTCGTATCCGATACAGATTGAAACCGAAGGCGGCTTAACATTTTTATAGGAGCCCCGCGTCTAAGTCCTAGGTCGTATGATATAATATCATACGACCTAGGACTTAGACGTTCCGTTCGCCAGAAAAAAAAATCGATATATATATATATATGCTTTTATATGCTTTTATAGGAATCTTTTGAGATAGAGAGTTGAGGTGTTTTAATAAAATTTGCAACAAGAGAAGTGTTATATTACGTGATAATGGAAAAATTAGACATTCAGTCTACCTGTACTTATTAATACTAAATTGGTGGTTGGTCATGTGTCAGGTCAGGTCAGGTCAGACCACACTACATGTACATTATTTGCTTTACTATTTCCTGATAGTAAAGGAATCAGTAGTAATCAGATAGTAAAAATTGTTAGTCTTTTGTGTTACTATTATTATTTCTGCAGCTTTATTTGCGTTGTGCACGAATACTTTAGTTTCATTGTTTTTAATTCTAAATTTAATTTTCCAGTGAGAAATTTATTAGGTAATATTTGTAACATTTTTATTTCTCATATTGTACTTTAGCATATTTTAAACCACACCTGTAACTGTTTTTTCTCCTAATAAATGAATAAATAAGTAAATAAATAGTGTCATGGTACTACAAGACCTAAATAAAAAGCTTTAAGAAAAGTTTGAAGTGTTTTCGAAATTAAATTTTATTTAAATGCAGTCTCGGATGCCTATTATTATTTTATTATCAATATTGTACAGAATACAACAATACGTTACCTGGTTGACTTTTCAAAATTGTTTTTATTTTTCGCTTTTTATTATACACCGTATTCAGCTGAAGGTTGTCCACACTTTTAGTGTGTATAGCTTACCAAACTAAACAAAAAGTTTCAAGTTAGCAGACGGCGCAAACTAACGGTTACTGAGAAAAACGTGTGTAAAGTTTTTTTAAACATTTTGTTTAATTTGGCAAGCTTTACACCATCTATAAGTTTGGACTACGTTCAGCCGAACACCCGGTATAGTGAAGTCTGTTTTTAATCAGACTCCATTATTAAATCTATATGTATAATAAAAACATTTCTCAACTATAATATGAGCTATGTTTACCATCGCTTCTTTTATAAACTTAAAATGATTTAATTCGTATTAAATACTTGTATTCCATTCATTTTCTAAAGACAAACGAGCCAAAAACTCTTACAGTATAAAATGTTCAAGGTGCCATACACGTTAAGTCAACACCGAGCGCGCTTTACAGGTGAGTTGCTGTTTAATTAAGGCTTGACACAAAGGTCGGCGTCGTCTACTTGGTTGACGTTGATTATGTGCCCCTCGTTTGCATGCCCAACTTTCGGTCTAGATAACGAACTCGCTAACGGAATGCTCCTGATGATCCTCTTGTGGACATATTGCATATTGATCAAGCAATCAGAATTTTTTCTCTTGAATTATCCGTTTTATTTTTATTTATCCTGGCACAAACAGTCATTTACAATTTTAATGTATGACTTAAAAGTATTTTCTATTTGAACCTATAGTGCCGAAAACATTTACAATTTTTTTTATAAATATTTGATAAGGGCTTTACAGGGAAACGAAAGTAAACAAATAGTCTCACGGTTCATACGTACTATTAAAAAGTAATAAATTTACTTATAAATTTACCATATTTAATAAAATTTATGAGTTTTGCATTTGTTTTAATGAATTTAATATATTTAGTTATTTAAACTGGAACAGTTTTCCATTTTCGATATGGCACTATATAAAATTAACGCAATATTCATTTTCTCATACTTAAATATATAATATTTTTTTAACAGAGGCAAATTCACGATAAACGTTTAATCCGACATGAAACGTTTAGCTGAGAAAGGTCTGCGTTCATAACGTTCGGATGACAATTGGTCGCGACCGTTGGCGTTTGTCTCGTACTACAATTAATTAAAGTTCACCGAAATATGTATGCAGAAGTCCTGTAACTAGTTCGTAACTGCGCCAGTTTGTTCGTTATGAGCGTTCCTAAAGGTAACGCTTGTTTCAACGCGGGTACTGCGAGAGGATTATCTGTGTTTAATTTCGAAATATTGTCACTCAGGTAAAAGTTGGGATATTTAGTATTTGATGTTTTTTTTTATACTTTTAATCTTACCAGATTAAAATTGTATTTATTACAAAAATATAGACGTAGCCAATGGTACATTTATGGAAAATGCTTTAAAAATACTTGCTATCAACAATTTCATGAAAAGTACAGCATTGTAAAACATATATTTAGTAAATTAAATGAAATAAAAACGGTATCAATATTCTACTTGAAAAATTGGTTTTAACCAAACGCAACGCAGACCACTGGGCTCACATGTAAAATCGCAATTTCTACTTTAACGAAATGAAATAATTTTTTTTTTACAGTCATTTTTCACAATTTCTTTGGTTGCCTACGAATACCAATATTTAGCATTGGGTACATTAACATAGCTGCCGTCGCGCGGCGATACATGTGAAATTTATTTTGTAATAATAATAGAATAATATTTTCCGGAACGTCTATTGAAACTGTGAATTACATTTCAGCTACGTGTTAAATATCACATCTCCATATCATATTTCCAACAGTTGTAAAATTATGTTTATGACCCAAGAGGTTTTCTAAAGCGCGAGGCCTGAGCCGTTCGCTTCTTTGACCCAGACATAAGGCCATATATATATATTCTCGAAGGTTCTACAACATATTCACGAAAACAGTTGCCTACTACCTTAAGCTTTAACCATTACATTCATAGAATTGTCAAAATATAAAGTGAGATATAGTTGTAATTGTTATTGATATCCTATAATATTACTTTCATCCCTTGCAAAAACATCTGTGTTGCATAAGGAAATATCACATCGATTTCGACCGTACATAACTAGTGTGTAACATGAGTTTGTACCACTAGATTCTGTGGCAACAAAACTACTTAGTTTGGTGTACGTTTTGGCTCAACAGCTGGATGTGTGTAACCAGGTCGTTGTGATCTATCTGGACTTGCAAAAAGCTTTCGACTGTGTGGCCAATGAAGTGTTGATGTTGAAATTTTGGGTGTCTCGTCCTATGTAATGCGATCAGGTATTAGTCAAGGGTCTGTCCTCTGGCCATTTCTTTTCATTATCACTATTAACTATCTACCGAATGCCGTGCATGGGCCGCGCCTCAATGTAAAGAAAACCTACAGTATATAATAATAATAATAACGTACACATGACAACAAACTAAGCATTAGCTTGTGTTTTGGGTACCAAGCGAAGACAACACATACATATAACAACCAAGACCCGGTACCAGTATCGATATTCATTATATAAATACTGACCCGACCTGAGATTCGAACCCGGGACCTCCAGCTTCGTAGGCAGGGTCAGTACCCACTAGACTAAGCGGTCGTCAGTGATTGCGAAAACTTCCAAAGGGATGTTAAATTTATAATAGAGTGGAGTATTCACAATAGACTCAAGTGTAATAGTAATGAATGCGAAGTTATAACTGTTGGTTACTTGCCCCGACCCAAATATTTTGATTACAGCCTGGGTGGTGTAACCATGCAGCGCGTTTATGAAGTTAAAGGCTTAGATGTGCTGTTCGATACAAAACTAACGTTTCGCGCGCACGTGTGGGTAGTAACTGCATCAGCCTTTAGTCGGATTGGGTTTGTGATCCGCACTGCTGCAGGCGGCTCTGGTGGTGGTCGTCTATCAAAATGTTCCCTTCCACACACCTTTATGGGGCGCTCGTTCGAAGCGTTTTCGAAACGAAATTAATGGAGTCCATATGAGACTAAATATACCTATTCTTAATTTGGAGCACATACAAAAAAGGTTTTTAAGTAGTCTAGTCGAGTTTCCTGGGAAAAATAAGGCCAACTGTTCCAAAAATATGAGTAATAGATGTTTCGATTCGGAAAAGTATTCCAAAAAAGACGGTATCATTAATTTTTTCACTGTCGAAAATCGCAAATCTTATAACAAAAAAAAACGAAAAAGAAGCCGCTTAGATTTTTGCCAACTATTCAGAAATTGAAATTGAAAAACAAAGATTTTTTGAATGCTATGAAACACAAATATTTTAAAATTTGAGGATCTTATAAGCATACGTAGCTAATATTTGTGGGTCTTCTTACTAAATGAATCTATTGTTTCATTACGCGCATGAAACAAATGCGACCCTAAAACAAGGACTACAGTAATACAATTACAAAGTGCGCGCATGCCTTAAGTTTAGTCGCTCGTGTTGCGCTCGACTCGCGATCGTATCTTAAAACTGTACGTGACGGAACCTTACTAACATTTGTCCTGAATGTCTTGAAACTATGAAAATTAAAACCGTAGCGACATCTCAAAGGGAACAAATTTCAGTTTTTACCTCCACTGCAGCAAAAAGTTTTGTCGGAGCAAAATGCCTTCCCCGCTATATCACCTGTGTCCATGTACTAGTTTTATTCGTTCTAGACAATTTGGTTTAAATTATACAAAATTAGCCCCGCTTAAAAATTGTTTGAAACCTTGATATAATTTTTTAAGACCTATCGTTTTGTACCTCTCGCGTCAATATACGATGATTTTTTTTCGTACTTCAGTTACATGTATAGCGACCAATCCCAAAAAAAACTACGTCGTTGTAAAGCGGTTCATAGATTACAACAACCTTCGAAATTTCTTCTACATATTGCCAATAGTTTCTGAGAAAAACTAAAGACAGACAGACAGACAGAGGGACGGACGGACGGACGGACGAAGGTACGGACATGGCGAAACTATAAGGGTTCCTTTTTTGCCATTTGGCTATGGAATCCTAAAAAAACATGTTTTTATTTTCGAAGGACTATGAAGGACATTATACCGACTGCCCTGGCTTACCTGATCTCTCGTGCCCTGTCTCTATAGGTAGCGGTCAGCGCTAGGTCAGGCCTTCGCACTGGATTCTACGCCGAAAGCGGCGAGCCGTGACCATCTTTTCTTCCTTCTATAGTACAAAGTGTATACAATAAAGTACTTGATGTGTTCATGTATTGGTTTACTTGCCTACAGCATACAAGGTGAGTTCACATTTTAATTTGCGCAATCCAAAATCCATTATTTATTATTGGTTTCATAACCACTTCTTTCGTTTTTCTGTAAATACCGAGAGGAAAAAGTTTTTTAATAAAGAAAACTTCAAATGGAGAACTAAGTTTTGAGGGAAATAATTAACCGTGTTTCCGATGAAACGATATTGGAAAATTTCTCAATAACAATTCGCAGCATCTCATTAAGGGCTTATTCCGGCTTAGAGTTTGGAGTTTCGAATTTCTAAAACATTCTAACTTCTTCCCAGTTTCGTATGGTACAGATGTTTTGATATCGTCCTTGCTAATTTAGTTGTACACGACAAGCGGAAGTCGCGCTTGAGTTGGATCCCAGTGACATCATTGAAGAGAACGATTTGAATTTTTTCCTTATTTGATTGTTAATACTTCTAAATAAAAATATTGTTTTGTATAACCAAAATTAAAATGAGAAAAATTATATTTGTGTACTAGGTACATGAAGTATTTTCATCGATTCTGATATTATAAAGAGGAAAGATTTAATTTTTGGTTAGTTGCGGATAAAATGAAAAATTTCGTAACAAATTTTTCAAAATTTTTCTCCTACGGAAAGCTACGTTATCGGCTAGTAACGTGGGCTATATTTTATTTTCAAACTAGCTTTCCGCCTGCGGCTCCACGTGCGTGGAATACACATTTGTACAGGGACCACTACAATTTTTTGCATAGACATAGTTTATAAGCTAAATAGTGACATAGGTTTGTAATTATCCCAGAAAAAGGGTCCCGGTACAACTGTGTAGTCCACGCGAGCAAAGCTGCGGGCGGAAAGCTAGTACTTTATAAACATATCTGAAAGCAATCAAAGCAATATTATTATAGACTTATGACTATGACTATACGCATACATGGCAGAGCAAAATTGCTCGCAATAGGTACAACAGTATGTCAACTGGACCTCCTGGCGAGCGGTTGTTAACTGTAGTGTTCCATAATACAGCTCAGTATTGACCTATACGACTTGTACACTATATTATTAAAAAAAAAATTCAATTACGCGAAAATTTCCTTAGTATCGATTTTGTGATTTTCTATTTGACGTCCTTTGATAAACACTGAAAAATTGCGATGGATTATACCAAAAAAGTTTAAACATCTAGGACACGCAGCGAAATAATTTTAAATGAAATTGAATTAATCGCTGTACTTTACCACATATGTCGCAAGAGCTGTTTTTAATAAAAATTATAAAATAAATTAAATAAATATAATGGGTATTATTTCGAAAAAAATACGTATTGCTTGAAGTAAGACCATTCGAATGCAACTGTGTAACATAGGTATAAAGATTACATTAGATGTACGTATATAAATATCCATCTCAAAAACAACGGTTTTTTAAAGTATCATACCTTACTATAAAATTTAAAGCAAAACGAATATTTCAATGACATATATTTCAATTTGACTCAGCTTATAGTTACGTAATAATCATTGGGCCAATTTTATGTTGCGCAATCGGCCTTTTGTTAGAAGCATAATTCATAAAAATTCCGTCATGTGTAATGAACCAATACATGGCCAATACATATAGTATATAATTGGCCGAAAATGTCATGCTTGTTTAATGGAAATAAACTATAGAAAGATATTAAGTATTCTGGTATAATAATACCTGAAACATCCCACACGGAGTCATCTAGCCCCAAAATAAGCACGTATTATGCTTGTATTGTGGGTACTAGACAACTGACATACAAAGTTAAATATTCTTTATAATATATACATATACAGATATTTTACATACAGGTACGAAACAAATAAACATTTTCATGCACACAAATATTTACCTCGGGGAGGAATCGAACCCGCGGCCTGTGGTTCCGCAGTTAGGGTCTCTAACCACTCGGCCAATAGGTCAGTCGATTAGTATTCGTGGAGTCGACATCTAAAACCTACTTAAAATTACAATTTGTTTCTTCACTTCATCAGCCCGTTTTTACCTCACTGTAGGGGCTTAGGCCTCCCCCTAGGGGGGCTTGGAGCTTAAATCCACCACGCTGCTTTACTGTGCGTCGGGGATTGTAACGACCGCCATCTATTGACAGCGTCCGGGACCGACTGCTTAACATGCTCTCCGAGGCACGGAGTCAGTGATAGTTATGTACTTAAGTCAGAAAAACTCATTGGTATACGCCGGGATTCGAACCTATGGCCTTATAAATTTGAGACTGGTTCGTTGCGGTTTGGGCTATTATTGGGACAATTTGTTTACGCACACTTTATTAAACACAGCAACGAATGATAATTAAAAACGAAATAAATACATGTTAGACTAGATCTATATTTGAACACACGGCTAACGTGCATTGTATCTGTCTATATGTACTCGTAAATTAATTGGATCACTGGACGCTATCCTGTATCCGGGCATGTTCATTATTTATGTTACGTTATGTCCGTGATCAGAGAAATATCTTATACGGATATTGTTAATTATTACTTTTTAGAATTATTTCCAGAAATAACTTGTTTCTGAATTAAGTTCGTATTATAAACGGAATTTCTATAAATAAATAAATAAATAAATAAATAAAAAGTATACATATTAAAATATATTCTGATAACGTGCGCTTGTACTGATTTGTAAAATATTTTCTCACGATTTCTAAATGACATCTACTTTTAAAGAATATTTTATTTCTGACATTTATTAAGCTATTTACCCAACAGTTTCATTAACTGTCTAATGAACCAAATGTTTAATCAAAAAAGTATTTATGACCAAACACTTTTCAAATGTCGTGATAGCCAACGCAGAGCGCAACGAACCTGTCTCAAATTTATGTACCAATGAGTTTTTCTGACTTAAGTACACAATATCACTGACACCGTGCTTCGGAGGGCACGTTAAGCAGTCGGTCCCGGACGCTGTCAATAGATGGCGGTCGTTACAGTTCCCAACCCGCAGTGGAGCAGCGTGGTGGACTTAAGCTCCAAGCCCTCCTCCACACCCTGGGGGAGGCCTAAGCCCCTGCAGTGGGGTAAAAATGGGCTGATGATGATGACTTTTCAAATGACTAGCAATATCGGACAATATAATACATAAAAAGTTTTAAAAGACAATGTGTCACATTGCCCTGTCACCATTAATAGTGCTACAATTTAGTTGGTCATTTTGATAATGTAGGATAATTAGTAGGTTACTGCCCTTAGTAGGTTAGGTTGAAATAGATCAATGCAAGGAGAGAAGCGCAGCAGAAAAACAGCCACTCAGAAGCTTTTGATCAATTTTAAATTCGGTCAAAATAGGTATTTAATTTTTTTTTAAATATTGATATTAATGATCTGTCGAAATATAATTGTTTAATTATAGGTGTGTAACTTTATTGGAGTTGTTTTAATCATATTGCCCAATGCACAAAATGTATTGTGAGTAATGAGATATTTTCGACAAATTTTTATTATTTAGCTTGAATTTGATGTGGACATTTTACATATTAGCCAGGCATTCTATAGAATGTCCGATTAATTATATGCTTCATAACATTATCTAATGATGGAAAACTTGTGAGGTATAGGTATTTCCATTTAATGACATAAGTAGAAAATATCCGCCAAAAATATTTTTTTGATCTGCTTTTCGTTTACTGGAAGGTACCAGGAAAAAATGTATTTCGAAATATTGACTAACAAACGTAACAATCAGATGAAAATGCAACGATAAAAAATCCAATTGACTGTGAAAGCCTAAACATTACATTTTAACACTGCAACATGTTGTATTTACATTTGGAAATTGCTAGAAAGTTCGAACAATTATAAAAATATTAATTACACATGTTCGTATGAACGTATTTAAGGCTAACTGAAAATGAGTCGCTTACTGTCTGCTTGCGTAAAATTTATATGGAACTAGAAAAGGTGTAATCTCAGGAAAAAAACAAGTAACTTACTGTCAGCTAGTTCCAGGTTTGTAGACACGTTAAGTTAATGAGAATTTTTATGCTATGTTGCAATCATGGATGTTAATAGAGTTACTACCGCATTGTGACAATACAAATGTGTGCAAATAAATACATTCTTTAATCTTTATTCTAGACACCAAATATACACCATTAGATGTTTTGAAATATTCGCTGTGAAGTAGAATTTTGTGTGTCCCACATGTGAAACTCGTAATGGAAAAGAAAAAGATTCAGAATTACCCACAAATGGTCCGTTTGATCACTGAGATTTTGCTCATGTTTTCGATTGTTACGCAAGCCGTATGAAACGCTCCATCTTGTTTTATTATGCTGTCAGAGGTTACAATATTAGCAATAAAAATCCACAACTAATTCAATTATTGTGCTATCTAATGTTACATTAAAAATCCACAATTAATTCATTAGTTACACACTTAAATCAAATAAACTATATATTTTGAAAAGTACATAGTTTAACATGTATAAACATGCACCACCGTCTAGTACATCACCACAAGTTTCCCGCTGAATATCCGTTGCATGCAAATGCAGTCGTTTGCATTCCCGAAACTCAAGATTTGTGGCACGATCGCCACTTGATACCGTGTTTCGGAATTATAATACTTGAGACAGACACGAATATTAATCCACTAAATTGTTCCCGTGGCCCTTGTTCGCGTGTAAGTCCGATATGGACTAATTGAGATAGAAAATATCTTTATTGTTTATTTATTTGATTCAAAATAATACCGTCTGCTTCCCCTTCATGAATCAGTAGCACTTTATCAAAATTCCTGTATATTAACACGCCATTAGTACTTTTCAGTTTATAGTTAATTTGAGGACGTACTCCTTACAATGTTTTTAATACGTCTATGTATACATGATGTATATTTTGAATAATGATAATAATAATTTCTGGGATATCTTACATAGCCCAATCTAGTCCTAAACTAAGCAGAGATTTTATTATGCCTACTAGACAACTGATAAGTATAAATTTTTTTAATTATATATAGATATAATTATAATATTTATTTAAATATCAAACTATTTTTTTGATGGTTTGGTGAATTTAAATTTGGCAGAACTAACTTTGAAGATGACGACAGATATACACACCAGTCTACGAAAGTCACTGCAATTTTGTGGACTACCAAAATACTGGTTTGAGAAGACCCACGAATCACATATAAGAACATAGAAAAAATTTTAAACATTAGTTCGATTAGTATTCATACCATCTTGCACCTTGGTGTGGGGAAATTTTTTTGTCACTGAATACTACGTGTGCTCTCCAAAACGGAAAAAGAGGCTCATGTAGGGTGTTCCGAGTAATACGAATACGTTTCTACAATGGGACAACAACTCTGTTTCTGAAATCATTACTAGTGACGAAACAAGCATATATCATTACGATCCGAAAAACAAGAGGCGTTCGTAAAAACATGGTTTCCAGTTTTTTTTTGGACATTTTGTGAAATCAATGATAGAAATTTTAAAATTAGTTACCTCATAATGGTACACAACAGTCGCAGTGCCAACTGTGTTCAAAGTTGTACTGTAGATCTGACTAAATTCCGGGTATAGAGGTATCATACTGAACACAACTACGTATCTCCACACACTTCAGATTTAGTTATCCAGTTGTAAAAATGTTCAAACAAAGATATTTAATTAATTTTAAATACCTTTGGTATTTTCACACGCTCATTACGACAAGGTGCAGACTATGAATTATCCAAAAAAAAAAACAGCGTCAGATTTTTCTTCATATGTAATCGTTAGCTTCAAACTGCTAATTCATATAAGAATTACATTTTCACACTTGTTGAACATACCCTCGTGACATGGTGATAGTGTACTGTATTGAGTTTATAATTTTACGTATAATTATGAAAACACGATTAATTAAAGACATGTTATGTTACAAGCGCCTCATACAGAAAGTTACCAAAGTTTAAAATATGGAAAATCAGTAGTCTAACTTCATTAAAAGTGAAAAAACGCAACTTAATTGTCGAGCGTAATAAGTAATTGTGTGTTAGGTATTGCTTAATTTGTACACGTATCATTACGGAAATCAATTATGACAAGAAGTAACAAATATAAATGTAAAAAGCTTTTATGGCGATAAACTTACTGCTTATTGTTCTAGTGGTGACAGTAAATAGTAATTTTTGTTCTATTATTTAATCGTCTAGAATTTTCAAGAGTATTTCTCAACCTTCTAAAAGTATCTTTCTTAAAAAGTCTCTATCCTGAAAAGCAACTTTCACTTTTAAAAATCACTTTCTTTTGGGAAAATAGAAAAGATGCAAGCGAAAATGCTGATAATACTGTAATCCACGTTTTGCATTTTGTTCAACATTTGCCGTGCTCCACATACCCTCGTAGCACCTACACCGATTTGCTATTCAAAAATCTAAGAATCAAGGTGTCTCGTATTCTAGAATTCGCAGAAAAAAGAACTAATTTCACCTAACAAATATGTGGATGCCGAGAGTGACGTATGAAAGATAAATGGGAAAATGCACGTACTGTGCCGACCTCTAATAAATAAAAACCAGGGAAGCAGATAAAATAGAAATATCGTAAACCCTAATTATTTTAAAGTTATAATTGTGTCCATTGTTTCAAATTTTCCATACACAAGTACTTGTTTTGTACTCGTACTGTGTCGTTATTAACCTCCCGCCAGATGAATTCGCTAAGCTCAGCCTGCCTGAAATCGATCCTTCGCAAAGCTGGCTTCGTGTACTGGAATAATTAACTCGCTGGCATATGTAAGGCTTATTAGACACGTAAATATTTTGTATACCTATGTGATTAAAAACCTATAATGACACATATAAAGAATTTGATATTTTATAAAGAAGGATTATAGTTTATTTGGAACGTGGACTTTGAAGGAGAGAATAGTTACTTCCGAATGGCTTTTAAGTCAAACCACAATGAAAGCTTCCGTAGTTGGGATAAACGTTCGTGGTTAAAATTGATATTCCATTCCATCAACTCTTTTTATACTCCACTGCAGGGGCTAAGGCCTCCTCTCGAGATGAGGAGGCTTGGAGCTTAAATCCACTACGCTGCTCCAATGTGGGTTGGCGGATTGTAACGACCGCAATCTATTGACGGCAACCGGGACCGACTGTTTAACGTGCTCTCCGAGGCACGGAGTCAGTGATAGTTAATGTACTTAAGTCGGAAAAACTCATTGGTACATGCCGGGATTCGAACTATGCCCACATGGCCTTTGATTTGAAGCAGGTTCGCTGCGTTCGGGCTATCACGGTATCATTAATATAATAAGTTTAAAAACAAATATCTCAAAACCATACAGCATATCTTATTCAAACAAATTTTTTCACTGAGTGTTTTTTAACTTGTACTTACTTAAATTATTTCAGAATCCTCCACCCCATTGTTGAAAAGTTAAATGTTTTTGGACACACACTTTTTAAGACTTCAAGATGTGCTGCAGGTGTACATATCTCAACAACTTTTTTACAACGTAAATATTGTTACTGCACACCTCAATATGTGCTGGTTTTTCGTCCCACACAGACGACCTAACCCAATTTTTTTTTTTCGTATTTTGCTACGCCTTGGTATATCGTTTTGTAGATTACACTTGCGTTCTAAATTCCATCCATTTAGTGCCTATATACATATATATATAGTCTCCGATGAAAATGGCTGTGACAGACGGACAGACAGACAAAATTATAAGGGTTCGGTTTTTTTTCCATCAGACTACCGAACCGGTAAAATGCGAGTCGGACTCGCTTTTTGAGAATTACGTGTTGCTACATAACCTAATAATATTGATTTTAACCTATTTTATTATGACTGAATCTCAAAAAAATCTCTCTAATCTTTAGTTAGTTTAAGAATAATAAAAGGATCGTTTCAAATCATAAATGTTTAATTTATGGATTTTTCCTTTGCTTGTGCTAAGAAAGCTTTTTATGACAATTTCTTGATTATAGATCAATGGGAAGTACTCTATTAATTTTAATGACACGCTATTTAGCGTGAAACTACGTCATACGCATATTGTTAAGGTATCAACTTGAAAACATAAAGAAAAAATATATAAATTGATTGTTTTGAATTATTTACTTATTTAAAATTATATTTTTAAAACACAGTGTTTATTAAAAAGATTTAATCTTCATATTCTTCTGTTAGCACTATCCAGAATCAGTCCGTTATTTTTTCTTTCGTAAGATTTATTCGATTTCATTGGTAAAAACTAAAACTTCGAAGTTATATTCAGTATCAATGTTTTACTAGTGAATCTAGCTTCATAGTAGTGAAATAAGAGTGCAATCAAACCACGAGTTATAAAATAATAAGCAAAAACAGTTTGGAAAATACTATCTACCCACCATATTACACGCGCGCCTTTGCTAACCCGTGCGACAACCAATTGAGTCATAAAACATCGGAACACTGCGCGGAGTCATAGTGCCGTTTACTGCGCGGAATCACAATACGATATGTCGAGTAAGAATACTGCTATGGAATTTTCTACTGCGAATAATTCCATGGACAGGTCATTTTCGGAAACAGATATAAACCTTCTGGAACGGACGGATAGTACCCCACCAAACCTTGTTGTGACACGCCAAAAAAGAAAAAGGGGAGATGACATTGCCTCAGAATTGTCTACCATCAAGGATGAGATCATTAAATCTATGACTGCGCTCTTTACTGCCCAGGAGAGTAAAATGAGTAAAATTAGCTTAGCCTTGAAGAATATTCAACACACCAATAATAATATTGAGAGCTCAGTCAACTTTCTAGCTGAACAAAACAGAGAACTTAAAACTAAGATAGAAAAATTAGAGAGCCAAGGTAAAGAGGAACGTGAATACATAACCCTACTTGAAAACAGGATCGATGACTTGCAAATATCCAACAGAAAAACGAATTTAGAAATAAAAAATGCCCCAAAGAAGGTAGGTGAAACTAAAGAAAATCTAATAGACATGGTTATTAACTTATCCCAATCAGTAAAGGGTGACCTAAATGCTAACAACATTAAAGACGTATACAGAGTGCGTGGCAAAAAGGAGGGCTCCCCGAATACACCAATTGTTGTGGAAACAAATTCTACATTAATAAGGACAAACTTACTTAAACTATGCAAGTCGTACAATATAACACATAAAGACAAATTACGTGCTAAACATCTTGGCATCAGAAATAATGAAGAAGCACCGATATACATATCAGAAAACTAAACTGCTAAAGGATCAAGACTACATTTTTTGGCAAGAGAAATTGCTAAAAATAACAAATTTAAATACTGCTGGACTGCTTATGGCAAGATTTACTTGAGAAAAGATGATAATTCACCAATTATTACTATCAAATCGGAAGCTCAATGTCATCAACTCATGAACACTACATGACTGAACTCGGCACATCTTCTACAGAGACACCATCAAAAATCTATCGAATATTGTATGCTACATTATTACTACACCTTATTTGTAAGTTATATATTATTTAACACTATAGTCATTATGCATAATACTCATCAAACAAAAAAACAAACACACCCTAAGAGATACCCTCATAATAAAACAAATTTACATTCATCCACTTTTACATACAAAAATTCTCAAACATACAAACATAAAACCACTCGCATAATTAGTTTCATACTATACAACAATCTTAGGAACACACCTGCAGATTTTCTAATATTAAACCATGACCAATACTTTGAAATCGATTAATGAAATAGATATAATTCAAACTGTGTCAGCTACAATTTGTGACGTTGAGGATATAAACAAGAAGTTACTAATTGCACCTAATGATCTTAACATAATATCACAAAATATCAGAAGTATATACAATAATATTGACGACCTAAATGTAACAATCACTTCCCTCCCCTTAAACCCAGACATACTTATTCTAACAGAAAGTAGAATACTGATCGACAAACCCATTCCTAACATTAAAATTTTTTGTGCATTTGCAACCACTCATCATCTTAATCAAAATGACGGGGTTGTTGCTTATATAAACAATAAAATTAAAGCAAAAGTGCAGGAAGTGATGCTGAATCACGCATCTTGCTTACAAATTGAGATCGAGAACATTACTATTATAGGAATATATAGATCTCCATCAAATTCTAACGCAGAAACTTTTATAAACTCCCTAAGTTCTCATTTAGAATCAATTAAGTGACGAAAAACTATTATATTAGCAGGTGATATGAACATAAACCTCATTTCACATATGGATGAGCAATACTATGAAACTAAAAATAGGCACTATTACTTAAACACGCTATCTAACTATGGCCTTTTCTCAGGACGTTCACTTCCCACTAGGCATACTAGCTCGCTTGACCACTTTATGCTTAAATTAGAAAATAAGAATATAAAAGCTCAAATCGCAATTCTAAATACTGCAGTAACCGACCACCAAATGATTTTATTAAATTTATCTAACTTAAAATTTAAATGTATTTATCCCAAACTTAAAATTGTTAAAAACCTCAAAGAGGCAAAAAACAGTCTCGCCAACAAAAATCTACATGAACTGCTTAATTATAACGATCCGAATTTAATAATGGATACCTTAAATAATAAAATACAAGATGCTATTAACGAGAACACAAGAACTGTCCGAATCCCTAAGCTTTGTCAGAATATTAAACCGTGGATCACGCCTGGATTACTTCGTTGCATAAGAAACAGAAACAGAATGCAAAAGCAACTACGAGGGGAACCCAACAATGATATATTAAGGATTACATATAGGAGATATCGTAACCACTGTAATAAATTACTAAAAAAGATAAAGCGTGCACATGATAGACAGTTATTAACATCGTCGACAAAAAACAATAAATGTCTTTGGAAAACTATTAAAGTACTAACCAATACCACTGCAGTTAAAAGTGATAACTTACATTTACTCCAAATTGAGTCTTCACCCATGGACTCCGTTAATCATATTAATCACTTTTTCGCAAACGTAGGGAAATCTTTGGTTAATGAAATAACAACAAATTCAAATTTTCACAATGAAAATACCAAATTTTGCATTAATACCCAAAAAGCATCGTTTGCTCTCTTCGACACAGATGTTAATGAGGTTCATGACATTATCATGAATTTGAAATCTGATAGTGCACCAGGATGGGATAATATCCCAAGTAATTTTCTGAAGCTTGCCAAGAACGATATTGTCCCAATAATTACCCACTTAGCGAACACTAGCTTTAGAAACGGAGTTTTCCCATCTCTATTAAAGAGAGCAATTATTACCCCAGTTCACAAGGGTGGTGATAGAGATAACATCGATAACTACAGACCGATCTCTGTATTATCTGTGATTGCTAAAATTTTAGAAAAATTAATCAACATTAGAATTTTAAAATATTTGGACAAATTTAATATTTTATCTAATTACCAATTCGGTTTCCGGCAGGGTAAATCCACAGAAGACGCTATTTTGGCACTAAGTTCCGTGATAACTAAACACCTAGACAAAGGTGAAAAATGTCTTGCAGTATTTTTAGATTTAAAAAAAGCTTTCGACACTGTTTCCGTACCTATCCTGGTGCAAAAACTGGAATGCGTTGGAATCAGAGGTATTCCTCTTAAATTTCTTACAGATTATTTATGTAACAGAACACAGTGTGTTAAAATAGGATCCTTTATAAGTCAATGGGAAAATATTCAATACGGTGTACCACAGGGAAGTGTGCTCGGCCCTACGCTGTTTCTCATATACATTAATGACTTGTTGTCACTGAAAATAGAAAATGCGCGATTGTTTTCTTATGTAGACGATACAGCTATAGTCTTTAGTGACACAATGTGGACTAAAGTTAAACACTACACAGAAATAGGTATTGCAGAAATAAACAAATGGTTAAGACAGAACTTATTAACTCTAAACACCCTGAAAACAAATTACGTTTGTTTTACTATAAATAACAGCACCCAACCTAAAAATGATTTCATTATAAAAATTCATTCCTGCTCAGATTCTACTAACTGCATTTGTCCCACAATAAACAGAGTGTATTCCACAAAATATTTGGGAATAATGCTAGATCAACATTTATCTTGGTACCCTCATTTAGATGTCACTTCTAAAAGAATCCGTAAATTAATTTGGATTTTCAAAAATTTACGACACATTGCAACAAAAAGTATTTTAAAAAAAGTTTACGTAGCCCTGGGACAGTCAGTTATTAGTTATGGTCTAGCCAGCTGGGGAGGAGCTACTAAAACGCAGTTTATCCAAATTGAAAGAGCACAAAGAGTACTGCTGAAAGTAATGTATTTTCTACCACATAGATTTCCGACTGTTAAACTTTATCAAACATGCAATGTTCTTTCAGTCAGAAAGCTATATATTCTTCTGAGCGTCCTAAAAAAACATAAGACACTAAAATTTGATTTGCCAAAGTCAAATAAACGAAGAAAAACGTATTATGTAGCTGAGGAATTATTCACTAAAACAATATTCGCTAGACGACAATTCTGCAACCAATTTAATCATATATACAACACAATAAATAAAAACCTAAACATATATTCTTTAAATAACCATGAATGTAAAACAAAAATAGTAAAATGGTTAACACCCCTAACATACCTACCACAGTCTCACATATACATAACTCAGTTAACATGTATAATTGAGCATGTTAGGTACTGTCTTATTTATCTATTATTTAAATTCATACTGTCTTTATACTTGTTTTGCCTATGTATTTATGTTATTTATGTTATGTTTTACCTATTTGCATTTATATAACGAAGAATCAGATTCCCTAACACAGGCATTGTATTATACCTAAAGGGGAATTCTCAACAACTAGCTATAAGAAATGGTCTATAATTTATGTAAAATAAATATTTTTCATTTCATTTTTTCATTTCATTTCATATTCGAGCCTATCGATTGGTGCCATAAAAACATAAGAAAATATGTTGTTAATTCCTGTCGGCTCTGATTTTGACCTTGGCTCAGACAAGTGACTTTTTAGAATTCCATGAACGCAAAATTTCTTAACTTTAAAAATATTATCAAATTTCTTTTAACTGAAATTTTTTGTCTATACCTATATTGTAAAGAGGAAAAGTTTTGCGTAAAAACCACTTAACTGATTTTTAAAAAAATTTCACCTCGAAAAAGCTACATTATCGTCAAGTGGCATGGGCTGATTTTTATTTTCAAACTAGTTTTCTGCCCGCAGCTCCGCTCGCGTGGATTACACAGTTGTACTGGGACCGCTATAAATTTTTGCACAGATATAATTTGTAAGCTGAAGAGTGACGAAGGCTATCGGGGAAAAAGTGTCCCGATATTACTGTGTAGTTCACGCGAGCGGGGCCGCGGGTGAAAAGCTAGTGTTTAACATTTCGCAGTATGTAATTTCCCTCCAGGGCCCATTTGTCTGGCTCGAACTGTATCAGCAACATTTTTACATTCCAAATGCTCGTCCCAATCCACACAATAAACTGCGAAAACCTTTAACACGTTTGGTAATGCACATACTTAAAATATTTTTTATTCTTTACACAATAATAGTAATTTCTTAAAGGCCGTTAGTAAGCGCTGCATTTTTTAGGTATAATAATAATAATAATAATAATAATCCTTTATTTCTCTCTCACATAATATGATACCTTAGTGTCAAACATAGAAACAAATGTGAAATTAGAAGATGCAAGAGAGCTGGTGTCAGTACTAGGTTAAGAACCTGTATTACTGAGTCACCAGGCTCCCGCCTCCAGAAAACTAAACAATAAATGTCTCAAATGTTATATAGGTGTGAGGAACTTACAGAAATATTTACAATTTTCAACATCCGAGCTTTTGATAAACTCTTGTGTATGTGTTTTAGAATTGTGTGGATATGGGTGTATGTCAAGGTGTGTTTGTGTATTGTAAGTATATACGATTCGCGTTTAATTTATTTCGTTTCACTATTATTACGTGACACGACAACATTAATTTAAAACATTAATACTCGTGAAGCTGAGAGTAATTAAAATTATCATCGTCCAAAATTATTAAACGTGTCAAAACAGTTGCAATTTTTTAAATTAAAATAAATTAAATTAATGAAATAATTAAAATTAAAGAAAAAATATAACTTTTTTTACATTCTTAGTATACAACTTTCTTTTGATTTTTTTGTTTGTTCTTATGTTGCACTCTCATTTCTTTCATTCTCTCTCATTTCCCTCGATAAAGTGACTTTTGGCGGGAAATCAAATCTTCTTCATTATATTCGTTGAAACTGAGTTAAGAAGGCTTTCGGGGATAATATTCAGCTCATAATACGAATCGTAAGCACACTTCAAATGGTAACGGCTATGTTCCAGCTAGAAGTTCAAATGCAGTTTCCAGTTAAACCTCATTTCAGGACGTTCTCTGCACTTCTTTGAGCTTGTACAAAGAATAAGTATAAAAATAACACTCGCATTAGGTACATATTGATTTATCTGTAAAGATATTGTTATTATGATAATAGGTACGTAGCTTCCTCTGCCTGTTATAATAGTGTCATTTTGGTGTATAAAATTATAAATGACTTAGATCAATCGGGAAATTATAAAGTATTTTTGTGATGTCCCATGTATTATTATTATTGTCTTTATAAACTTTAAATGATAAATATATACCTCGGACATTCTACATAGCGCCATCTAGTCCCAAAATAAACAAGTATAATACTCGTATTATGGGCACTAGACAACTGATATGCACACTTAGATATTCTTTATTATATCTACATATATAGATGTTTTACATTCAGACACAGTACAAATGAACATGTTCATGCAAACAAATATTGGTCCCGGGCGGGAATCGAACCCATAGCCTTAGGTTCTGCAGTTGGGGTATCTAACTACTCAGCAAATCGGTCAGTCGACTGTCGAATTTAACTCTCCCATTCAGCATTTAGTTGAATGTCTGCAAACGTTATAAGACGTGTTCAGTGATTTGTTTATAGATTATTTAAGCTAGGTCTGAAGTTGTTACGCGAATTATTTATATTTCTTCCATACGAACAATAACAGTTACTCTAACATCTCTTTTCAGCGCCGTAAAAGTTAATTTATAAAGATTCTTTGTACTCTGGTACGTGTATCTTGATTGTAACGCCGGCACTTCACTCTCGGCGAGCGGAGGCGAGCGCTAGAGACAGCGCTATACGGATAAAAGAGAAAGCATCTCCCCCTTTTCTTTTGCCCGCATAGCATTGTTTCGGCGCTCGCCTCCACTCGGCGAGCGTGAAGTGCCTGCATAACATCTCAATAGGTACGTCTAAAGAAACATTATATAAGTTTACCAAATTATAAATAAATTTAATAAAAACGATAACTACACAAAACAGACATAAACTAGTGGCCCCATCTCATCGCCTAAAAAATCGATAACTGTTTATTAAGGCGCAAGGTACGCATATACCTAACAAAATTTTTGCAGAAATTTGAAGTTTGTAACTGAAAAGTAATTCAAATTCAAATGTATTGTAAAAGTTTTATATTCAACTAGCGGTCGTACCCGGCTCCGCACGGGTGGACTGCAGAAACGTTTCACTTCTTATTCCCTCCACCACTTTTCCTCCCTTCCAGCCACTTATTCACCCCTGCCCTCCCTTACCCCACCTTTCCTCTATCAACCCTCCCTCTATGCTCACCAAAAATTCCTTTTTATGCCAATGAAAGTCTTATCAAAATTGGTTCAGCCAT
Organism: Luffia ferchaultella; assembly: GCA_949709985.1. Classification (NCBI taxonomy): domain Eukaryota; kingdom Metazoa; phylum Arthropoda; class Insecta; order Lepidoptera; family Psychidae; genus Luffia; species Luffia ferchaultella. The sequence goes on from OX453246.1 coordinate 4,744,073, forward strand.
TCCGGAGATTAGCCCGGAAACTAACGAACAAAAATACAAATTTTACATTTAAATAAAAAGTTGCCTATGTCACTCTTCAGCTTATAAATTACAAGCTGATACGGCACTACGACAGAAAAAACACTAAGGCATAATATTGCTCTGCTACCCATTCGAAGCCGGAGCGGGTCGCTAGTTATTGATATGCTCTTTAATATTGTTGAACATACTTTTGTTCTATCATCAATAGTTTCCGCAGCGAATGCGACGAAAGATGTTTTATGGCATTTTTTTACACCTTGGGTTACGTTACTAAAGTTTTAGTAAGGATCCCTAATCTTTTCTAGCAATAAATATAGCCTATGTTACTCAGAGTGAATGTAGTTTTGTAATGATGAAAGAATTTTATAATTCGGCACAGTAATTTTTGAGTTTAGTCATTACAAACATACACACAAAAATACAAAAATACAAATCTTTCCTCTTTATAATATTAGTGTAGATGAGCATGATTGGATTAACAGTCAGCATTATATTGAATTTCTTTTAAATTTCTTGACGTGTTATGGTAGATCAAAAATTCGTCTCTACTGTACGTTATTATTCTACGTAGATTTCAGTGCATTTCGTGACGGCACGACTGTCCTCACAAGTGTCATTTAGCTGTTGCAGCGATTTGATAACGGCACTGTTACTTGTCGTGGCAAATGTTACCAATGACATAATTAAGGTCACGCACGCAAACATTAAAGAATGATTACATACACTTTGTCACAATTCTGTAGGTTGTACAGCAAAACCATATTGACAGTTAATGAATACCTAATTATTAAAATTTGCTCAAGTATTGAGTACGAAATTTCAAACAAAAACTTTATATTATTATTTTTCTGTCCCTTTTTATTTAATGATTATTTTAATCGATCCATGAAATCAAATTTCTAACGATATATTCGTTATATTTTACATTTCAAGAACAAACAAAAAATTTTACTTTAAGTTTGGGGACTTGGCTCTTTTTCAATAAACAATTTACAACTTATAGTGAAATTGAATAATTTATTGCAACAGACAGAATATTACTTATATTCTGTCACAGTTATATATGATTCTAACCTAACAGTTGTATATGATAACCGTTGTTGATATCCTAATTTGTTATTATATTATATCTGAAATTCCATATGTTTATTTATAACGTAAAAATGTTTTTATCTTCCCGCCCCTCCCACTGCCAATTGCGAAATTCGAAATGTAGGACGTCACTTATATTTTACAGGAAAACCTGAACGGCAAACAAATTTCATTTTGGAGGCAATTAAAACGATTTTAAAATTGTGCCTGTCTGTTGCATAACTATTGTGTACCAGTGAATATTATCATCAGTAACACCCCACTGTTATATTACTCGGTTCCTTAAAATAGGATCTTACAGATACTCAAATAAGGTCCACATCGCAATGCGCAAATATATTCTCATAATGAAAAACTCCATTGAGAAAGTAAAAGCTTGACTGAATCCTAAATTGAAAACGTGACGCTTTTATTTCAGTGTTGCTGTATTGTCAGTTCTATTTTAGTGAGGGGTTGATGAAAAATCGATATTCAATTTATATAATAGATTTCTGATATCCTATCTACCTTTAAAATTTAAATATTATTCAACTTGCACCTCTGTACGTTGCAGGTGCAAAAATACCTTAACAGCTTGGTCTTATTTTTATCTGAACGCAGAATTTACTGTAGTAAAATAGAATTTTCTTAAAGTTTTCTTACATTTTTACCGTGTACGCTGTAATAGTTTTCCACGTTAAGTTTCGATCGGAAATTTCTCTTGCAGGCGACGAGTTTATTTTGGAGAGTTAGAGCAAATATATGTAGTGAAACAATTTTGGTAAAGTTTTATCCAGTTGAAGTCTTAAAAAATAAAGTGGTGTTTTTGGGATATAAAAATTACCGAAGAAAATAAATTATTTACGAAATTGTCTTTTTATTATAAATCTGTGTCATTGTGTTTTATTTTTTCTTGTCTTAAATAGTTTATATTTTTACATCGAATTTAAACTTTAATTTTAATACAATTCTTTGATATTTAGGCTTTTGAATAAAAACGTTAAAATTACTTACAAGCCACACGAAGGATTCCACAGAATACGGTTGACCTTGGCGACAGCATACCTTCTGTCATACTAGTGAACGGCTGGTGCGCTTGATAACAACCTGTCTAAACTTTAATTCATAATTTGTTTTCAATATAGTGATAAATTTCACATCAATTCATGGCATAAGCTTATAGTACTACATAAAAAGAATGTAATTTATTTATAATATGTGTGACAAAAACCCTGTCCGATCCATAAAAGGGTATAAAGATCTTAGTGTAGATACCGTAACAGATATCATCTTAATCCACATATTAACGTCCGTTTTGGACATACCCGTAACTAGGCGTCTGTTTCCAATAATATTTTTCAGTTTTCTTTTTTTTCAAGACCCTTTTTTTAATAACCATAGATATTATAGACGCTAGGTCCATGTCATTGGATGAACTTTTATTACATTTAATTGTGTTTTATATCCAACTAGCGGTCGTACCCGGCTCCGCCCGGGTGGACTGCAGAAACGTTCCACTTCCTATTCTTTCCACCACCCTTCCTCCCTTCCAGCTACTTATTCACCCCTGCCCTCCCTTCCCCACCTTTCCCTTATCAACCTTCCCTCTACACTCACTAAAAAGTCCTTTTTATGCCAATGAAAATCTTATCAAAATTGTTTCAGCCATTCCGGAGATTAGCCCGGAAACAAACAAACATACAAATTTTACATTTTTATAATAATATAGCTTTCCGCCCGCGGCTGCGCTCGCGTGTACTACATACACAGTTGTACCGTGACCCCTTTATCCGAAATAAAAAGTTGCCTATGTCACTCTTCAGCTTATAAACTACATGCTGATACGGCTCTACGACAGAAAAAACACTACGGCATAATATTTCTTTGCTACCCATGCGAAGCTGAGGCGGGTCGCTAGTTATTGATATGTTCTTTAATGATGTGGAACATACTTTTGTTCTATCATCAATAATTTCTGCAACGCATGCGACCAAAAATGTTTTATGGCATTTTTTTACACCTTGGGTTACGTTACTAAAGTTGCAGTATAGAGTTTGAAAAAAATCATAAAACTAATTATATATTAAGAAATTATTTTATGTGAAGTTTTTAGGATTGGTTGTCCGGCACAGAATTTGAAATCTAAGACGTGGTCTATGGACATACATTAGTCAAATTCCACCAGCCCATTATGCCCCACTGCGGGGCTTAGGCCTCTCCTCATTAGTCAAATATTGTTTCAAAAATGAAATTTTTTCGATGTGGAATCACATTGTTACCCAGTTGATATAATGTTATATGGTTGCAAGTTCATGAAAGTCCATATAGAAAAGTTACATATGATAAATGTATCGAAATAACAAAAAACTATTTTATACGTGATAAAATGTACAATTAACCTAGTTATTAGTGATTTCTTTAAGATAATAATTGTTTACGATGTGGATGAACTTTTTAATCCACTTTTCAATATGAAGATGTCATGATAGTTACGAACATTTGATGCTTTTATCATTTCAGCTTTAAATTCGTAGAATTAGTAGAATTTTATTTCGATAAAACTTTGTTCGTTTCTCCTAACATACCAATTCGTGAGCAAAGCAAAATAATAAACCTGTCCCCAAGATCTTAGTCCAACGCTAACATTACTTATACTTATGGGTAAATAGTCTTTTAATCCACAGCTTCGAATTGGCATTGTTATATCCGTTTCCTCCCTCCGCCCTTCCCTCTTTCCCGATCTATTCCTGAGCTACAGAGAGGACAAGAACGAATTCCCAAAAATATCTATAAAATACCCGTCAAAACAGCTTGCGGTCCGTGACTGTTTCCACCCCTGAAATACCTACCTATGTATGAATAGGAACCAATATTTGCAGAGTCATTAAGAAAGAATGTCCCTAGGGCGGTATATTTTTTTTTTTAATTCGCTATGGAAATTTGCAATAGTATCGAATTTACGGCTCATTATTATCAAAAACAAATAACCAACGGAAATTATGTTTTTCAGAAATTTATTCTAAAACTACTAAACAAGTTATCAAAAGAACAAAAACATACTGCCGTGACAATATTTCTCCTATTACATATATTTATTCTGTAAATAATGATACAGAAATACTGCGAGAATTAGACACGGGAAGAACCCTCTTTTTTTGGATGAAAAGACTACCCGCTTAATTCGCTTTTCAAATAATACATGTATTTCTTTTTAGTGGAGTATCTTTTTTAAATGTATCTTCAATACTAAGTGTCATAAAGTATTTTTATGTATAATTAAATGCATTAGACATTTTAAACATATAGGCAATTATAATTATAAAACTCTCTTTATTAAAACATTACAAACAAAAATGTATACAACTCGCACCGCTTACCCCTATATTATTAGGCAAAGGTAATTTCGAATTCAGTTGCATTCATTACGGTGCATATTATCGTTTAAACCACCCTACATTGTAGCGAAAATATCTTTAGGGGAATTACAATCTGAGCGGCTATAAGGGTTGCGTCGTTAAGATGCTAAAGCTCGTCGCACACCAAATTTTTACAATATTTTATTTCCACCTTTTAATTGTATTATATGCTCGTTAGTTTTTCATCAGAATGGAAATCAATGACAGTCTACGTAATTTCAAAAATGCCTTAGTGCTGTAGAACGACAAAAAAAGAAGCGTATTTGTATTCATGACACCATAAACAAGCCGAACTATCTGTCGCTAGTATATAGTTAACTTTTTTCCAGATCTGAACTTAAAACTGATAAAACGTATTCCATTTGTACATTTGTTATGTTATTAGTTCATAAATCAGAATAAGTTAATTGTTATTAGATGCAATTACATTGAAATTACTATAATTATTTGTTAAAAGACAGAGTCTGGATTTAATTTATTAGTAAATGTCAGTGTTTACAAAATGTACACAAAGAACTCACTTAACTTTCACTCGATGCCTCCATTATGGAAAGATAATCACACTTAATAATGAATTAGTGATTAAACCCAATTCATTAAACTTCTATTTGAATTTTGAGAGTATAAAAATTAAGTTTTTGTTAGAAAAAAAATTGGTTATAGAATACGAAGACTCAGTTTTCACATCTACTGTTTGCAACTGCGTAGAATTCTTTTCTTCTCATAGGTAAACTTTATCATCATGTCAAGTTCCTTGACCGCAATCGGATATTTGAAATATAAAACATAACAGATATCCATAATTTCGACAAAATCTGAAATCGTTATTTCGTATTTGGCGGATGTTATTTCAGTTAGTTTTACTTGATGCCAACACCTGACGACACCAAGTTAAACTATCTGCATCAAGTTACATATTGCTATAATGATGCTATTGCTATAATGTTATAACATATTGCGACATTTTTAACTAGTTGATGCCGCTTATTCTGTTATAAAAATAACCTTGTCCCATATTACTAGGGTACAGAAAGGTCACCGGTAAACGACCGGCAAGAACTGATGACGTCAAAACGATAAGTTTATGTATGTAGCAGAAAGCCTAAATTACTGATATATTCACAAATAAGTTCAACCTATTCTCATTGAGTGATTGCCAGGTCCTACCCGAGATCAAAAGTTTGTAATTCTAATCTTCTTGGGGCTGAAAAGTAAGACGTCAAACATTTTCTCACTGTATAAAGTTCCGTAATTTTTCTAACACAAATGTTTTGAATCCCGAACATATTTTAATATCATGTCCCTCAGAACAGAACTATTTTGGTGTGCGACACGGTTTAATAGTCACCGCGGGTGGCCCACCATACGCGACTTCGCTTGATATTCCGAGCGCAATCAGCCAAACTTCGGAACAACCCACAATTTGTCACGGCAAACAACACTGCTATTTACAAATGCAAATAATCTGAAAGATCTACATATTTGTGGCCGAATTATCGAAAGGAATGCGGTTATAGCAATAAAATGTGCAACAGACATGTTCGAAATGTACGCGGATCAGGAGTCAGGAGAGCAGCGAAATGTTTGTGTGGGAAAGATTTTAAGATCGGCACTCACTTACGTCGTGAATGTCGTGATAGCCCAGAGCGCAACGAACCTGTCTCAAATTTATAAGGCCCCATAGGGCCATGGTTCGAATCCGGGCGTGTACCAATGAGTTTTTCTGACTTAAGTACACAATATCACTGACACCGTCAATAGACGCTGTCAATAGATGGCGGTCGTTACAGTTCCCAAACCGCAGTGGAGCAGCGTGGTGGACTTAAGCTCCAAGCCCCCCTCCTCACCCTGGGGGAGGCCTAAGCCTCTGCAGTGGGGTAAAAATGGGCTGATGATGATGATGATGATTCACTTACGTTATATGCAGTTGAGCATTGAGGCTTGCTTATTCGCATATTCGCTGTGAAGTAGAATTTTGTGTGACCCACATGTAAAACTCGTACTTCAAAAGAAAATGAAGATACAGAAATTACATTTAATGTATAATTTAAGAAAATGTTTGTTTAAAACAACGACAATGATGTATAGTCTGTCTAATCAATGAATATGACATTTTTCGATGTATAAGACGCTCTAATCACATTATTATAGTATCTAAGATTGTGACATAAACTTGGCCTTTCTCAAGTCTAGAGTTAGATAGCAAGAGTGCAGACGACTGTCTTTGTTTTTTCTCTCTATACACAGACTCTTTGCGAGAGGAAGGTACGGATCCCTGTATATCCTTTTAATAAAGTATTTTCCAATGGTTCACAAAGAAACATATTCTATTTTGAAGCGTTCAAACGCTTCAAACAACGCCCGCCCTGATTTTGAATTTCCTTTTCATTCGTTTTCCCTAACATGATCAACCATGGTCCGTGCCACTTTTCTTTATGTTAGTATGTGCACAATTTTTTGTGTATACACCGTGTTTGGCTGAATGTAGTCCAAATTTGTAGAGCGTCTAGAGCTTACCAAACTAGCTGAAAAAAAAAACATGTTTCAAGTTCCATTTTTTTATCATTTACCGTTTTTTTTTTTAAACTATTTGGTTAGTTCGGTAAGCTCTACATGCTCTATAAGTTTAGACTACGTTCAGCCAAACACCCTGTAAATTTTCATTATGAAAGGCCAACTGCTATTTTAACTGCGTTTGGAGTCATTTTCTGTATACAGGCAAAATACTTGGAGTCTCTGGTTTCTCATCTTTGGTACTAACACCGGTTTACTAATATTTAGCGCGAGACACGGGTGTAGGGATGTCGACATCGCATATCTACGAACAAATATCTTTTTTTCGTACCTTTGCATATATATTAAATCAATTAGACACACGTAAATTTCTGTGACATTTTAATACCATTTTTTTAAATTAACTAAATTTTCTTGTCTGCGCACCTGACGCTCGCGGTAATGATGGCCGGGAAGCTACCTCTGCCCCACCACACCGCTTCTTGCCACTTGTGTCGCCTATTTATCGCGAAGATGTTCTACTTATAGAATCTTACCCTACTCTGATACAAGTATGTAACTCCAATTTAAACTTACGATTCATGAAAAACTGGCCAGTTTTTAAAGTTAGTAAAGCGGGCTCTCTACTATTTAGCGGGATTTACTAATTCTCAAATGATTTTACAATTTCAGAATCCTTTTAACTATACTATTGAAATAATTTTAATAAAATACTAAATTATTATTTTTTCTGAGCAAGGCGATATTTATTATTATACGTACTAGATAAAACATCAATTTATAATATCTAAAGTTAAAAATACGTTGTTTAAAATTAAACAAGCAAAAATATTACATTATCGCATGCGCTGATGCAGTGAATAGCGCCCGAGATGAGCTAAGGAAGAAAAAGTACAAATTGGTAGTGCATTCGTTCTCAAAAGTTACATTTCATATTTATCTACATGCCAAAATCTTTACATTTTGGAATATTCTCTGTTATCTCAGTACAAATAGAAAACAAGCTAATAAACTGTGTAAGTAATTTTTCTGGATATTTTAAATGAGTAGTTTCCGATTATACGTTTACAAATGTAATTGACTTTGCATAATACTCAAATACGACACTGTAATAGCTGCGATGCTGTGATTATACGACAGTTAAAATAAATTATGTAAAATTAATAATCAATGACCTGTATTCCGAAAATAAACACTTGGCGGTTTATAGTTTTTTTTTTTTTTTAATTAAAAACCGGTTCAGGACAGGACGCTCCATTTGTCATTTTGACAAAAAACTAGGTCATGCAATCAGTTTTTTTTTTTTCGTTTCATCGTCGTTGCTTAAATTTTATATAAACAATAAACATTTTGACAATGAAAATACTCAAATACAACAAAGTTGCAATAGTTATGAATATAATCTTATGTAACTAACGTCTGAAATTATTTATGACGTATTTTCGCAACTTTAGTTAACACTAAATTGTTTACTTTAAAAGCCAAAACTTCCTTTATTAGGGTGAGTATACGTATAATTTCATGTCGGCTGACTTATTCGTCTCTAATATCTAAATATTTAATATTACTACGCACTGATGACATTTAAACTGTAATTTTAGAATCCAATAAATATGTATTAGACTTTTATGTTGTGCCAGGAATATAAAACCTTTAGAGAAGCTTCTAAATTATTGTAATGAAATATAATATTTTCGTATTTCAAAATTAAAGCCGATCGAGTGTGTACTCGGATCGGATACTCAGCGACTTAAGGGGGTAGGCTTTTAATAGAAAAATCCACAGATCTTGCAGTCCCCGCAACCATCGATTTCATTGAAAATGAACCTACTCAAATCCGATTTTCACAGATTATTTTATTTCATTGCCACGATTTAAACTGCAGCCTCTGATATCCTTAAACGTTTTGAACTCGATAATGTAGCATTCGAACGAATACAGGCCGAAAGGCGATGACCGTAATGTTAACAAGTTCCCGATCGTCCATAAAATCTAACATGTGATGTCAAATTTCTTGTTCGATTTCCAACCGATATCCAAAATTTTGGTCTCAAACTGTAGCTACCGACGCCTTCTAACCTTTTGTACAACACTTTGAAGTGATCCGACGAATACCCTCTGAAATATAATAAACTCGATAATGAAGCATATATTTGTGGTGTATATCCACAAACACCAGCGATCGACCAAAAAATCTCATCTTTCAGAAATAATTTCTCTTACAATTACCAACCGATTTCCAAAAACTTGGTCTCAAACCGTAGCTACGCTAAAGGCCGAGATATCATTTTTTTTAATTTTCGATATCGGTCCCCGTTCTCGAAATAACTTGGATTTAGTAAAAAAAAATCTGAAAAAATCCTGATTTTTTTTACATTTTCCAATTTTTTTCAAAAACTACCAAACTGATTTCCAAAATTTTGGTGTCATATGATGCGCAACTAAATTATTGATCTTTTAAGATCTTAAAATTTTAGCTAGACCCCATACCCTCGGAGTTATGGCTAAAAATGCGTCTCCCGTGAAATGGATATGATAGTCATTTTCAATGACAAAAAAGAGGGTTCGGCCCGTGTCTAATTCTCGCTGTATTTATACATCAATATGTACAGAAAAAATTAACGTAAAAGAAGAAATACTGTCAAAGGGCGGTACGTTTTTGTTTTTTTGATATCTTTTTTTAGCTGTTTTAGAATAATTTCCTGAAAAACATGATTTCTGTAGGTTCTTTGTTTTTGAAAATAATGAACCGTAAGTTCGATATTAATGCGAATTTAAAGAAAAAGCAAAACGTACTGCTTTAGGAACATCCTTTCTTAATGACCCTGCAAATTTTGATTCCAAGTTATACACGTATACATTTCAGGGGAGGAAACAGTCACGGCCCGCAAACTGTTTCGACGGGTATTTTATAGGTATTTTTGGGAATTTGTTCTTGTCATCTTTGTCACTCAGGAAAAGACCAGAGAAGAGGGATAGAGACGGCGAGAGCGATGCCAAATCGAAGCCGCGGATTGAAAGACTATCCTCTTAAGGTTTCAAAGCATATTTTAACTACCAACTTTATGCGTTTGAATCAAAGTTTATTGCAAGGATCACAAAATGTAGTTTACTCAAGAACGTACAATTATATCTTATTCAAAACAGTTATCATAGAAAGTGTTTGTTTAGTACTACTTACTATCTGTATTATAATTATTTTGGATTTCACAATTAAAAAGTTTAAAAAAAAGAAAACAAACAATCGTGACGATTTTAGAAGCTCATATCTCGTGAATTATTTTCTAAATAAAAGTCTCCTGAAAACCTTCATTGCATTTTTTTGATAAATATATTTTCAATATTAGTCAAATATTTTATTATTTTTTCGTTCATGAATTAATAATACAATAGGTAAACAATCAACCATTGGGTAAAAAAATGAAATTCACAGTAAATTTGAACTTATTTAAAAATTATCGAGAAGAGAAATTAAGATAGGCACTTAGTTTTGTCCGTGAATATATTATACCCAAAGATTTTAGGGACAAAATCACAGTTTAATTTATTTATTTATTTAATTCACAGTTTAAAATCGTAGGAGTCGTTTGCGGAACTCGTAGGTATGTCTACAATCCCAATGCGACGAATGCAATTATATCATAGCGCAGAAGGTGCGACATTATCGAAGTGTACACGTACAATGCGAGTCGGTCGCACGGTCGGTCGGTCGCATCGCGAATGCTACAAAATTATGTAACTGTGACAATAAACAAGCCTCTGCCTATAGCTTTTCTGTACAAACTTTGGCATGACTTGGGGTACATATGTGCTTTGCGTATAAATGCACAACATCCAAGTTTACTCTGGTATGCGTTCAAATTTAGGTAGCAAGGTTTCAAGGTAGGTTTAGCTAACAAGTATCGGCCAGCGGCTAGCCACCGCTAGCAACTATTAAACTGTGCCCGGATTAGCTCGAGGCAACAACTTCTGCGTGCCGCCAAAACTTCACTAGTTCGGAAATAGTCCGAGTGCCCGTAACCGAATAGCACTAAAGATCTACGCTAAGTTAAATGAAGTTGCACTAAACGATAATACTGGTTGTACTACTAGTAATAGGATACTAGTGAAATTATGAAAATGTTTAGTCAGACTTTGTGTCAGGCAATTAATATATTATTTATTTAAGGCCAAATAACATAAAGGTCTTATTTATTATGCTTATCATATGTGTACATAGCTTTGGTGGAAACATTTGAATACCTATTCTTAATTAATTAAATTTTAATTAAATTTCTTAACAAAATAACAACTAAAGTTACACGACTGTGTATTAGGGTATGTTAGACGCTGTCCCCTTCAAGTACGCAATATGTTGTATACTTAAAACAGATCTTACAACTTAAACTCAAAATTGCGACATCAAATCATACCAAAGATGCAAACGAAAGGGATGAACTAGTTAAATGCTTTCTAAAATGATAAGAATCTGAAACAAATCTATTCACGTATGCGTAATATTTTTACTTATATTCGTTGTGTAAGCAAATATTTTTAGGACACGTGTCTTAGAACAAATACCGTCACATGGCACCCCTAACATACTTGACTCTTTGTGAGTTCATCATAGTAATATCCAACTCTGGTTGTTTTGAAGACGTACGACTGTATCTGGATAACATTCTGGAAAATATATTGTGCAGGCCTAAGTTTATAGGATACAGGGGGGAATGCTGTACCATTCAGTGATGCAAACTTTGGGGTATTTGTAGAGGAATACGATATTCACTTTTTCAAGTATTGCAAAGCATGAGATTTTGCCATTCAGTACAAAAATAATAAGGGAGAATACTCGTAATGGCAAATAATTGAAAAAAATATTAAATAATTCTGTAAAATTTTAGTTAAACTTACTTTTCTTTAAGTAATGGTATATTATAGACGAGGTGTTTATAGGCACGAGGCGAAGCTGAGTGCTTATACTAAGCCGATGACTATAATAGCCAGCTTACTTAGTACGAGCATCATACGACGTTTCTCAATACATTTGCGATTAAAATTAGGTAAATACTTCAAATGTAATAATGGCGGGAGCTAAGGGTGCGAGCGGGTTTCATTTCGCGGTTTACGTATGCGTTACAAACAGAATGTACGTTTGTAATTGGTGTAAAGTAAAAAGCCTAATCTGTAAAATACAACATTAAGGTACAAGTTTCGATGTCATGCAGGCCGTATTAATAGCAAATATAATGAAATATTTTGTTTTAGCTAAAATGATGGAGATATTATGAAGCTGGTGTAGTACAGTATTTAGGGCCACTTATGTGTCTATGTGTGCTTTGCCACAAAGCTTCTTAATTCGAAAACAACGTTACAAGTTTCTTTGACATTATATTCATTGCGCCACTCAGCCGTTCAACATGTCTTGATATAATGAAAATAAATTATTGTCGTAATAATTGTTAATATTATTTATGATGAACTTAATTGCTGAGTGCGTTGAAGAGACGCTAAAAACGGAACAGAGCCACACAAAAACAAAATTCGTAAAACTAAGCTGTGATAGATATACACTGTTAGAAACACGCGTGGCCACTCACCGCTCGCGCGTACACGCCGGATTGGAAATAGAGCTGTGCGACGCTCTTTGTATTTGTTTTTGCTTTACGGATATAAATTTTATAAATGTTTTATTAAAAGGCTGTAAATGTGGTCACGCATTTACACTGCATGCATAAACAATATTTTATAAATTTAAATACATCTGTCCGGCCCCTTGCCCCCCAAAGAATTGCAACAGTTCTGAAAGCCCCTAAAGTTCCAGCGGATGAAAACCATTGAAGGTGAAAACAGATTTGTGGAACCCTGGTTACCGAAACGAGGATCAAATAATATTAATAATGTCATTGTAATTGTTACCAATGTGCTGTTACTTAGATACCCGTTAGAATGTTGCAATAAAGTCCGCAAATTAAAAAACACGTTGTGTTTACCATATAGACGGAAAAATTGTTTTTAATAAGTTTTATTAGCGAACAAGTCACAAAAGAAGATAAAAAGAATTGCTTACAAAAAGGAATGAGATTCCCTGTCAAAAACATTCCTGTAAGCAAATTAACCAATGACCACCAATGACCCTAACACTTTCGCCGTAAAAAATTTTAAGTTCTCGAGAAGAACCAAGTCAACTCTAAACGCGATTTAAGTTTATTTAAAGCTTTTACTTTTGGACTTAGATAGTTTGTCCAAGTTTACGATTCGCAGTATCCTGGTATTTTATTTTATTTGCAAGTGAACCTAATTTGATAAAAATATATCACTTTCACATTGTAATTCTGTGTTAGTGTTTTTATTGGTTGCCATTAAAAAAATATAAGCTAAGTGATTAAAAAATGTGACTTCACATATTTTTTCTCGATAACTGTTAGTTTGCTGCGCTTCTGCCTATTTAAACCTTTTTGTTTCGATAAGCTCTGCGCTCTCTTTATAATCGGTTCGTGTTCAACCGAATACGTTTATACTTATAACAATAAACTACTAACTTAACAGAGTGCCATGATCGTATTACAATATAGAATACGTTCTGCTGAAAAGTTAAAAAAAAATGTTCTCTATTTGTAATTTTTTGGCACTCGAGACCCAGGATACTTCAGCAAAACATGCGCTTTTGCCCTCGCTTCTACATTCTCTACGAACGAAGCGTGTGTGAAGGAAAATTATTAGTCATTGAGTCCCGCGAAACTAAAATAACTTAAGTCACAATTTATATTTTTGCCTATAATTACAATTCTAGTGACTTACCTATTTAGAAAATTCTTTAATTTCTTTTTTAATTTTTCAATTTATAGTTCAAGACAATACATCAAATAGCAAAAACATAATACAGGGAATAAATTTTTTAGAGTCGTTTCTCGATTTTTTTCAATTGAGATTTTTTTGTAATCATGTTTTTAAGTTCACAAATCATTAATTAGCTACTGTTTTTTACTTTCACCGATGTGAAAGTACAGGAGTGCAACTCCCATTGAGGTATTATAATGTACAACACCCATAAAGTGATATTTTCATATGTATTAAGATCCAGACATCGAAAGACACCCAAAAATTAAACAAGTTTATAAAGGAAATCACCACATATGAAACTATATAAAAAACAGTTTTTTTAGTTAGTTTAGTTAAAATTTATACAAAAAATTTTTTTTTTAGTGGGTGTTGCATTCCCGTATTTTCATTTCGTGATGTATGAAATAAATATTTTATCGACATGCAAAAACGAAGATTCTTTTAAAAAAACATTTCGTCACGAATAGGCTTTTTGTTTGGCATTGACATTTAACTAAGATCAATTGCTTGAAGCATATAATCACAAAAATTTCACAACTAATATCAAGATATTATTCATCAACAGCAACTGATGTGCAAATACGTAGTTAATAGTAGGTTGTTCTTTATACCTGTTAAGATTCTATGAAATTAACACATTATAAAGAGTTAAAGATAGTTAAAGAGTGTCGTGATAGCCCAAAGCACAACGAATCTGTCTCAAATTCTCAAATCTCAAAAAGGGTCATGGTTCGAATCCGGGCGTGTACCAATGAGTTCTTCTGACTTAAGTACATAGCTATCACCGACTCCGTGCCTCGGAGAGCACGTTAAGCAGTCGGTCCCGGACGCTGTCAATACATGGCGGTCGTGGTGGATTTAAGCTCCAAGCCCTCCTCACCCTGGGGGAGGCCTAAGCCCCTGCAGTGAGTAAAAATGGGCTGATGACGATGAAGAAAGAGTTCAAATGTAAACGTAAAAAAATTGTGTGAAGAATAAGGTACATATGTACAAAAAGTTAATATTAATTGAAATAACGACACATATATTAAAATTCAGCAAGTCATTTAGACCACAGAGAGTACCAAAGAAATAGATATATACATATAGATAAACACGAAACAGATATCCATGTGCAAGAAGGCGAACAATCGGTACAATTTTCGTGAACAAACAGAAGACTTATCCCACACTAGATTTTTTTCGGCTATGAAAAAAAAACGTGTGTGACCGTGCACATACAAATATATGTATGTATATATGTATGAATAAAACGCAGGTGTGTGTGTTGTTATCATAGATATGGATTTCATTTTCGACGCTTTTTTTTCGCAGAAAAAAAAGTAGTGTGGCCTAGGCCGAACTTTAATATTTTAAAATTTAGACTTAATTTAATTAAACCCTTTTGAAATCACTCTAATAAAATAAATATTGGTAGATATAATTTTGGTATGACATTTTATCAGTTTGTTCGTACACGGTCTAACGTCGTTTTTTCCCAACCGATTTTTTGAAACTTGCTACAGAGGTTCCCTTTCACGTCTCGTTTTGCAAGTACCATTTTGGACATGATTGAACAAATTCATGCAACAATAAACCAGCGATACTTACCAAATTATTAAGTTTGACCTGTTTACTATATTGATCATATTTTTGAAATTATGAAATTGCGTCATCTTAACGGCCCGCAAGCTAAGATTTGACAAGAATTGCACGTTAGAAAAGTTTTAACTGTTTTTCATATGTTTAACAATCTAATCTAAATTATCGACATTTATGTAAAAAAAATTTTACAACCGCAACCTCTGATTTATTATTGATATACCGCACATAAAAATACGCTTTTACAATAAGATCCCAGTTGACTTTCAAGATTTATCCCTTAACAAGTTTAAAACTGCAATGAGACAAAAGCTTTATGCAAAAGCTTATAATAAAGTATCAGTTAAGCATTTACTGTTGAAACTATTGTTTATATATTTTTTTACAAATGAGCGTCTTTCGATTCGAAATGAGCGAGTTCATTCATGTAAAGTTTTTCAGGATTATGTTACAAAATAAAAATACCTGAGACATTTCACACAGCGCCATCTAGTCCAAAAGTATGCAAATATTATGTTACTACTAGACAATTAATATACATACTTAAATATTCTTTATACTATTGTCATATATTGTACGTTCTGACACGAAACAAATACACATGTTCATGCGAACAAATATTTGTCTCGCGCGGGAATCGACCCCGCTACCTTTGGTTCTATAGTTAGGGTCTCTAACTACTCAACTAATCGGTCAGTAATAACGAAATAAAAATGTTTTCTTTAATTCGAAATAAATCTGTAAAATAAGAAACACAAATATTACTCTCCCTTAAAAAAAATTAATAAGATAAACGTCATAATTTAAAAAAAAACTAAATTATAATACTATTTGACAAAAGTTCGCCATTTCGTATAAGGTCAACGTGTCGTTATCGTGAATGTCAAGAATTATGCAATATTGTGGAACCGACGCACGAAGGCCTACTACTTGGTCTTGCGAAATCGTCCATATACCATAAAATCTAAGTGTAAGGACTCATAACTGGATAATAAAATATTATTACCACTGCAGTAGAAATGCTAGTAAAGTTACGTATTTAAATGTAAGTGTTCTTTTGAATAATCAGTTGAATTAATTACTTAAATATTATATTAAATATAGAATCCAAAGCACGACGAAGGAATGCCTTATAGAATCCCCAATATAGCACGGAGTTCTAATGTGATATCCTAAGCATAGCGAGGGATTCAATACCATCCGAGATGGAAACACTATTGACTACCCCTACGAGGATATTATATACTAGTAGATGGTGATTTAAATTCTAAATATTTATAATAATCCAATATCCTCAATTTACATTATATATTTATTAGGTACTAAAAAATGTTGTGACATTGAATACTGTCAGTAAACCTTATTTTCTAAAGTGTCTTCTATTTAACAATACTAGCAATATAATAATATGTACCCTTTTCCTACTGCATTAGATTTCCATCCTTATGTCGTGGTAAAAAAATTTAATCATCTCCTAAGATCTCTAGATCTCCTAAAATAATCGTGGATCTTCCTTGGAAACAACGTCCAGTTTAGTATTTCGCAGTTTTAAGTATAACAATTTACTATTTATTTTTTTGTTTTAGTTATTATGACACTATATTGGTTTTTGCAATTTATCAAAAGTTTAACACGAGCCGTTGCTATTTTACACAAAAACTCAAATCTGTTTTACCTGTCTGTGTTTTTTAATATCAAATCCATATAAATTCAAATAAATATTAGTAATTATTTGGTACATTATTTCAATATTATATTATTGAAATAGAATTTCCCATTTCACACTTGCATAATGAAATTTTTTTCATGAAATGAAGATAGAATAAATCCTTTTTCGAATTAATAACTTGAACCGTGTTTTCGACTAGTATCATTGTAGCCAGTTTAAATTTCATACACTTACTATAGCTTTGGTGAAATTCAAAATTAATTTCTTTCCTAGGGAGCAAATACGTATTTCGGAGTGAGTGTAATTAAAACTTTTAAACGTTTACGTAAGCATTTGTTAATACAGTATAATAAATACGAGTAATGTAACATTTTTCAGGTAGCCGTTATGACATATGACGAAACTGTCAAAGTTATTAAGTGCAGTACAAAAATCAAGTGATATGAGTGGACTGACCGCCGCGAGTTCAATGATTGAAAGCGAAAGTTGTCTCAAGCACACGCGACGCGTAAGACCCAGTACTGTCCGCAAAATAAATAAATATACCTATATATTTAATTACAACCTTAAAATAAGAGATTAGGAAAAAAATAATAATGAGAAGAGTATCCAATTGTTTAATTTTACTTCTTTCAATTTTTTTTTTTAATAAATTATTAATTATCCTTAAATATATTAGCGTATTAAATTATTCTCTTTTACACTTTCGTAACACAATATGTGTATATTTTGTAATTTATAAATTATGAAGTTTTTTTGTAAGAATAATGTTATGTTTTAAGTATATGTTTTTTATGAAATAATCTTGCCAATTTTGGGTTGTTATTGTCGTTGCTGACGCTTGTGCCTGACCCCAAAAATTGTTGTCAGCTTTGATCTTATACGTATCGGCTATTAGCATCAGTTACCTAAATACTTAAACTTATTGAGAATCAAGTCGTGTATGTACTTGCGTTACACTTACGACCACGAGTTTAAAAGTAGACAATTTCCGCTTCTTCCGGAAGTACTTTTGCAAAAATATAATTTCATGTCTCAGGTTAATTAATTTTATGAAATTCTTTTGAGTTTTCTAAAACTTAGTTTTAGAAATAAATATTAATAAATACGTTTTTTTTAATGGTGTATTTATTCTGTCGCTATTTTAGAATTTTCGGTTAAGAGTTTCGAAAATTTTAAGCATATAAAACATAAAGAAAACGTAACGATTTCATAATTTACGTTGTTTAACGTACTGTACGAAATTCTAAAGTCTATAACAAGCGAAACTGTCCCGTTGCATATTTCAGTGACCGAATACATTTGTTAAACACATTTGTGCTCAGGTATCTTGTTTTTTCTACCTCCATGGTAACAATAGTCATTGAAATAAGTATTACACTAGAAATGCGTACTATACCTTCGAATTATTACATCGAAATTATAGATAATAGAGCCTTTGAATTCAGCGTGTTTCGTTCAGTGCTGCCTTACACCCTCTGCATTAGAACGAATCAAAATAATTTTCAAAACATTATCTTCTACAGTATTACTTTACTAACAACATAAATGATGGCAAATATAAACCTTATAAACGGCCTGCAGTTTTTGTGAATAATTGTCGCAAGCGTAGTTCGACACACGTCGACTGCGCTTTCTAGACAAATGAACTCGTTTCGGTCGAACCGCTTGTCGGATATTTCACAAATTGCAGCAACAATTACGCGCCCACTCGACGTTACGTTTGCGCAAACTCACAACACAGTATCCTGTAATTTAAGGTTCCATGTTTTCCGGTATGCTAGCAACGACGATATTGACTTATGGGTCTACGACGCTTAGTCAAGAGATGGTTACATTTTTAAATGTATCGAACCTTGTCCAACACGAACCGCCCGATAGTTTTCTTGTTCCTATTAGCGCATCTGGTGTTCCATATAAGCCCATTATGCCCCAATGCAGGGGCTTAAAGCATCCCCTTCAGATGTGAGTGCTTGGAGTTTAATCCACCACGCTGTTCCTGTACGGGTTGGCCCATTTTAAGCGGGACCGACGTCTTAACGTGCTCTCCGAACGACTTGTATAGTTATGTACTTAAGTCAGAAAAAACGCATTGGTACATGCCCTGGGATTCCAACCACGACCTTGTAAACAAGAAGCCGGCTTGTCACTACACAGTTATCACGTTTGGTATTGTTTATATGAAAGACAGAAGATTTAATGTCATTTAAAAGATAGGTATTAAATAATATTTTAAGAATATATTTGACATTAAAGATTACATATTTCTCACTATGATACTTATGAGCATACGAAGGGTATACAAGAAACAAATATCTAAATGAAAAGTTGAGTGCTGAATTTATTATAAGTTAGTTACGTAATCCACTCCTCTCCATGACTCGAATCCCTGAAATTTCTTCTATTAAACCCCAATTCAATTATCATACTTGGTTTTTATATTCCTATTTTATCCAATATATTGTACATTAAGAACATAATTGATATCGGATCCGGATTACCTGTACTTTAGTGCATTTTATTGATAACCTATTTAAATGAACTTGACGTGTTCGATCCACTGACTTAAGCGTAATTGAATGACAAACATCCAGTTTTGTCTAATATCACTAAGGATTAAGAAACTTAATCTCCGTCACTCGGCGTCGCAGTGGGGAGGTCTTGGGCAGTAGCTCGCGCGTGCAGTGTTGTTTGGTCTGTCATCGCGTGTCGTTGCTTTGGCCTGTTGTTGACTCTGTTGGTAACTCTCAAAACACATCATGTGCGGAGAAATGGGTCGTGCCGTTCTGCGCGCCTTAACTGGTGCTCTACTCTGTGGTCTTGTATCAGACGCTGCGTATTTACAGGTGAGTAGATGTCACAGCGCCGTAAATGAAATTGAACCTTATGGCTCTCGTTCGTCTGTTTCCTTTCATATTTCTGTTATAGTAAGCTCTTATAAGGTGATATCTGTAAAAATCAGTTCAAATGTAGGTAATACTTTTAAAATACTAAAATTTTTATTAAATAGGTGAATACAGTAATATTTATATAATCCGTAAAAAACATGATTTTTATTTCATATGGCCTGGCCTGTTACCTAATTTTTTTTGTGACGCAATAATGTCTTATACTTCAGGTTTATAGAAAGTAAGCATTATGAAATTCTGCTTTCTAATTCGTTGCAATTTGCTCCTTGGCAACAAGTAGTATGTTGAATGATTTCCGTTAATCGTTTCAGCCAACTCAATTCATAACCATATTCCATAACGGTCAAACATTTTTCTTTTGACACCCATAAACGGTGTCACGTAAAAATACCTACGGCCTCGTAGACGACACAGCCCATATAAAATTATGACACTCAGTAAAAATCACCTTTCGCGAAAACATTTTATATTCGATCAGTACTGGGAGAAACAAAATTAAATAAGTTTGACAAATAGAAACGTACGCTCTCTATATTCAAGTAATATGTAGGACGCACACATGGTGCACTGATTTCAAACTACACTCTGTAAGATATCTAAGCCATATATAAGATATATAAAATAGGAACAAAATAAATCTGCGTTTGTCGTACATACATATTCTATGTCCCTAATCAGAATTGTTTTTAATATATTATGGTCATTTCTCATTTGTTTACTTAAAGTGTAAAGATGTATATGCTTTAAATTTGGTTCACTTCACTTCACTTCATCAGCCCATTTTTACGCCACTGCAGGGGCTTAGGCCTCCCCAAGGTGAGGAGGGGGGCTTGGAGCTTAAATCCATCATGCTTCTCCACTGCGGGTTGGGGACTGTAACAACCGCCATCTATTTACAGCGTCCGGGACCGACTGCTTAACGTGCTCTCCGAACCTCGGAGTCAGTGATAGTTATGTACTTAAATTAGAAAAACTCATTGGTACACGCCCGGATTCGAACCATGCCTTATGGGGCCTTATAAATTTGAGACAAGTTCGTTGCGCTTTGGGCTATCACGACACTTAAATTTGGTTATAAATACCCAAACGAAGGGCGTATACGTATTATATAGTACGTTACGTATCCAAAAGTAATAAATCATGAAAACGTCGAGAACTTTGTTTTATTGTTTTATCTTACCTATTTTTATCACTCAATATTTTTATCATAACTAGGCTTCTATAGTTAACACTCATTCGCACACACAAAGTGCTAATCATTTGCAGAAAATTTAAATTTGCACAGCCTATTTCAGTTGACTTTGACATATGCAGACTGACGAAGACTTAGTCAGGTGAATGTAAGCATTAATTTAGGAATCGGAAAAAAACTTAGAAATCAGCGACGATCTCCGGAAATTTAAATATTTGCACCTTTGTTTTGGCGTTCAAAAGATTTCGTAAAAAGTCTAATCGAATCTCGCGTCCGGTGGAGTTATTCTCTTAACAGAATCAATTGCTAATTTTATTAATTCTGAAATAATATCTATGAAACTCAATTTCGTATTACGTTACATAAATTAATTTCCCATCGGTGGTGCTGCCGCCATCGTGGAATGACCGAACTAAAATGACATTAGAATTTGATCTCATTTTCATTATAAACATTCAATATTTTTTTATTGTAATAGGTAAATATTTAATGTCCCCTGCCAAACTTCATCCACTAACTAGCATTAATACGTTTGCAACTTTTTACAATTTGTTTTCTACCATTACCATCAGCCCTTTTTGTACCCCACTGCAGGGGCTTAGGCCTCCACTCAAGATGAGGGGCTTGGAGCTTTAATCCACCACGCTACTCCAATGCGGGTTTTTGAATTGTATCGACCGCCATCTATTGACAGCAGCGGGACCGACTGCTTAACGTGCTCTCCGAGGCACGGAGTCAGTGATAGTTTATGTATCATCATCATCATCAGCCCATGTTTACCCCACTGCAGGGGCTTAGGCCTCCACCAAGGTGAGGAGGGGGGCTTGGAGCGTAAGTCCACCACGCTGCTCCACTGCGGGTTGGGAACTGAGACGACCGCCATCTATTGACAGCGTCCGGGACCGACTGCTTAACGTGCCCTCCGAAGCACGGTGTCAGTGATATTGTGTAATTAAGTCAGAAAACTCATTGGTACACGCCCGGATTCGAACTATGGCCCTATGGGGCCTTATATATTTGAGACATGTTCGTTGCGCTCTGGGCTATCACGACACACAGTTAATGTACTTAAATCAGAAAAAACTCATTGGTACACGCTCGGATTCGAACCATGGCCTCATGGCTTTATAGATTTAAAACAGGTTCGCTGCGTGAAAGTTACAATTTGTTTATAAGTAGCTAATACGATTAGCAAATTAATTTACCAATTAAAATCAATTTCATGATTGTTATTAAGAGAAGCGTGTACTGGCGAATTTCCATAGAAACGGCATTAATGCTTGCAACCCATCAAACCTTAACCGACTGGTGCAAAAAATCATATGATATTCATAACAAAAAAAAACTTTTTCTTGTGATGTATCAAAATATATCAGCATGTATCATAAGAAGAAGTTTTTTCTCTCAAGGTTGCAGGAGGGCAGATTGTGATCAAAAGTTAAAAAATCGATTTGTGGTAATATCTCATGCATCATATGTCTTTAGATTTCATTACAAAACTTGTGGACCATAAAATTTTGTATTAATTTTTTTAACTAATTTTTTCCACATGATCAATTCGTTCTCGAAATAGCGCCTATATATGGAGAAACCACATAGAAAATAAAATTATTAAAGTCACGAAAATATGCATGAAAATTCATTTAAAGTCAATAATCCGACTTACAGCCATTCACTAGGTTTAGTGCCTTGAAATCTAGGCAAGGTTATAAATAATGAGGAATCTCTGTGCAATATTTCAGGTTTCTAGACTCAGCTGTTTGGGCTATGCGTTGTTATATGAATACGCTCGTGGACACGAGATTTCATAAGGCATTTTACCAAGCCTTTTTAGAACGTCAAAACAAAGAGTTGTGGCAATATCCATTCCGCAAACTTGCATTCCGAGATTTTACTTCTCATTTTACTGGTATATATCTGGTCTCTGTTACTGATGAAGGTATTATATTTTATATTAATATTGTCTGTGGTATTAATTTTTTTATATATTCTTACCACATTCTCATTTATGATTATCTATAAAGATTTTTTTATTCTTTGTGTCTTGTTTATAAGCAAAACAATGTTCATTTTAAACCTAAATGAAGTTTGGGAAACTTAAAAGTAATACACCTTGAACGCCCTAAAAAAGTGTATGCAAAACTGTCCCAGTATCGTGAAAAACTAACAGTTTAGTAAATTTTTCGCTATGAAGAACTTATTTTATTTAAATTTTATTAAGATCGTGTTACGAAAACATGGTGAAGCGCTATAAACTTATATAAATATGAAATACATTGACGAACTATAAAAAACGTGCTACTTGAATTTATATGATCGCGTGCAAAATAGAAGTTTTGGTGCCATAGCGTGATTAAAGTGCGTAAAAGACATAAAATGATAATCCATTTTATTGTACATTACGTGGGAATGTAGTTAAATTGTTTTACAGAAAAATATATTGTCGCTAAGAAATTATTTCGAATTGCCTACCATTCGTTACGACTGATGTTTATTAGGGGTCCCTAGGCGTGCTGCCGAAAATATATTGCTTACACTTTGTCGTGCATCTGTTCATTCGATGGCCTAAAGTACGTTGTAAACAAAACTAAAGCTTGAAGCGTAAAAGTTTATGAAATCGGGTCCTGAATTGTATATATATTTTATTTTAAGTGTAGCCCTAAATAATAATGCATCGTAATATATGTCACATACAAGTATATGACGACCGCTTAGCCTAGTGGGCAGCGACCCTGCCTGCGAAGCTGGAGGTCCCGGGTTCAAATCCCAGGTCGGGTCAGTATTTATATGATGAATATTAATACTGGCACCGGGTCTTGGTTGTTATATGTATGTGGTGTCTTCGCTTGGTACCCAAAATACAAGCTAATGCTTAGTTTGGGACCTAGACTTTGTTGTGATTGTGTGTGTTATTATTATTATTATTATTTACATCCACTCTAAATCTAAAACATATTATTGTTTGTTTGTCGGTTTGTTGGTTCGTTTGTGAGAAGAATCTAAATCCATTTCATTTTTAATTTTAGTTACAAACCTTTAATGTTACGCTGCCGCTTCGCAACGCCACGTCACGCGTACTTGTTGTTGCGGCAAGGTGCGCTGTGTCACAGGGTTTTATAACCGACTGAGATAAATTTAATTCTTCTTTAATTATTTTATAACAATCACCAAAGTAATAGTAAACTTTTTGTGATGCCTGTACTTTAAATTGTATCGGCAGACCAAATTTATTATTCTTATTATATTGTGGCCATTAAGCCACCTAATTTTAGCAAGCAAATTTAGGTGATATTACTACCTAACCAAAACACGATGAATGCTATAAAATGAAGGCATACGCATTACCATAATATAATGACCGCCATATTTACACTCACGGTTTATTACAATAAATTGTAAGGATCTTGTGTGATCGGCAATTGGACTAAAGCACGTCCAACCGCCTTCAGAGGCAAGATCTATTCCGATTGGAATGAAACATAAAAGAAGACGACGGAACAAAGCTAAGATAGCTTGGATTATCCAGTAAGTTTATAAAAATTATTACTACGTAAGTACCAACCTGGAAAACTGATCCTTTCGATGATATTAAAATCCTTTAAAAGGTATGACGAACTGAGTTTTTTTTTACAGTTCCGTACGTCATAAGGAAAAAAAACCCTTTTAGGATCACTTGGTTGTCCGTCTGTCTGTCTTTTTTGGTCCAAAGCCAGTGCATGCACCAGCTTTTGTCGGACTATCTACACGTCACGGTCGAAGTATTTTGTTTTATTTAACCATAAAAGTACGAATTGATTAGAAGCCCATTTCTTCGTTTACCGTCTAACCACTCATACTCTAGTTAGCTGTTGCAAAATGACAAGTTTTAACCCGAGTTTCAGTGCACAAGGCCCCCGCGCGCCGGTCTTCAACCCCGCAAAATTGCGTAATGTCACTTCGATACTGTGAATTGACATTTATGACTCTATTAAAACCAAACGCTGCTGTGAAATTAATTTACTCTATATATTTAACAGAATTTTACATTTGCTAGCACATATATACGTGGCATTATATAAGCTTTCCTCGGGAACTTAGTTGAAGGTGATAGTTCATAAGTTATTCTTTGGAGAATATCCATATAAAGTGTATCTAAATCTGCTGAGATCCGAACCTTGACGAAATAACAAACAAACACTGTTCATTTTTACATGTTTATCGTACCAATTGGATCGAACCTAACCAAATATGTACATATTTTAATACACTTACTTTTCCCTGGCCAGGGCGAGCAAAATTATTAAAAATATACATTATTACGTTATACTCTGGAACAAAATAAACATCTGTGGTCACAATACTAACAGTGCGCGGGTCAAGGCGCTGCGGGGCATTGTGTTGGCCTACACTGTTTGTATATTTGATGTTGCCAATAACTTATAACTTCAGTAACAAGGCAGTTTTGGCCAAATCATTTATGTACCAATGAATAAAGCAATAAATATTAAAGGTATTAGCTTTGTGTTCGTACAATATGAATTCAAAGAATATTTTCTTAGTATTTGTTTGTTAATTTTCTTTTGAAGGAACCAATTCTTTTTTTTTTGAGAAATACATTTCTGTGAAAAACGTGAAAAATGATCAAGGAAGTTCTTGTATTGACTAACAAAATTATATATATATACTATGAATGATTCCCGTGAACATAGTGGTTAACAAAGAATTTAAGAATATTGAGACGTATTGAATACATATATATTTTATTATGTCCATCATATCGAAGAAACCTTTTTCGTAAATAAAAGTAAACGCCCACTAAAAAAACGGCCAAATACGATTATGTATTGACTCCCACGCCGATGGTTTCGTAGGTAGTATCAACAATTTGTCTGTGAAGCGATCACTGTATAAACAAAAAATTGCTAACTTTTTTATCGTTACTATGTGAAATATTTTCTCTGTTTACAAGTTAGAACAAATTTGACGACCGCATAAATAATTTTGTTTATTTTAATTTATTTGTTTGTTTGTTTTCATTTATTACGTATTTCATTCAATATAGCTATTATAAACATCGCAATATTTTTTCTATAAATTATACTTGCAACAATATTCCTTTTAAAATTATTTAATATTTAATGATGAGCGCAAAGTATCGAGAAGGCCAGCAGCGTTCCTGCACTGAATGGCTAGAAATAGAAAGGGAGTGACTTTGTCCATTTTCTGTATATATTAATAATTATACCTGCTAGGACAACTATCTTACGGCCGTCTAATCCCAAACTAAGCAAGGCCTGTAGTATGGGTACTTAACAACTGATAATAATAATAATAATAACATCTGGGACATTTCACATAGCGCCATCTGGACGCAAAGTGAGCAAGTATTATGCTTGTATTACTGATATGCATACTTAGATATTTTTTATAGTAGGTGCATTACGTGCGTTACATATAGTAAATAATTTTTTCATAGTACAAAAGATTTTTTCATAACTCTCCTTTTTTTGAAAATGAATAGCAAAAATTTTCACAACAAAATGTTTTTCATTAAGGAATTGTCGATTGCATAGTTACTAAGTCATACATAAATACTACGCACGAGAACGGTGCGACCGCTGCCGCGCCACCCCGGTCTAGCGAGAGGGGTATCCCGTTGACGACCGCTAACCGACATTATATTCAGTCGCCTACGTATTACCACGGTGATTCGATAATCATGAGATACTATTTCTCAATATTTTATTATAATAAAAGAAAAACTGGGAATTTCATTATTTTCACCAAAAATCATATTAAAATTAGATAGTTGATGTAAAAATCACCTCGTATAAATTTATTTTACAGAATAGATGTAATATTGAGAGTTGAGGAAGGAAACACTAGAAAAATCTGATCAAAAGTCATCACAATCTTGATAACATTTGTGTGTAATTTAAGCTCTAAGAGGGCCACAATCTGAACAATATCAGTGTTGAGTCCAAAGTCCATGCGGACTATTGAAACGTAAGTACTTAGCCCTGCCGATGCCGGCACTGTGCCGGCGCGCGCCCGTTACATCTAAAATACTAGCCATAATTTCGTCCTTCATAAGGGAGCGGTAACTTTAGCAATTTTCCTTTCTCCGAAGTTTCCCTAGAGCCCTTCAAAGGAGAATTACCGCCGGTTAAATTTACTTTCATTTTCGTCGGCTGCAGGCTTGTTTTTTAGTTTCATTTCTTTGATCAGCGACGCCTCTTGTAGAAATACCGAATAGCTACTGAGAAAAATAATTCCTCAAATTTTCACCTCATAAATGCATAGTTTACGTTACGATGATGCGCGAGTCGAATTTTTTCCTCTTATAGAATACGGATTATATTTTCTAAGTTTATTCATCGTTCATTTCATGTATTTATATAGTCTATTAGTTGATATTATTATAATAGTTAGGAAATTTATTTTCTTCGTATACATAATAATCGTTAGAAATTGTAAACTTCATTATTTGAAAACCAAAGTAACAAATTTTAGGGATGGTTGAGAGCTAATTTACAATGACATATTTCACTGTTTTGAACCCTAACGTTTTGGTATATAAGAAAGAAAAGCAAGATTAAAATTCAAATTGAGTTTTCATTTAAATGAAATTTGATCAATAAAGATAATTTAATTTTCTCCCTAATCTACAAGAATAAGAAAATACACGTATAATTTTGTTGTCAAAAAATATAGCTTATAGGTAACACAAAGAAAGCTTACACTAATGATTTTCTAACACATAATATGTTTTCACATGTACATTTACATGTGTAAAAGTAACAAACGATATCTATCCATTTCCTTATGCAATTGTAAATGCATTATTGTTTGTGTCAGCTGTCCTTGGAGTCTTGGACTACCCTATAATACATACTTATATAAAATACGTCTATGTAATTGGCCTAATTCATGTACTTTTACTCAACGCTTTGAGCTTTTGGCTACTATTAGCTTTTGACTTATATTGGATAAAATACACTATCTTTATCACCTATTCTATTCATGATACTTTGAAGCAAATTAAAATATATCATTAATAATAAATAACTATCAAAAAATGTGTATACCGAAATTTCTATTCTATAATATTTCTATTCTATAATAATATGCCTTGAAGATTTACTTAATATATTACGAGACCAGCCTTATAACAACAAATTGCATTTTGAAGTGCAATCGCTCACTCATTCAATCACACAGAAAATTGTGTTAAGCACGGATAAGATTTAGTTGTTAAAATGTATGAAAGTGTATCTTGTACTGTTTTCGTGCTAACTACTTCAGTGGATTAGACACATGAGGAGATACAATATTCCGTACAAAATGTTAGCGCCTGTTTTAAGTAGGGATATGTAATAAAACTGTGAATATTTACGTGTAATCTAATACTAGAACAAGGTAGAATAATATAGTGTATGTTGCGACACCTCGCGCCAGCACCTGGCGGCCATGAGCCGCTCACCGACAGCCACCCAATAACGCCAGCCTAACATGCGATCCTAGTAGATGTTTATAATTTAAAAATATATCTATTTGTATTTACTAATAATAATAATAATTATATTTATTTATTTCCTCCACAAATGTTTACAAGGCGTGTCACATTACATGTTAAGTTACAAATACAAAAGAGATTATGACAAAAATGTAAATTATTGTGGAAGACTGCAACCTAAACTAGGTCAAGCCTTATATAAGTATTGTAGATGTCCAGACGTCCACCTCTTATTATTAGTATACTTAGTTACGGAAATTAGGTTTTACAAAGGCAAATACAATTCAGAAAAACAAACCGAACAAGATGCCAGTATAAAGAGGCGGTATACAAATTTTATGCATGTATTTATTGTATTTAACGGGGAGGGTGTGTTTGGGTGTATTTAAGTGTGGGTGATGGTGAGTGTATATGTGTGTGTGTGTGTGTGTGAAGTGATCTATAACAGCTTGGACGGACCTTAACATGCATTGGTCAAATAAACTAATTTTCATTTCTAAATATATCTCAGATACATATTTAAAATTCTAATGCAGTATTCGAATATAAACCTTGAAAAAGTAAACTTCATATATCTAGTATTTAATGACGCCTAGTGACAAATCGAATAGATATTCAAATATTACACTGTTTAGTTTACATTTGTAAATGAAATAGAGTACAATTTCTTTACACCAATCAAATCAACAGGTCCGACGACGCCAGGGTGTAGAGTAGGCATTTTTTTTATAGAATGAAGCACAGATATAAAATACACTCATGTTATACAGGGTTTTAGTAACCAGCCAAAAATTTCCTTGATGTTGGTATCACCAACAGACCTCATTACGTAAATAAAAGATAGGACAGATATTCATAATCAATAATAATATCCTAAATATTTTTAACAAAATTTGGCTACCTTCTACTTACATAGGCGAAAGGGCGGGGCATGGGGCATGTGAGCGGGGCGCGTGCACGTGCACTGGCGTCCTCGCGAATGGTGACTAGTGTATTGTTATTTTTGGGATAGGTTTACGTAGTCTTAACTGAATATTTTCCTATTGAACGATACTAAAAAGGAGCAAGACGGCCAACGGATTTTTATCAAAGGTTGGCTGGTCATTGAAACCTCAGCCTGTATGTAGGGCCGATACCGATTCTACCCTATTACAGCGTAACATGATATACGAAGGGCTTTTTTTAATTTCAGCAGTTAAATATAGAAGTCTATACTTTCTCCTACTGTGTCAAATTAAAAACCAATGAATTGTCAATTTCAGAGGTACCAGGTTCCAGCACGATATGAAGTATCTTACGTAGAGAAGCCTTTGCGTGAACACGAAAAGCCCCAAGATCTCCGAAATGTTCCTGGTGTACCCGGCGTGGACTATCCTTTGTACCATTCTGTCCCTGAAACAAGTTTCTCTTGTGAAAATGTTCCTGTCCACCCTGGAATGTACGCTAACGTGGAGACGGGATGTCAGGTAACGAATCAATTATTCGTCTAATATAGGGTTTAAGTCCTAAATTGTCATTTTAGCGTCTATTTTGAATGGAAATGAAACTCAAAGTTTTCAAAGTTTTTTTAAAAGAAAGCCACTATGTTTTAAATGCAAAATTTATATAAAAAAAATGATAATTGTTTTACAAGTATTTTCACAACATTGAACACCACGAAAATTCCAAAAATATTTTAAATAGAGTGCCGTGGTACCAACGCAGCAAATACAGGTCGGAACGTCGCGTCGTTAGGTTTGAAGGAAACATGACTAACAAACGTACCGTGCGCCGATGCGCTTTAGGTTTAGTCACTTTCGCAGTGAAAAATTTTGACTTGCAAAATGAACTGAATGAACTGAAATAAAATGAAGTAAGTTCTGATGTAAACATTTATTCTTACAATATTAAACCATATGCGCTGAATCGTCAAAATTAGAAACAGTAACTAATGGTCAACCGACATTTAATTGATCTTTTCTATTATTGTTTCACAATAACGCAAAATCTCATACTGTACTGCACAAGAAACCGTTTCAACGCTAGAAAAGTTACACTTAGAAACATTATTTTTATTTAACATCGACATAATTCTACGGATAGACTTCACAAATCACAATATTAAAATACAAAATAATCAACAGGATCATTGAAATTGTTAATTATTTTGTAACGCATGTACAATTTTATTCTGAATAAAATATGAAACTTTAATAATCAGGTTTTCATAATCAAAGTATCTGCGGGATTCAGAGGAATGTATCCAACGTGATCTCGTTTTGCCTGTAAATAACAAAGTAATTGAACGTGGAAGCTCGCACACGCCAAAGCACGTCTCTGTTATAATTTATTCTCCGACCAATTGAATATTGAATATTCAATTGAACACGTTCATATGAGCGAGAATTTCGTTCTATAGTCAGCGATGGTATACAAAATTAAAATTTAGATAAATAGTGAAACGAAAAATCTAAAAAAAATTCTAGTGTTCAATCCAATATCCAATCAAAAAGGAATATTTAAATTTTTTACCTATTCTCACGAATTAAATCTAGTGATGTAACGTATCAATAAACTACGGAATAATGTCGGAATAAACTAATGTCGGAATAAGTCGATAACCAATAATGAAGTTTTGTAAGGGTTCGAATTTGAGCATGGGGAGGGGGGCAACAACGGTTGTCGTTAAATATATTTATAGATGTAGTCGGGGAGCCGGGAGGAAAAATGGTCAAGATTTTCTAATCGCGTAATCAATGAAAATAGATCCGTCTGGGCGTTTTGATTTTGAGCGTTTTAACGATTCTTGACGATTATCTAAAATGGCTAGATTTATAAAATGTAAACTTCTTCAGGCGTACTTTGCACTCTTTCAGAACAGTGAACGAAACTGAACCATCATGCCTCAGCGTCACGCTCGGGTCAGTCAGTCAATCGGTAACACCCGACTCCAATCGGTCGGTAATGCTGAATCGCGTATAATCGGCTATATAGGTATATTTAATCTATAACCATATATACCTAATAATATTTAGTAAATGATAAAATTAATATGAGAATTATAGAAAATCATGTAAGTTTTCGAATCCGGTTCGAATCCGGGCGTGTACCAATGAGTTTTTCTGACTTAAGTACACAATATCACTGACACCGTGCTTCGGAGGGCACGTTAAGCAGTCGGTCCCGGACGCTGTCAATAGATGGCGCTCGTTACAGTTCCCAACCCGCAGTGGAGCAGCGTGGTGGACTTAAGCTGCAAGCCCCCCCCTCCTCACCCTGGGGGAGGCCTAAGCCCCTGCAGTGGGGTAAAAATGGGCTGATGATGATGATGATGATGATGTAAGTTTTAACTTCTTTCGTGTAGTCATAAGTACACACCCTCATTTTTAGCACAACCAGGGTTTCGCGAAATCCCTGATACGTTCATTTCCCTCGACATGTACACGTCGGTGTTTCCTCGTAGATTATTGTTCTTTCTATCTTCGTGCCCTATAGACACATTGCGACCACTAAATTGTTAGCCGGTTCAGATAATACACAAGCAAAAAAAATGTGTACGTACCTAGAGTAATCGAGTATAAATTGTGACCATTCTCGTTTATTTTTTAATTTTAATTCAACAGAATATGTAAAACAAAACGTAATTACAATTTTGTTCTTTTTCATTCCCTAACGTTTATCTTTTCTGTACATTGATGTACCGTAATAAAGAAATATTTTTGATATTATTTTAATAATTTAATTAATTTTTTTATTAAAATAATAATAATAATGGCACATCCTAGTTCCAAACTACGCAAAACTTGTGTTGTGGATACCAGGATATTCTTTAAAATATATACATATACAGATATTTCACTATAAGACAAGGAACAAATAGACATGTTTATACACGCAAATATTTGTCTCGGGCGGGAATCAAACCCGCGACCCTTAGCTCCGCAGTTAATGTCTCTAAACGCTTGGCCAACGGTCAGTCAATTAAATTTGTTTTTCTTTTTATTTTGTGCAATGTTCTTTTCGTTGTTATCTTAACATTTTATAGAACTAATGAAAGAAGTTTTACGTTCCCGCTATATTTGTATAGTACCTACACCCCAGTCAATTAAACTGCCTCAAGGCAATATCATGTTCCTTTGCAGAACGACCGATCGCCGTGGGACACTTTGGTCCCGTTTCGAATAAATGAGGTCAAATTGCATGCTCAATCTATATACATAGCTTTTATATAAGCTTAAAAATATGCCGTTCGTACTTTCTTCTTATAAATTTTCTAACAAATTACATATTAATTACTGTTATAAACCAACATGCAATATTTCAGCGAATGTCACTGGATTCCATTCCGAAGTGGTGTAAGAGTTTAAATTTTATTTTTGAATGCTGATTATGTAAACTTCAAAATCGGTGCAATAGTTTTATAAATCAAATTGCTTAATATCTCGTACTTTCAGACTCTTCAACACTAATTCATCTTAAAGCTCATTCTATGTTCAGAATATTAATACAGCAGAAGGGACACGTACGTCACCCAACGACCTTGAGCCCCATCATGAAAATGAGATTTCTGTGTAGGGTTGTTAAAAAAAATTGCATCACATCAAAATATTTTTATATTAACATAGATACCTATGTATTAAAATACCGTAAAATACCTAACATTTACTTTAACACTTTACCTATTCTTTGTTTTAACTCACTCTATATTCAAATTATTAAACCTTAATTATTTTCATCTTTTTTTTTAAATATTTATAACTTGTTACGTGACCTGAATGTGTAAAATTCAGGTGCCTAATTCTCACGAAAGAGGTGAACTTAGAACCTTAAAAATATTTTGTGTATATTTTTATTTCTTTTGAAAATTACGTCCAACAACTTTTTGACCGCCCTCAGCGTTTACCGCTGCTTTCCTTGAACGCACCTACTCTTAAATGTCTTCGTTCAATCAATGCATTCTATATTCCTGTTATATCGACAAATTACCATAAAGGTATATATACTAGCGTAAGAGAGGAACACAGTGTGCGAATGACATCCAGCTCTTTGCGGAAATCCTACATGCGAGAAAGAAATGCAAGAAAATCTGACATAAAACCTCTTTGAACACATTTAGTCTTCTTTACTCACTTGTCAAAATAAGGTCCAGCTTTGTTTTCTATTTTGTGTTATAATCGTTTTGAATTCTACAAAAATTAATTCTTGTGATAAAAATGGTGTAGTGTTCAGTTTTATATTGCACTGTAACATATGTTAATAATCCAAATAAAGAGACATTTCACCGGTAAGTACTGCCAATAACATACTGTTATCTTAATGCTTAGTTTTATAAAAAGCAATCCTAAATTTACTTGGTTATACATCAGTAGTATACGGTAAATACTTTATTTTGTAAATAATTTGTTATTTTAAACAATTATGTGTACGATACAAAAATATTGTGTAAAATTACAATCAAACAATGAAGCATAGGGATTGCACAAAATGTATCGATATGTCGATATTTTCAAATATAAATATTTTGTAAATTTGATATTACCTAATTGCACCTGTTCCACTGGAATGATGTCGTTAACTGTTTTTAAACATATTGTGAGGTTTATTTAGCCTGGCAGCACATTGTAAGGGAAAGTATGACATCTATACATATATACTACACATAGGGTATATATGTAAATACAAGACTTTTTCAAATGAAAATATAAGATATATACACAATTAATTTTAATCGTTATTTATTTATGATTTAAAATCTGATGCTCTATTTAATTTTAATCGTTATTTATTTATGATTTAAAGTCTGACGTTCTATCTGTTCTCTGATTATGAACGTCGTAAATAATTAAACTTTGAATGACAAAACTACTGTATACAATAGTTTAACCTCATTTTCCTCCAAGAAACTGCGGTGTTAAAAAATGCTTCCTGATAATGATGACTATTTCATAATATCCAGGTTTCCTGTAAACACGGTTAGCATAGAACAATGGAAAAAAATGTTAAATAGAACAGGTGGGACTCCTCGAAAACATTCTTTGGTTTGCATTAGACATTTTACGGATAACTGTTTTGTCTAACTAAATCACCGACGACTTTTGAAGAAAGGATCTATACCTACTGAATTTGTGCTGTTAGGGGTTTCTTTTTTTTCATATGTGCTTACTAAGTATATTAAGTAATATACTAATAATACTTAATATCTAAAGTCAGAGCATTTATGCCAACTGTAATTTCTGTACAGGTCAATCTGAAGACCAAGCGATCGGTGTCAGCGTACGTTTACCGGGATATATCACCAGGACCTTCAACTTTAGAGCCTAAACCTTTATTTCAGCACTAATATAAAATGGATTTGAAGAAAAGTCCATCACAGTGAAAATATCAATTTTAGGCAAATTATCACTTTGTCTTTTACAAAAACTTGTTCCTTTATATTCAAATAAAACTTAATTACCTATTACACAAAGAAACAAAAGATATTATAGACTAGTCCAAGGCATCCAAGGCATAATTTGTGGTGTAGTGAGACGACGCGACACTCAATCGAGTAGACAATGTGACGTCATGGGCAGTAAGAATCCACCAGTCAAACCGCACGAAAATACATAATAATAATAACGTGCACATTACAACGTCGTGGCCCCAAACTAAGCATTAGCTTGTGTTTTGCGTACCAAGCGAAGACATCACATACATATAACAACCACGACCCGGTACCAGTATCGATATTCATCATATAAATACTGACCCGACCTGGGATTCGAACCCGGGACCTCCAGCTTCGTAGGCAGGGTCGCTACCCACTAGGCTAAGCGGTCGTCAAATTAATAAATATCAATAATTTATTTCTCAGTCATTTATTGACGAATTTAAAAAAAACTTTCACTGTTTTATTAGTTTTGGTTTATCTTTCAATTCTATCGAGTTAAATTGTATATTTTGAACATCATGAACTTCTCCATTGTAAATGTTTGTGTTTTGTACATTCTCATTTTTTTGTTTACAAAGAGTTAAAATTTTGTTGTTATGCGTTGCAACGTGACGTATTGTAATTAAAAATAAAAATCGTTTATTTATATTGTTTTATTTATTACTTGGCTTGTATTCAACTAAATATTAAAATTTCCATAATGATGTTAACGCTTTCTTTACTTCTGCAAATTTTTTATTATCAACTGTTAACAAAAAAAAAATATTTATTGGAGTAAAGGAAATGGCATTTGAATTGACTGATTGATGATTTGTCATTTTAAAAAACTAAAAGTTAGGAAAAGTAACTCAAAACAAAAATTATGTAGTATAGCAGATTCAAAATAATAAATAGGATTGCCGATTTCGACTTATGATAACGCGGTAATTTCAACGACACATTATCATGAAAGTACTACGTGCTATCGATAATATAAAAAACACCTATGCACATCACTAAAACTGGCTCAACCACATGTGAATTTTGCACACATACTCATTTCCGTTTCGGTCATGCGATGTTTAGATGTCAGTTGGTCTCCTACGCTAGTATATATATGTCTATGCAAATTACAGACGTAATTCTTTTTTATGGCGTGGGAGTAATAATTTTAATATTATCTGCAAAGATCTTGATTTGGATCTACTTGATACCCAATTTGCAAAGGCGAGGCCTGGTTAGACTAAATAATTTTACAATTCTGTCACTGCCTGTTAGATTATCTAACTGGCTTCTTGTTTTTATTAATGTTTACTATAAGCATTGTGTAGCTGTTGGTTTTCCTAAGACAATAAAGTAATAATATACATCTTATTACTAAATGGTCAAAATTGTGCATCTTTGTGTTAAATAGAACCGAAGTAACGAGGGCCCTAAAAACACGGCGAATGGTTTTGTGCAGTATATATACCCCTGCGTGCTCAGGCCAGAATTAGCCTGGCGCACTTGGTATACCATGCGCCTAGAAATTTTCCCTAGGCAACGGAGTTAACTTCACCTACACTAGCTTACGTCGCTTTAAAGGACACATAGCTAACTGTATACCATTAATTGTATTTTGTTTGGAATACATGTCTTAACTTTTCCAGGCTTACCATGTGTGCCACGACGGTCGTGAGGGGCATCAAGGTGCCTCATTCTTGTGCACTAACGGCACACTCTTCGATCAAGCAAAGTTCGCTTGCGACTGGTGGTACAACGTCGATTGCGGGCAAGCTGTATCACTTTACAAGTAAAACTTTGCATTTATTTATCTTTTCATTACAAAAATAGCTTATACGAACGAATTCTCACAATTTGCAGCGTAATTTACAAAAGTTTAGGAAACGGAGAAAATTAAATCTTAACATCGGCTTATACAATTAATATATTTGTACTTATGAATATAAATATTTGGAACAAACAGATTAAATTCAGCTGAAAGTCGAAATGCCGCATTTGAAATGAAAATACATTTTTTTATATATAATTTTATATATTTTTTTATATAAAGTTAATGTTACTTTAGATATAGTATATAATAAAGTGACCTACCATCGTAAGTCGGTTTCATGATAATATTATGACAAAGACTTTAGAGATTAATTTACAAATCAAATCATAATTTTCTTACTTCTAAGCCAAAGATGCAATTTTGGTACATATTCCATGTACTTACATAAAAAATGTTTGTACACCTGTAACGTTATAGTATTATAACGAAGATGAAATTACGAGACTTATGAAAACATACGCCAGTTCGTCAGTAATTTGTATTTGGCGTCTCCTTCATGGGTCAGTGAATAATAATAATAAAATCATTTATTGCCAAAAAAATGTTACATGAATCATCAACACTAGGTATTTGGTAGAAAACGGAATCGTCTCAGTTTGGTGAAGATTAGCCTCGCGAACATGGCCATCGCTGATATTCAGGAGACTCCGAGATATATATTTATACATAATAACATTCAAAAGATACTATATAAATACACAAAAAAATTAATATAAACTTGAAAACAAAGTTAAATACAAACTCAAATACTACATGCATATAAACATTTAATTTATACTGATTTGCCCATTCAATTGTTCTCATGCCACTAGGATACACCGGCAAAACAATCAAAGAAAACAATCAAAACACAGGGGTTAACAATGCAGTATTACCTACACTGAAAAAAGTGGATAACAAAACTAGTTGTGTTGCCATGAAAATAGCAAAACTTTGATAATTTTTAAACAAAGTTCGTTAAAATTCAAGCTACTGATTGGTAAGCTGGTACAACTAAGTTTGATTACATATAACAGTAGTTATGTTGTCACTATTTTTAGGTAACTAGTAATCAAATTTTTTATTACTTTATGACCA
The DNA here is from genome assembly GCA_949709985.1 of Luffia ferchaultella. Classification (NCBI taxonomy): domain Eukaryota; kingdom Metazoa; phylum Arthropoda; class Insecta; order Lepidoptera; family Psychidae; genus Luffia; species Luffia ferchaultella. The sequence continues at coordinate 4,782,062 of OX453246.1, forward strand.
AAAATTTTTTTTTGTGTAAGACATGGAAATTAAGACATACTATTTCATGTAACCAATTTTTGTACATGGTGCATGCTGTTGCTTATCTAAATATATGTTTTATGAAAGTTTATAACTTAAGGCACACTACGTTTTTTATATAAGCAAACGAGCACGTTGGAATATCGTGCGTTCGACTCACAGACCAGTCAACCTTTAGACCACGCTTTAATAAACGTCAGTACGAAAACGAAATCGCCAAAAAGTGGCGGGGTGCGGGGAGAGGTCGGCTAGTTTTCATTGGCTCGTTCAAAATTGACAATTTAATGGCTTCCGACGTGCTTCCAACTGACGGCTCACTAGTGACGTAGTTATGTAGTTTCACTACATAGCCTTGGCGAATGCTACTCCCTGTCAAAGCGTGGTCTATAAGGTTGACTTGTCTGTGGTTCGACTCAACTAGTACGCGAAGGAGTCACAGACTGTTAACACATGTTTTGGCAGTGAGGACGACACACGTTTAACTCAACTATACATCGGCCGTCGAGAGTCTGCATTCCTGACAGATCGTAATTGACATAGTATTCGAATGGTTGATGTGAATTTGTACCGTCGGACGATTCCCGTTTTCAAATATTATTATCGCTTACATGCCCGAATGACCAATTAAATTAAAAATTATATTATTATGTCAACTCACAACAAACATAATGTTATAGCTATGAATCTTGTGTGTCAAAAACGAAAACTTTCGACCGCCGATATATAGTACGCAGTACGCGTACGCGTTTATTTCATGGATGAGAACGACGTACGTTGTCGTATAAAAAACTTTATGCGCATGGGCCATTGACAGCTTGGGCCCTAAAATATTTTTGTTGTGAAATCATCGGTTAATATAAATATCGTTTTATCGTAGTTTTGGCACAAAACATTCTGTATTTACAAAAAAAAAATAGCTATCAATATTCAGAGTTACATTGTCGCTTAATTTTCGCCATATTACTGAGCAATAGCACGATATGGCTGTGACGAGGTTGTTATCTCGTAACAACATTAACGTCCGGCATGCAAATGTGGCTAGACCGTTTCAGGCGCTTGCATGTCATTACATGCAAGCTGCAGAATAACCACATCCCCTGTTCTCTATGTTTATCTACTGTATTAAAATTTAAAGTTTATTAGAACATGGAACTATTTTAGTTTTTTGACAGTAATGAAGTAGCTATTAAGTTTGTTTAGCCTGTACTAGTTTTAATGGGTATTATATAAAAAAAGTATATATGGACCTTTAAGTGTATCTACTTTCATTCGTTTTATATGTCAACAATATTCTAATTAGGTAGTTGACTGATATTTTAAGTAATAATTTAAAAATATAAAAATAGATGTGTTACTTTGATAAAACTACAAAATCAACATCAATTGAAAAACAAAGAACTTATAAATTACCGTTAAAAGTGTCCTTGATATTTACTGTAGAAAAAGTCCTATAATGTAACTTTCCACCACAGTGTTGTTCTTGTGTGATAAAAAAATTGAAACGTTTATGACGTGAGCTTTTCATACTTATCTATTTAAAAAAAAATTGTTTTAGAATTAGTAACTATAATATAAAATATGTGAACTATACCGGGTCTTCGGCTGAATGTAGTCCAAATGTATAGAGCATGTGGAGCTTACCGAACTAAACTAAAAGTTTAAAGTGAGCAGAAGGCACAAACTAACGGTTATAGAGAAAACTTTTTCAAAATTTTCTTTTTTTTCTTTTTTATTTCACAACTTTTTGTTTAATTCGGTAAGCTCTCCACGCTCCACAAGTTTGGACTACGTTCAGCAGAACACCAGATATTTTCCTCAAATATCGAAAAAGTTTACCTACTTACTATCTGCGAGGAAATCTTGTTACGTAAATAAATAAACGACAAAATCAATAAAGCACATTTCATCTCAAGAGAATGCTAACAAACAATATGTAACAACGATGTAAGTACACATATCAATGTTCGGTATCGATTAATTGCAGATTGAACGCTGATCCCCTGAAGAACCCGTACGTGCCAAAGCCGAAACCCGAGGAGTTACAGGAGCAAGGAATCTATTACAAGCAATTATAACATAATTTGTTGTTCTATCAACCGTTCCTAATACCGTATCATCGCCGAGGAATGCATAACGCCGGAACATAAAATTCGTACTTTTTTTTTATTAATCCATGTATTTCATAGTCGTTTATATATTTTTGAATTTAGTTTTGACAGGTGCCAGCTAAAGTGTTCTGGAATATACAAGTATTTTTTTACTGACGTCTTTTATAGCAATCCATATTAAAAATACTCATAGATTGATGGATAAACGTACTTTGTAAAATATTTTAGAAATAAACCTTACCTAATATTTTTTGTTTCAATGCATTTCAATTTTTTTAATTAATCATTTAGATAGGTACAAAAAAATTCCATTCCATTCTATCAGCCCTTTTTATACCCCACTGCAGGGGCTCAGGCCTCCCCTCAAGATGAGGGAGCTTGGAGCTTAGACCCACCAAGCAGCTCCAATGCGGGTCGGTGGGTTATACCCCACTGCAGGGGCTTAGGATGAAAGTATTATAAAATGAAATGTTAGAATATACGGAACTTCTGAACGTTTCGTGAGCTAATGAAGTTATATAGAAGTGTCAATTCATGGAATTCTAAATTCCAAACACTTTTCTTCAAAGAGTGAACAAAACTGACTTTTGCTCACTGATTTTATAGAAAAAAGGCCCAATTTTTGAGCTGGTGAGGCGAAAAAGTAGTTTTTTGATTCAGGGATGGTTAATCAGTCTATAACAGTCAATGGGCTTGCGTCAAACTTTATGACATATTTTTATATTTTTTCCGTAGATATAGACCAGTCTATACTTTCTCTGAAAATAAAAAAAAGGTCTGTAATTTCCTCAGTCAAAATTTTATTAATGTCACGTCATCTAGACAGATGTTTATTATTTGAATTACCTAAACCAAATAAAGTCAAAAGATTTTCATCAATTCGTGAGTATTACAATTTCATTTGACATAGTTAACTTACCTCAACGTTTTTTTATTTAATTGTAGCTTTGGTTTTATACTGTGGAAAACAGCGCAATAAGTTCAACCGCTCAGTTGTCGTGACAGAGACAATTTCAACGTCAGATGAATTATCATGAATGTCTCAAAATCTAGAAAAGAAAAAATAGATATTCAGAGACGTTGTTATAGAACCTCATTCCTTTCAATTTTGAAAAACCGTAACCTTAAAAATTTTAGTCCAAGCCCATTTCACACCTCTACAGTTTTTACGAATAATTTTAAATACTGTAATCGTATATAAGGGTAAAATAATATTTGGTTATCTTGAATATTTACATGACATTTCCTAGAAACCGAAATGGTAAAAAATTAATATAGTGAAATAACAAGCTCTAAAATGTATAGAATTTCGTTTGAGCAATATAAAATGTACCATAAGTGACCTACCTAATTTAACGGCGTTTTTTTTTCGATGTGGACTTTATTTTGTATAAATATAATTTTTTTTAGTTTATTCAGTATTGATTTTTAGACGAGATCAGTTTTCTTTTCGTGGGATCTGTGACCACTACAATACAGAGCTGATTTCCGTTGACATGGTAAGTAAGTATTACACACGCCATAAATTTACGAGAGTGACGTCACAAATAATATTGACATAGTAACATTGAGACTGGAAGTCTATTTCAAAACTTAAATTCATAAATATATGTTTAATGTGGGTAAATGTTATTTTTGCTACTTAAATAGTGTACTTGTTAATAGTGATGTAAGTATATGTACAAATTCATAGTTTTCTAATGTTCTTAATGAAAACGTTAGAAAACAGCTTTTTAGTTATATTAGTTTCAATTATACGTAAAGAAATATTTTTTGCATTTCTATTTATTTTTCAAAATTAAAAAAAAACGGTTCAACTTTTATAGTCAATTTACACGTGTGTAACAGTACTTTTTGCTCGCGTTTCAATTTTTAATAATACTTATCTACGGAGGATATAAATCTAGCAATGATGCCTCGGCCAGTTCAGCATAGAGAATCCACGCTTTGGCGTCATTTTGTCTTCACAGAGGAACGCAGGTAAGGTGCAAGCACCCTATCGGTTAAAAAGTATATTACCAAGTATACCAACCAAGAAGTACAAAATATAAGACAGAGATCTATGAACACAAAAATTAACTTTGGCTATGTAGATGCATAGTGATTCGGTGTTTATAAAAAAAGATATTATAGATTACAAAAAGATCGATAAATTATTGGTAATCAGTAAGCTGGCAAATCATAGTCATCGGTTTAATATATAAACACCTCGACTATAATATGCACCTTACCGTACTTGCATCATAATGTACTATTATATCAGTAAAATATTATGAATTTAACATAAATAAATATATATATGAAATATTTAAATATATTAAGGTAAATATGCATGAATTATTTATTTATAGAAAAATTGTCCAACCCATTTTCAGTCATTTATGTTTGAATCGATCTCTATATACGAAATCCTTATATACTATTCTAAGTTTTGGGATTTCAGTCCACCCTGACGATTATTCATTGAACTCCCTGAGAACAAAATTGTAAAGCGCCAACACGGTGAATAAATGCGTCCAATGGAAAATCACACGGTGTGCTTTTTACGCAAGCACCATTTTTGTGCTACAAACAAAGCTGCTGTAGGCGGATAGCAATTAAATGCAGCACAGTTGAGCATACGCCAGATTGGTGCTGACAATCACGCCACGGCCCGTTAGGTTTTGGCCTGCAATTGTAGCAATTTTTCGTGTTCACACGACAACGCGACACAACTATTTTAGATTCGCATGCGTAAATGTTTTCCACTTTTGAATTTTTTTTCCTATATACTATGTATTAGTGATATTGTTCGTTAAAAATTTTAAAAACAAAGAGCTTTATTCACATATTGAACAAAATTTATATAAATGGTTAAATGACTGACCGATTGGTTGAGTGGTTAGAGACCCTAACTGCGGAGCCAAGGGTCGCAGGTTCGATTCCCGCCCGGAACCAATATTTGTGTGCATAAACACGTCTCTTTGTTCCGTGTCTGGGTGTAAAATATCTATAAATGTATATATTATAAAGAATATTTAAGTATGTATATCAGTTGCTGGTACTCATGATACAAGCTTTGGTTAGTTTGGGACTAGATGGTGCTCTGTGGCATATCCTCATATTATTATTATTATCTGCTTTTCCACAATATATAAATTACAAATTGACAAGTCCTAAATTAACTACTACAAAGTTTCGCCCAGTGTCCTTCACGTCAGTGTTCGATGCCTCTGCAAGAACTATGTCTGATAAGTCACTCAATGATATCCAGTATGTGGGACCCGTAATGCAAAATTGAAAATAGGTGTATTTTAAATTTTGCTACAGTTTCGTAGCAGTAAATTCTCATATTGTGTACTTACCGTAAATATTCGGACATGCTACAAATTTAAATAAATCCATCACCGCACCATTTCCAGCTGTTTTTATGGAGGGACGATTAAAGTGAATCTCTCCGGGTCTTGCAACTCAATGCTGTCACCTAATGGACAGTTTTGTACCTTTTTTAGCTTCTTCTTCTTCACTTCACTTCATCAGCCTATTTTTTACCCCACTGCAGGGGCTTAGGCCTCCCCCAGGGTGAGGAAGGGTGCTTGGAGTTTAAACCCACCACGCTGCTCCACTGCGGGGACTGTAACGACCGCCATCTATTGACAGCGTCCGGGACCGACTGCTTAACGTGCCCTCCGAAGCACGGAGTCAGTGACAGTTGTGTACTTAAGTCAGAAAAACTCATTGGTACACGCCCAGATTCGAACCATGGCCCTATGGGGCCATATAAATTTGAGACAGGTTCGTTGCGCTTTGGACTATCACGACTCTTTTTTGAGCACAAGGTGTCTTTTTCAGCTGGTTCGTGAATGTCATAATGATCTTATTGCTAATATTCTAGAACACGACATATACTTTGATGATTTGAACACTGGAGCTCTGTCTCAAGAAGATAACAAGAATATTTATGAGAAGACCACAGAAGTACTCTCGTTAGCATGGATTTCTCATTACGATGTTTTTCAATACATGAAAACCGTACTAATTTTCCTTGGTGCTTGAAAGCTGTTCTTACCAATCTTTAGTTCAGTAAACAATCACCAGTTTTAGGGATACCTAAACCTACTGGTCACCTACACCTACAACAGACACAATACATCTTACTATAAAAATTGACGCTGACTTTTAAGTGCATGCGTAATTAAAGCGAGCATTCGTTTTAAATGTAGTTCCCATGCTCTCCAAATTTTGGTGGTATTTTTTTAGCTGGTGTTAAATCCGCAAAATACCATTTATACCTTTCTCACTTTTACTACGAGCTACGAATAAGTACATTAATCACACAAATTGAAGCGATATTAAATTCTCGCCCACTTTCACCCATGTCGTCTGATCCTTCGGATTTAAACCTATTAACACCCGGTTAATTACTTATCGGGCGACCACTTTGTTTGGGACAATGATAGATTAAATATGAAGTTGTGTCCGAATCTTATAATTCTTGATAAGAAGTCAACAAAACTGTTTTTTTTTTTACAACTACACACAAAAATAAATGCTTAAATATGATCTCGCGCTGACTTGTGTGCCGAATAACGTCTTTCTTTTCTTTTTCTTGTCCAGGAGTACTATACTCGTAACCAATAGAATAATTTCGTATATGTTTTTCTTTTTTTTTAAATGTTTTCTTAGTATTGGTAAGAATTATTACTGATAAGTATAGTTCACCTCAAACTTTATGGCGGATCGGAACACAACGCCATAAGCGTGCTTGCGCAGGTAAGTACAGCCATATACCCCTCGCTCCACTGCGTTCCGCTACATCTAAAACTGGTTACTGCGACGCGATTTGCGCCTATGTTCACATCCGCCATAAAGTTTGATTGGAACTGTACTGTTACTAATAGACTTACTAATAATGTTATATGGACATGAACAGGTATTATTATTATTAATAAATTCTAATAGGACTATATGTAATAAAACAAGTGAGTAAGAAAAACTTATACGTAATTCTATTGGTGTCGATTATAATAAACCCTGGGCTCAAGCACTCCCCAGCAGCGATTTTGTGAACCCATGAACATATACATATTGTAAAAAAAAATACTTTTCCACGTAGAGCACCAATCGGAAGAGCAACAACGAGAATAACATCAAAGTTAGTCCACTTAGAACGTCAATTAAAATATTTAATTTGTGCTCTTAGGTGGTTCGTAGAATGAAATTTAATATTTTTTCTCTATTACACGAAGAGAACGAATCAATATTTTGGGTCGGGCCTTTCATGGATTAAGTTATAAATTAAATTTTATTCCACGAAGAGTAGCGACAGCTTTACTTGCAAGTAATGAGATTTAAAATAATGGGTCAATATTCACGTTATCAAATCACAAAGAAAAACTTAGTACATATATTAAATAATATTAATAATGCCTGGGACATCTCACCCATGGCCATCTAGTCCCAAACTAGGCTGATATACATGGTAAAATATTTTTTTATAATAGTTATACATATACATTTTACACCCGCAGACACGGAACAAATAGACATATTCATGCACACAAATATTTGTTCAGGGCTGGAATCCAACTCGCGGCCTTGGTTCTGCAGTTAGGATCTCTCACCACTCGACCAACTGTTCAGTCAAGTTTTAAAGACGTATACAAAAAAAGTTCACTTTATAAATAATATTTACAGCCTTGAAATATGCAGTAACGTGATGTATATTGTATTCTGCTAAAAAAAAACAATAATTAAAACAGACATATTATTTATACCAAGTAACGTCTAATTAACACATTTTAATTACATAAAGAAAGACGAAACTTCGACTTTGAAGAGTATACCTTTGATATCACGGCGATTCATTATTTACGCGAAGAAGTTTTACCTCAAGGAAACCGCATTATTCAAAATGTAATTACGTCTACGAGCGTTATTGTTACATTTCTCGTAAAAAGGTAAATCATTTTATTTTAAATGTAAGATTACATATTTCTTCATGAAAATGGACGTATACTCAAGACCAAATCTTTATTATAGTAGAACTTAGAAATTCTCTCAAAAAAAATAAATCCTATATTCTTCACATAAAAATATACCTACTAAAGAAAATATGAACTTTTCATTGAACGCAATTTCTTTTCTAGGGATTGGTAGATACGAGATAAAAAATATAACCTTTGTCGGATTTGTCTGGTGGTCTCTTTTATCCGGAAATGCTTATTTTCAGCCTATTTTCTTGCTAAACGAAGAAAAATCTAAATTTGATACATATACAGATTTAGATGACCCCATCATTTTCGTATAGCATAAATAAACGTATTCTGATTTTAAAGGGCCAATTAAAAAACAAACTTTTATCAAATACATCATCTGCCTTAACAACTCTTCTCTTAAAATATACACATTCTGTTTTTTATTTTTATTTTGAATTGCATAGTTTAAAAGATATTTAAAATAATATACGAAATTAAAGCATTCCCATTGCCTTGCCTCCAAAACCACTGTGCATAAATTTAAAAAAAAACTGAAAATTAAACTTTAATCATAGATACAAAAAAAACCTAAGCTATGAAGAATACCAATTTTAACTATTTATTATTATTTAACATTTTTATGTATTTAATTTCAATAAGACATATTTCTGTACACACTTGCCCCCTCTATTTTATCCCTTAGGTGTAGAATTTCGAAAAATCCATTGTAAGTGGATGGTTACGTCAGAAAAGAGATCTAATTCAAATGACGGAATTCCCGTACAAACTTTCAACCCCTAATGTGTTACATTTTCAAAAATTTTGAAACACAACATATTAGTTTCCGACCCAAATGCCAAAAACCAATTTTCATCCATTTATCCTTAAAAATTACAGACTTTCATACAAACTTACCACTCCCGTTTTATTCCCCCAGAGGTAGGTAAAATTTACAAAACAAACTGCTTACAAAACACACTAATGCCCAAACATGTGATATTTTTTTATAGCAGCAAAATGACGATTTTTCAAATTTATTCCTTCACTTTTGCTTTAAGGCCATACATGTTTGTTGCCAAAATTGATGATTCTAAGTCAACGGTTTCAGTGACCCTATTGGTTTCAATTTATTTGCGAGTTAGCTTGCGAGTGCGAGGTTAGCTTAGGTGCCCTTTTTTTACAGCTACAAGGTACTGTAGACTAAATTTGATTATTAATTTCAACGTGAATCCCACGCATTCCTGACAAAAATGTTCTTCGCAGACAGACAGACGGACGACGAAGTTCGGCGGACAACAACTGTCTATAAGTTTTTTTTTTCCTTTTTAAGTATGGAACCTTAAAATACGAAAATCGAGCATTCCTTAATTTAATAGAATAAAATACGAAAATTTTAGTCACAGTTGTTTCGGAAATAAAAGAGGGGCTTTTTACGAGTATCTCTGAAACCACTGTGATTAAAATTTAAAAAAAAATACAGAGTTTCATACCTCATTCATAATTCACAATTATATACCTTTATTACACATTTTCGAATTTGAAAAGTTTTCCGTTGCATTTTCTTTGTTAAAGTTATTCGAAACCAATAGGTTTTATGTTGGTGGACAAGTTTATATAGGTTGGCGAATCAGCTTCTCAAATATTATTTGGTATTTCTCGTGTTGTTCAAACCATCACAAACGAAGTTTCCAAATAAAATATGATCGAAATACCTTAATTTGGTTTGAAAATTTTTCTAGTGGACGTGTAGGGATTTTTAAAAACTGTGAATCTACGACATATAGACAAAAAAAACAGTGTATTACGAAAATACTCCTAGCAGTAGCGAGTTTCAGAGAGACACTAATTATATAGGTAATAACAATTTGTATATTAACATAACAACGTTAACAAATGTAAATAAAATTCTGAACGTACGTTTTGTCTGTGATTTTTTTTTTAATAAAGTTACTAAAAGCTTTACTCAATTGGAAGCAAAAAGCTCTTCAAAACATTCAACGAGAATTTTAATTAATTTAATGAAAGCACCACTTCGAACACGCTACATCACACAGGTGCTTTGTCAAAAATTTACGATGATAAATTCTTTAAAAGCTCTCATCGCAATCAACAACGAAATGGAAAATAATATGATAATAAATATATACTTCTGACACAATTTCTCGGAGTAAAATTAATTTTGCCTGTTATGTTTTATTTCGAGAAAGCTCTGAACTTTGTCACATGACCATATTAATTTTTAAAGCAGGGCATGCGGTTACCACAAATTAGGTATGAATGAAACACAAAACTGGAACCGCGGTCCGCTACTACGACGCTACGGGGACCGCTAAAACAAACATTACGTGCGCTGATTCCCTCAAGCCACACTGAAACCCGACGCTCAGTATTTTTACGTTACTCCATAAAAAAATATAGTTTCGCCATGATTTTGTGTCAGCGTAAAACGAATTTTGTATGTGTACGTACAGAGAAATGATTTAGTTTTATTCAAAAATATTTCTAAGAGTCAACTTTCTTATCACAAAAAACTAATACACAAAATAATTTATTTCTTTCACATTTCATCATACTTGGTTAACAATATTTCAACATTCTCATAATTTAGATTCACAGAACTGCGTTTTCCTTTGACCCGAAATAAAATTATTCTTATTATATAATATTTAGACAAAACCGCTCACCAGATTTTCAAGAACGGGTTGAGTTTACTAAGAATCCATGTCAGTGTAAATCCAGGGTGAACTGACGGTAACACCTAGTGAGCATGGAGGTAATCCAAATTAGAATACGAAAAAAAAACTCATGACCAAAAAATGGACGGGCGAGACAGTACAGGGGAAGTTGGCTTGTCTTTTTTTTAATAAGACTCTAAGCAAATGTATGTACTAAAAGAATACATTTTTTTTCACGTATGCCAATTTGGATTTGCAAGTTATTTCATCATTTGAAATTATTATTTTCATAGCATTTCTAGTAACGAAATTCATTTATAAATTGTTTTGTCGTATCACCTCATGGACTTATTAAGTAACGCTAATATACTTTATGATATTGGTATGGTAGTCTTTCCGTCCGTCCGTCCCTCCGTTCGCGTTCCGACGTCGTTTTTTTTCTAGGGGATTTTCTTGAAATTCGACACAGAGCTACATTTGACCATTATATGACCATACCATTTCATGGCGTTCCATGACCGATCATAACCTTTCATTATATTTCATGACTTTTATGACATTTCATGACTTTTCGTGACCTTTAATGATCTTTCGTAACCTTTCATAGCTTCTCGTAACTTTTATATCATTTTATGACTTTTTGTAACCTTTCATGATACTGCATAACATTTCATAAATTTCATGACCTTTTATGACCTATCATATCATTTCATGTCATCGTGTATCAGAAAAGTAATAGGAATCGGTTATCATCGGACGCGCAGGTTTGCCCGAAGTTATCCAATGAAATAATTTCATAAAATCAGCGGTATTGCTTACAGCAGCTTATGAAAAAAATTGTCTAATCCTAATAAACGAGTTTTTCTTAAAGACACAGAAAAATACAACAACAGAACAGAATAACAATAAAAAGAAGTATAATTGTATATACCTCAGTCAATTTTATTAGTAAGTTTTCTTCATTCAGACATAGTAATCAAGATAAGTGAAGTCAGTAATAAAGGTAAGTAAATTAGATGATATGTATTAAAATAAACAAAAGCCTCCAATTTACTGCCGTCTACTATTTTATTTTTTGGAGAATATAAAGAACTAGTTTACCCGTTTAAATACTTTACACACCCTAAAGTTTAAATAAGCAGTGGCATATGTTGACTCCTAAGGGAACTGACGTTACAATAAATAAAATAAAAATCCTGATATTTCCCCTTCCCATTCCCGTTCCTGTATATTTTTCGTCATTATAGGTGAAGGTAATGTTCAAATAAAAAAAATCATCTATCAGAAATAATATATAATAAAACAACCGCAGCCATTCGTTAGCTCCTTAAAGAACTGACACCGTATTGAAATTTTATTTAAAAAAAAGATTTTGGTAGTTCCCGACACCGTTCTCCGTTCTGTATATTTTTCACAATTAGCTGTAAAAATAATCTTTGTAATGATGGTTCACTTATAGCATGGTTTTGATGAAGTATTAAGGAAGATGTGGTGTACGGACGAAAAAACGCCCATGAGAAATATTATATACAGATTAATGATGAACCCTGCTTTTTCCAAGGCCGACTTTAGTAACCTTTATTTTCCTGCTCCTTTTTCTTCTGTCGCTTATCTTTCTAGTTAGAAAATTATGTCCGTGAAAATCAGTTTATATTCTTAAAATTCAATAACCCAAAACCTCCAAGAACCTCTTTACAAAAGAGTTTGTCTGTTCGTTCGTTTATTAAGCTTTCACGCCTTAACTACTGAACCGATCACCATAAAATTTTGATACGTGTTTCCAGGGCTACAAAAAAGGACATAGGATACCTTTCATCCAGAAAAAAGTCTACTCTAATGGGATAAAAAAATAACTTTTAGACGGTTGTCCAGCATAACATCTCGGCCTACTGATGGTCTAGGGGAAGGAACTAGAAAGGCGGGAGGTTTAGTGAGTGAGAAATGGTACTGTGAGTGAGAATGAGAACAGTGGTGAGAGTGGAAAACCACTGCAAGGGCGTAACACGTGTCCGCGCGGGCGAAGCCGCGAGCGGAAGCTAGTCTGTAAGTAAAGAGAACAATGATTTCCTCCGCTCAAACACGAGATATTCGCAGGAGCAAACGGAGCAAGGACGTGATGGTTAGTCGGTAAACAAGTGGTCGCTCGAGACTCATAAATCGGCGACGGCGGTCGCGCAGATAAGAGCAATCTGCGTTATAAAGTGTTTACCAAGCACCGCACTTCGCGATCCATAAAACCTCCATTTCGAAAACGTCTATCTCTAGTTTCTCTGAGACACACAAGACGGTTCAAATGAAATATTTTTGTAATGGATCACATTCCACAGATGGAAAAATATCAGGTAGTCAATAAAATCTATGAAGCGGAAATGAGAAATTGGATATTTAGCCTTTGGAACTACAGATTTTTGTGTAAAAGCTATTATTATATATGTCAGAGAATGATTTGATAATTCTAATTTTCGCGAAAACCCTAGGGATTTTGCAAAAACACGGATAATGACAATGGTGAAGACATTTCTCAATCTTACTGAAAAAAGTTAGGGTTTTTGGAAAAACGCGAGTCGCTCTAGTGACACTGAATATCCTTAACTCTGATTGGCTAGATTTTTGCTTACTGCCCAAACCATATTCTGATTGGTTCCTAGTTTTACCCTGTGAGCTTTGAAATATTAGATCGTTGAGTTATGAAGGGTTAGAAATAATATCGATTTTTAGAAACTTTTGCAGACTTTGAACTACATTTAAAACAAAAGGCTGCTGAGTTGCCCGTTGCCCTCAAAAACATAAACAAAACAACGTGCGTGAATGATTGACATCTAAAACGTCAAGCAATCAGAGGAGGTCTCGATTTGGGCGCTCCGACCGGCCAATCAGCGTTCTTATTTCATAATAGAAGAACATTTTTGTACCAACCCTAACTTTTTCCAGTAAGATTAAGAAATTTTTTCATCGCTGTCTAATTATCTGTGTTTTTGTAAAATCGCTAAGGTTTTCGCGAAAATTCAATTATCAAATCATCCTACGACATATATAATAATAATATATACGCAGTGCCATCTAGTCCCAAACTAAGCAGTACTTGTATTACAATTACTAGACAATGGATATTTATATTTAAATTATTTTACAATATTAATTGTAATATTAATATGATATTAATTTATCAAATGCTCAATATGAATCACATTATGTTGAATACAAAGTCCGCACTGTTTTGATTATTTCGCTCCCTGTCGATTTTTTTATCATGTTTTGGTGGATATTTAGAATAATACGTCTAAGTTCTGCTTGTAGCTTGTGGACACTTTCATACTGGCTCTTGTAAACTAAATTTTTTACATAACCCCATAAAAACAAAATTAAACAAAATTTCACACCAAATGCTAAAATTCAAGGTCTTCCTTTTATTTCTGACACTATGTTATTTACTAAAAAATAATTCTTATCATGAAGCCTTTCGATCACATGGTAATTTCTACATCTACAGGGCATTTTTTTTTCTCGTGTAGCTGGTTCGATTCCCGGTTCAACCATGTAATTATTTAAAAATCTATGAATGCAGTTTAAATTGTTTCTTTTAATTAAAATAATGTCTTTTTTCAGTAAAATGCTCAATCTACAATATTCAGGGTACTTTCCCTGCATGTGGTATAGCTGTGGGACACCCTGTATAGATACTTTACACCCAGGCACAGAACAAATAGACATACATGCACATAAATATTTGGTTCTGCAGTTAGTCCCAATCGGTCAATCAGATGTACTAATATACTTGATAAAATTATATGATTTTATCTACTTGTTGAATTGTTACTTACATAAAATTCAATATTAAAAAATGATGTCTTTTCAGGCTTTCGCGTTTACTTACCTATTTTATAAAATACCAAACAAATAACCTAATAAATATATAGATTGAAGGAAATTAGTCATTTGCGAGAGTTTCATAAATTTTCCAACTATAGGACTTTTAGTAATTTTCTTTCGATTTGCCGATCCCAATTAGGTACCCTTGCTTCGTAGGGACTAAGCATATGCAATAACCTTTTTGTACTGGTTCGGCTGATATACCTACGATGTTATAGCAAAGTAATGTCTCTGTAATTTTTGTTTTTTCCTTCTGTGATATGATATGTGATATACATATATTTTTGACATCATTAATGTAAAGTTTCGTGCTTACAGATTTTTTAACGCGGATTTTAGCTTTGAACACTAGAAATTACAAAACACTGTAATACGAGTACTTTTTGGTACTACCATGATTAAAAAGTAACAATATCGAAATCAATTCATAATCGTAGAAATAAATATATTTTCAAAACCTGTCCTATGCAATAAATAACAATAACATCAAATATAGTTCAATATAGAGCAGTTATACAAAGAAACTGTACGGCCGAAGCACCTTTCGGAATAGCTAATAGATTTCCCTGCGGCCGACCGGACATTTGCAAGCCGGGCGGTAACAGATGCGACACTCGAAGATATGTATAATGTACATTCACTCATAAAAGTGTGTGATTTTAAGGACTGATGCCCACATACGTAAGCAAGGGTGTCGTTAGGTATAGATATTCGGTGGCCGAAGGTAGCGTAAGTGCTCCCACAGGTGAACAATAAATCTACAAACCCGACATCACGCCGGGCGGATGCTTTATAAGCACAATAGATCCCCGCTTATCTGCCTCGCCGAAGCCGTATCTCAATTTACGACTCTCGACTGACTATTCATTTACCGAAGACGTTACGGGCCTGTTTGCCGTGCTTGCGTTTTTCACTTATTTTTATCACCTTCGAGAACAATAAAATCTCTATCGCGTACGCTACAAATGGCTGTACATAACAATATCTCAGAATGAACTGCTCGTATTGTAAATTGTGTGTACCATTTGTAATGTAGAAAGGCCGAAATAAGTACAAAATCATAGTAATATAACAGCATTACACTAATTTAGAACTAAAAAAAATTTACATTATGAAATAGTCTAAAAATCTAGGTAGCTCACAGAATTAGCAAGTGGAAGTGACAATGGGTAGCCCACATCGTTCGTAAAACTGATTACCACTAAGGAAGAAAGGTTATCGAGTGGCGACTATACGGACCGGACGTGGGTCGTTCCTCGCCCCACAGGTTTCAACAAGGGAAAAGGTGGTGAATCGCCTTCAAGTTAAAAATATTCATTCCTACTATCATAGTAATAATCATGTATACATGCGACTTTGAAATTGGTTATAGGTAAATGACAATTAGTACGTAATCTATCTATCTATATTAATAAAATTGAAGTGTCTGTCTGTCTGTCTGTCTGTTCCGGCTAATCTCCGAAACGGCTGAACCGATTTCAATGACACTTTGCAGACGTGCAGAGGGCATTACCGCGGGTGACATAGGCTACTTTTTGTTTGTCTGTCTGTCCATCTGTCTGTCTGTTTGAGCTCATCTCAGAAACAGCTTAACCGATTTCTATGAAACTTGGCAGACGTGCAGAGGGTATTATCAGGTGTGACATAGGCTGCTTTTTGTTTGTCTGTCTGTCCATCTGTCTGTCTGTTTGAGCTGATCTCCGAAACGACTGAACCGATATCAATGAAACTTAACAGACGTAAAGAAAGCATTACCGGGGGTGACATAGGCTACTATTTGTCTGTCTGTCTGTCGATCTGTTCATCTGTTCCGGCTAATCTGCGAAAAGGTTGAACCGATTTCAATAAAACTTTGCAGACGTGCAGAGGGCATTATCGAGGGTGACAAGTTGTTTTTTGTTTGTCTGTCTGTCTGTCGATCTGTCTGTGACCACGTGACCAGATTTTTAAATGCATATATTTTCGAAACCATCGATGGTAGACCTATCGTGTTGGTACTCAAACTTGATGTTTTGACGAGATTTATGTGACCACGTGACCACATTTTTAAATGCTTATATTTTCGAAACCATCAATCCCAGACCTATCGTGTTGGTACTCAAACTTGATGTTCTGACGAGATCTATGTGACCACGTGACCCAATTTTTAAATGCTTATATTTTCGAAACCATCAATCGCAGACCTATCGTGTTGGTACTCAAACTTGATGTTTTGACGAGATCTATGTGACCACATGACCAAATTTTTTTATCTGTCTGTCTGTCCGTTTATTCGAGCTAATCTCCGAAACGGCTAAACCGATTTGAATGAAACTTTCAAAGATGTGATTATAAGATTGTCTGGAGTGACATACAATACTTTTTGATTGTCTGTCTGGCCGTCTCTCTGTCTTTTGAGCTAAACTCTAAAACATTTAAACCAATTTTCATGAAACTTCGCAGACGTGAAAAGACGGGTGTGAGGAGTGACATACGCTACTTTTTGTTTGTTTGTATGTTTGTTCGTTCGTTCGTTTGTCTGTCTCCCTTTACACGGTGAGGTTTTTATGACCAGCCAAACTTCAATATGATGACCTTTGATAAAAATCCGTTGGCCGTCTTGTTCCCTTTTAGTATCGTTCAATGGGAAAATATTCAGTTAAGCCTACGTAAACCTTTCCCAAAACTACCAATATTACTAGTCATATCAGGAGGACGCCAGTGCACGTGCACGCGCCCCGCCCACATTCCCCAAGCTCCGCCCTTTCGCTCTGCACTCGCAGTATAGCACCATAGATAATACTAGCACGTCGTATTTTTGAAAATTCATGATTATCGAATGATCTCATTTATGAAGGCTCAGTCGTAAAAAACTCTCTTGAAAATTTTGGTTTGACAAGGCCTAGGGAACGATTTAAATTGATGACATCATCAATGAGTTTCAGAAATGCGGCTCCTTATGTTGCAAATTTTCCCTTCATCATACTTATCGGGCTTAGGACCGTCAAATTGCAAAAGGCTTGTTTTAGTTATTATCTGCGATTAAAATCGAATCGAAATAAATGAAATTGAAAAAAATGAATAGGTACATACCTAATCTATTTTGATCAATGTACTCGTACATTCGACAATTGATTAACAATTGTCCTTTTTCCTTTCGCAATCAGGCGTATTTAAAAAATTTGAATCAACTTATGTACAATCATTAAAAAATGGAGTTAAAATCCACTTACCATATAAAAATATTTACCTACTTTAACAAATGGTGCACCATCGTGTTGAAAATAAAACTCGCGATGTGCTTTTATTGCGAGCGCAACGTAACATTTGAAGATACGTGATTCCGGTCAGTCTGCCCTCTATGAAATAGGGCCCTAATATTTTATCACCGATAACCCCGGCCCAAACATTTGCACTGAATCGCACTTCCAAATAGTTTGACAGTTCGGTACCGTGGCATTGTGTAAACCTTGATTGCGAAGCTGAGGCAGGCTTATTTCTTCATACAGTCTTTGGGCGCCGCGTAAAGTTTGTCCACTTAAAATGTAACATTTCATCATTTCATAATATTCGCGATTTGTATACATTATTGAAGCGGGGACGACTTGCGCCGTCCGATACAGAATCGCGTGGCTGACTGAGCTGAGGTCATTGAGTGCGGAATGGGGCACGCTACGAAAAGGGTGGGAATCAGCTGGCGCGCGGTACGTGTGGGTAGAGTGTAAGCAGAAGGTAGCCAAATTTTATTAAAAAATATTTAGGATATTTTTATTGATTATAAATATTTGACCTATATTTTTATTTACGTAATGAGGTGTATTGGTGATACCTAACATCTAGGAACATTTTGGCTGATCACTAAAATCTCATCCTGTATAGTTCAAGCTGAACTTTTGATGATTTTACTTAATGCAACTATGCAGACATTAAAAATAGGTTGTCAAGATTGATATAGGTAACTTTATGTCCGTGTGGCTGTCTGTCTGTCTTTTTGTTCCGGCTTATCTCCAAAACGACTTAACCATTTCTATGAATCTTCGCAGACATAAAAAGGAGGTTATCAGGAGTGAGCCAAGTTGGTTTTTGTCTGTTTGTCTGTCTGTTTGTTAGGCCTAATTGTCGAAACGGCTGATCCGATTTTACTGAAATTTTGCAAATATAAAGAGGGCGATGTCAAGAGTGAAAAGCATTTTTTTTATATACATATAGAAAATCGTCTGTTAATCTGTCTGTCCGTTCCAGTTAATGTCCAAAATGTCTGAGTGATTTTGGGACCGACTTGTGGGATAGCTATTCTTCATGCTAAAATGGCTAAATGGATTTTTATGAAATTAGGTGTAGAGATTTCTTAGGCAGTTAAGTTTCAGAATGTTCTAGAAAGTGTTACAATGTTCTGGAGCGTCGCGTTCCTTTAACTGTCCCAGTACAACTGTGGTCAACGCGAGCGAAGCCCGCTGGCGGAAAGCTAGTTTTCTAATAAATTAGTACTCTCCACCCAACAGCTAGGTACGTATTAAATATTTATGTACATTGTTTCTATAAAAATTAGTTACACGAACTCGCTTCGTACTCACAGAGCGAGAGCTACGTACTCTCAGCAACGTCTACAATAAAACAAAGTAAATAAATTTGACAGCTCGTTTGGTTTTAACAAAGTCATAGATGTCCACTTCACAATATCGTAAATGTCAAACGCAATTTTGTGGGGGTGAAGACCGGCATGCGGGGATTTCTTGGGTGAAGACCAGCGCGCGGGTACCTCGCGGTATGAACCTCGCCATCTTACACCAGCTAGCTAGAGTATGAGTGGTTGACGACAAACACAAAAGAGAGCTTCTAGTCAATTCGTACTTTAGTGTAATAAAATGATAAAATTGACATATGAGTGGAGTGGAACAATTAAGTTATATTTTTTGTTATCAACTTTTTTTCGGACTCTACTTGCACAAACGTCGATAGAAACGTTGAGCTACAACAAAAAACAACTTCCTCATCAAAGGCTAGATACCAACTGAGCCGGGGGTGACACGCAATGGCTCGGCGACATTGTAGAATTTGTAGATAGAGTGGTTCTCTTGGTATTATTTATGCATTTGCAACAATTAAGACTGAAAAACCAAAATCAAGAAAACTACGTTTTGTTTTATTATGGAAAGAATATTACACAAATAAATATCCATCATAAAACTCACCAAATAATCGTTGTTTTACCATACAAAAAAAGGTTATATTCACATTTTGTCTATCAAAGTAACCCATATCATGTTTTTACAAAAACTATCATGTAAAATATGTAATTATCAACAGTATATATTTCTCTTAGATACATACGTTGTTCAATCTAAGAGCATAAGTTGATCGCAAACTGATTATTTCTACTCTTATAAGTAAAAATACACGAAAATTTACGTTTGGAAAATATTTTCCCTGAAAAGTAAACGTCCGTGAGTTTTTTCTTGGCAATACAGTATCACAGTTTACTAAATTCTGGTAACAGATAACTGTGTTAAAACATAGAATTTAACTATACTGGACATTTGTCACTCAATTTAGCTTCAGGCAGTAGGCGGATCGGGTTCATAAATTTTGTTTATAGAGTAGGCCATGCAGCTTCTTGAATTGACGGGTTCCCAGGGGAAACTCAGCAAAATTTCAAGCAAAGCTTTCACATGAGATTAATATAACTGACAGTGGTCCCTCTGATATGAAAACTTGGTAAGTGAGAGTCAAATTTGCACACGAAACAGTGTCTTAAAACGAACTATCCGACAACATAAGTATACTTGTACCCACTTTAAAAAAAATCTAACTTTAAAAAAATAAGATAATTACACACTTTTTAATAATTTGTCATTTAGTCACGGATATATATTCCTATAATTTTTTATATGGTTTTAAATAGTTAGGAAAATAGAATTACTGCCAAAAAATTTTGAATCGACATTTTTAGCTGCCATTGTCATCATATCTCATCAAATGAAACAAGCTTATAATCTTAGTGTAAATTTCATGGTTTTCGAGGTATTGACGCTTGTGAAAATTTCCATGCACCTTGCTTCAATGTTTCGAGTGCTATGGCCACAAATATAATTTTCTTGTTATACTGTTTTCGATTAATATTGGAGAAACTACAAAGTCCTTCAAGAATGTTAAAAAAATCTCTTAAATTTATGCTTTTCATATTTTCTTTACTGAAAATTTACACGTATTATTCTTAGAAATTGTGCCTAGCTAAACACGGGCAATTCTTCAAGACTTTCAAATAAGTCGTTTATTTTTGTTTACTTTTAGCAAAAAGATATTATACATAAACTATTATATTATATATAATAAATTATATATAATTTATTACCGAAACGGCTACAATAATTTCGAAACTTTAAATTATTTATACGAACGACAAATAATGCATGATACTGACAAAGGTCCCTTAATCCGATAAGAAACTTCTATTGTTTCTCCATGTCCATCTGTCCGTTCGTCCATCTGTATAGCACAGACATTTATTTAAGCTTTATTAAGACTAGGGCAGAAATTTTCTGCACTTGTAGCCGCTAAATGAGTAGGTATGTATTGAAATCTTAAAAAAAATTAGTTTGCTTTTACTACATTAAACGTTGTGACAAACAGAAATTACTTACCTCTCTCGAGTCGGTCATTGATGTACTACATATTTGTTGCTCAGGGTCCACTGAATGATGACGACCGAATGGCCGAGTGGTTAGAGACCCTAACTGCGAAGCCAACGGTCACGGCTTCAATTCCCGCCCGGGACAAATATTTGTGTGCATGAACATGTTTATTTCGTTTCGGGTCTGGGTGTACTATATTTATCTATGTATATATTATAAAAAAAATGTATTTAAGTATTTATATCAGTTGTCTAGTAACCCATAACACAAGCATAATACTTGTTTACTTTATGACTAGATGGCACTGTGTGGGTTGTCCCATGTATTATTATTATTACTAATTTTTGTGACAAACGATCATATAACTCCATGGTTTTACTGTTTCTTTTATAGCCTTTACATTGTTTTTGTTTGAATTAAATTTGGCCCATATACCTACTCATGGTCACAACCGATCTATACGTAGCGATATGTATATAATATGTCTCGCTCAAGTACGATCCGTTGAAGACATATTTTAAAATCGTGATGAGTTTACTTTTGAGGATTTTTCAAAATCATCTACACGCGAAATATTTGGCTCGAAATTGACCTTTTCGCTTGAGTTGCTTCATCCCTCTCTTGAATCACTCTTCTGAAAAATTTACTTAATATACCTAGATCTATCTACTCTATATATCTAGTGTCAACTAGTTGACGAAATTATAGCCTACCAATAGTGGGTAAATCCCATTTCAACTCTAAATACTTGGTTTATGAGAAGTTCTTGTTTTTGACATGAATGACTACGGAAAATTACATTATTCGTTATTCAACATGCGCTTGACGTGTTTCAAAAAGATGTCTCGCCTGTATTAGAGCAAGTGGGAAACAATTATAATAAGTACATTTAACTAATAAAAATATTTATAATACAAAAATATTTCACGTAAGAGTTGTAATGAATAATACTATATATATCTAGGAAAAAATAAGTATTTTTATTTTACAATAATATGCTTGAAACTTCCGGAGTGAAATTATGCAAAACAATTTTTAATGTAAAAAAACGGTTGACCCTGCAGGCCATCCAGGGAAAATATTTCTATTAGAAAGCTATTGAGCTTGAAAGCTATTGCTCAAGCTCAAAATATCGATGTTCATAGTTTTTTGAACTCTTCGAGCTCACAATATTTAGTTTCTGAGCACTCCAAGCTCAAAAATAGAATTTCTATAAATTTAGAATTCTCCGACGTCAAAAACCAAGGACATATTCAAGGAAAACGTTATTTTGGAAATTATTCAAATGCGATATCTTTCGAACGCTTCGTTTCATTTCAATGAAATTCACGGCATTCTATGCAATTTTGTAAGCATAAATTTTTTGTATAAAGTCAAAATCGATTGGTCGTAAAATCTCAAATTTATGTAAAAAAAAAACACTTTTTAGGAAATTTATAAACTGCCATATTTTTTGAACGCGTCGTTCGATTTTCATTTCTTTGACGGCATTCAACGCAGTTTTTTAAGCACAAAAAACGTATAGAAAATTACAAGTAGATGTACTTCAAAACGCGTTCAAAAAATAACGCAGTTTATAAATTTTCCAAAAAGTGTTGGAAAATCGCAAAGTTATCTAAAAAACTTCACAAAATGATTTTTTGTTTTTTATTTAAAGAATATTTTTGAAACAGCTCGACCGATTGACTTCAAAATCTAATCAGATCTAAGTCTTGATAAACGGTTGATCCGTTCTCAACGGATTTTTAGCCGGAAATCGTCAAAATGGCTTCCCAGGACCTCAAAACATGGAGATCTATTGAAAACTCGATTTTCGAAAATCGGACCCAAACCAATAACTTCCCCTGGATAGCGATATGTTAAAAAAAAATATGCATACTCTATAACAAAATTCATTTTCCTCTCAAGTACTATACGGCCCTGACAGAATTTTTTGGTTTGGAGCCTTAAAAACTAATTCATGGCATATTCGAACGCGATAGCTGTAAATTAAAATGGCGCTACACCCTGAAATGAATTCCATTGTTTACACAGATATTAGCTTATTTTTAAATATTCGTATTTAAAACCCCCGAACATGAAATATCCTACAAAGTACACAGTCGGTGCATCAACACAGTACAGAGTTTAATTAAAATATTCTGTTTATTTTAACAAAGAAAGGTGAATCTAGAATTTTTCTAATTACAAAAGCAGATTGAGGGAATTTCATATGAAAGCACTCCACAAAGTTAATAACTTCGAGAATTCGTACTTTCATTAGTTTCTTCTTCATTATTTTTCATGAAGGTAATTTAATATATCATTAAAAGACTAATTACTGTCTGATTTTATATTTTAAAAATAATTTAATTCATTTTCTTGGAATAAACGTATAATATTTTAAATACGAGGTTCTTGGATACCAGACAGTGATAGTATTCTAATATAAAAAATAGTTTAATAGTATATTTATATACCCAAACCCACAGACGGTAGCGATGAGAGCCTATCGAGTTACTCGTAAATTCCAAAGGAGTTTAGCGTGCAACCAACTAGTACTGTATTAATTCCACTCGATCCCTTTCTAAAACCCTTTAGGTAATTATCCAACGTACATACGGGATAAAGGAGGAACTCTTGATAAATGTTTCGATATAATATCTACGTATTTTCACTGTGTGATCAATCTAACGTAATATTGTGCAAAAGCAGAGTAATATACGCCAATACAGTATTTATTGTTGTTTTATATAGAAACCTATATGTTCTATATTTGTTATAGTTGTAAATATATTATCATTGTTATAATACGGTACTTGACCACTATTCAATATATTATATTTATCAAGAAAATATAAAAATGGACTTTATACGATAACAAAATTTTGACGACCGCTTGGCTTAGTGGGTCAGAGTATCAGAGAGTTAGAATCTCAGGTCGGGTCAGTATTTATATGATGAATATTGATACTGGCACCGGGTCCTGGTTGTTATATGTATGTGTTGTCTTCGCTTGGTACCCAAAACACAAGCTAATGTTTAGTTTGGAGCCTAGACGTTATTGTGATGTATACGTTATTATTATTATTATAAAATTTATAAACAAAACTATATTCGGTTGAATAGTATGGAACTTATAAGCTTTTAAAATTTTATCTCTGTCTCTTTCTTGCAAAACGGTATTTAACATTATTATAAATGACCTGACGTCACACATAGGTACGCCGTGCGGTATTGCCCTCTCTGTCTAACAGAACATTTTAAACGTTCATAATTTTGTTAATAATGATTTATTTTTAAAAATTCTTTCTTTGTTATGAGATATTCAGAAAACCCTTTCATAAAAAAATAATTTTAAAATGTTTTTCTAGTGGTGTTTTGTTAATTATCTGGTAAGTACCCATTTAACGTGTCTGGGTTGGCAACGACTTCGGATATTCCACTCATTAATGTTCTTTTTTAATTAAAAATAATATTTTTAACTTTTTAGTAAAAGTTTTTAAAATCTATATTTTCTTCAATTTATTTTATCTTTCAATTTTTTCTATCAACTACAATTTATTTGTATTTAATATGAATAGAACTTCTAAACAAGCTGCTTAAATGACATAGCGCCGTTTAGAAGAAACTGTCGACAATTCACAGTATTATTCTCTAGCTCCTTAATGTTAAGGAGTGCTATAGCTTCCATTATCAGCTCAGTAACATGAGATGAAGACACCCAGACGTACACCCCTGAATACGCAACTGAAAAATGAAGCTCAGACACACTATGCGTCCTCATAACATTTGAGGGTATCCGTCGATTTCCCAGGAATTCCATCATGAGGTCCTAACATGGTAAAAACAAGATCACCTCGGGAGTATACCTTTTCAAACAAAATGGAATTTGCTAAATAGTTTCACAATTTATTAACGAAGGTATCGATTAACAACTGAACAGACATAAAAAATTAAAAACATGTCTTTATGAGCTCCTTGCGGGAATATAGGAGTGAACTGTATTTGGCTGATTTAATATACTTATTAACAAAAAAGGTAGTTTATATGAACAATCCAATCAATTAATTGAAAACTCAAAAGGCCTAATGTGCCATTTAAAAGTCCCCAAATCGATGGTATTTATATGGTATTTTTATAGTATGTCGCAGCTGTCAAAGCCCGCTGTCTAACCGCTCGCGCTTGACATCTATCAATCTCCAACACATGCATATAGACGAACATAGAAACTCTTCCTTTTTGAAATCGGTTAAAAATAGTTTTGGAAGAGTAAAACGAAAGTAGTTCTAAGTCGTCGTCTGAAATATCTTGGCAGATTTAGTTATGAAGTAACTTTGTGACATATCGATGCAAAGCGATTATTGATTATCTTTGCAAAACTATATTTAAATAGAGCGATGGTTTAGCAATTCTAGGAAAATTCTTAGAAAAATATATTGGTGAAGATTGTAGAAAATTATAATTTCGAAATTGGAACATCTTTTGATAAGTCTTCGATTGTAAATTACCGTTTTACGGTCGAGTACATAATTAAGTCGTGTATAATTTCAGACAGATATCTATCTAAAAATCTTTTAGTGCAAGAAGCGAACATATTATCTTAAGTTTGTTTAACAACCATAAAGTTATAGAAACTTACTTCTTTTGCCGCACATTTAACCATCCTCACGGGGATTGCTAAATGCAAATGATACTAAACTTACGCGATGTAACCACCGACAACAGTCTGCACTTCGCTCGCTCGTCTTTCAGTGTAAAATCGTGTTATCAAAATATCAAATTAAACTTAATTTATCTTGATACTTCAAAGCTACGTAAAGTTATATTTTGTATTGGAACACTGTTTTAGATACAAATATTTACATGGTTCTGAAACCTATACAAACACGTTCTTACTTTCGCTCTTGAATCGGGGTGGGCTTGCCCTACATATCGACCTATTTAGACCTATTGTGTCCCCATCCTTTGGCCCTATTAATAGCTATCCTCGAATAACCTTTGCATGTGAGTGTATGATATGACTGTTTCGTAGGTCACAGAACTATTCCAGTTTGGAATAGCACACCCCCAGATGCTTCATACGTGATGCCTTTGGTGCGTCACGTTAATAGATGTTGTATAGTATTGTCTTCTTTGCAAACCCACATGCTATTCACAAGACTCTATGTGTCTCATATGTTGCAAGCGCCTATTGATGGTTGAATGATGGTTAAATGTGAATGAGACAGACAAGGCTCCTGTGGCTAATCGTAGTTATTTCCTTTCTAATTCTAGAAATTGCCTAGGCTTCGCAGGTTTGTATTCTCTTAGGGAACATTTTGGTGCTCTTGTGCTTCATTTCATAATTAATTTTGGGCTTCTTTCACCCACTTATTCATTATTGTCTTAATGGTGTTTATTAAAAGCCCAATTTATGGTTCTGGACCACATACACAATTAGGAGACGCTTCCATTGGCAGCTTATCAACCATCCGTTCCTTCCGAATCCTTTTTGTCCTGGTACAGTTCCAATCAAACTTTATGGCGAATCCAAATATATGAACAAGTTGCGTTGTAGTAACTAGTTTTATGTGTAGCGGGACGCAGTGGAGGGAGGAATATACGACTGTACCTACGCAAGCACGCGCAAGTTTAAGCAAACTACACCCATAACTATGTTACTTTGTTCTTTGATGCCAGTTCCTCCATATTCCAAAAGTAATTGATAGTATGGATAGTAGATAATAATGAGCTAATTTTTAAACTGCTTAACGCCTTGATGACTGCTTTGCTGTCATTTAGCATGAATATGGAACGATTTTTAATATTTGCTGGTATCTATCTTTCTATATAAAAGCCAATCAAAACGTGTCGTAACCATATAAACGCAAAAAAAAAATCTTGAGGCAACCTCAACGTCGTAAATCCTTAAACCCAACAAACGAACTCCGTTACAGGAAATCATTAAATATGGAAAAACGATAGCGAATTTCGAGGCGAGGGGAGTAATCAAGTTGTTTAATAAAATTTAACAACCGTCCAGACGGCCGGCCGGTCTCGCTTAATGGAAAAAAAATAAATGCAAGTTTAAACGAGAAAACTTCCGTCTGGTAACAAAATAGACTGCCTAAGCTGTTGGTTTGATTCTCTTTTTTTAGATAGATATCTATCTACCTTTTGCTATTTCTGGGAAAAAGAATAATTTCAATGTGTTTTTTTTTAAGTACACAGCTTCGTTGTTTTAACGAATGATAGCGAAAATGTCTTTCAATTTTTTTGTATAATTGCTCGTCTTAGAATAAGGTTTTTTTTTTCACTCTAGAGATTTATTTTCTTATCGTGATTTTTTAAAAGCTACTATTTTAGCATTTTTAGCTTTCTTATTGTGATACTTATAAGTGATATATTATAATATATCACTTTAAAAAAAACAATGAAAAAATTATGCTCATAATAATTTAAAACTGAATATCAAAACGTTTAGAGAAAAATATTCAAATTGAAATCAGAATTTAATATCTCGGTACAGATGGTCCAGAGCGTCAGACGCTACTCGTGAATTATTTCCTAATTAATTCACTCTTGAAACTGTATTCAACTTATCTTGCTTCGGAACAGCATTTATTTTACAGTTAAATCTCACGGCGACTCCATTAGTAACGGGAGACTTTTGACTAAATTCGAAGGTGTTAACCAAATTTTACAAATTCATTCTTTATAGTCGAATTAATATGTCTACGTTAGTATTTTCCAACAGAAAGCAATCACGTTAAAATAATCACTCAACTTTGTAAACAATTTTGTGTTAATGCCGAATTCGATCTAAACTTGTCGCAAGTATTATTTATGAGGAAAAAGTCGATTACTTCTCTCAATTTCTTGTGACAAGTTTTTATATCCAATAAATTACAGCAAATTCAGCGCTATCACTGTCAAAATAATAATAATTTATATTATTATACCTGGGACATCCCACAAAGCGCCATCTAGTCCCAAAGTAAGCAAGTTTAATGCTTGTATTATGGGGTACTAGACAACTATTAAACATACTTAAATTTTTTTTTTAATGTAATGTACATATATATGTCGAAGTAAATAGTAGTTCAGCCGCGGATGGCTCATCATCCATGGTTTGGGCGTGAAAATAAACTCGTTTTCTTGCTTCTCGATATTTAATTTTGCCGTTACGATAATCAAATCACAAATAAGTTCGATAACAACGTGGATGTAAAAAGATTAAGATACCAAAATGTGGTGGACGCCATTCGTGCTTAAGGCGCGGTGTTTCCTTACAAAGTGATTCAAAAATTCAATCAGCCTGAACGGAACGATTGAACGACGAGTGACCGACATGACTTACCCGTGGTCCAACCAGCGTAGTCCAAACAGTTGGTCCACGGGGAATTTTTTTGAAAACCTAACCTAAGAAATGATAATGATTGATAATAATCATTATCATCATCAGCCCATTTTTGCCCCACTGCAGGGGCTTAGGCCTCCCCCAGGGGGTGGAGGGGGGCTTGGAGCTTAAGTCCACCACGCTGCTCCACTGCGGTTTGGGAACTGTAACGACCGCCATCTATTGACTGCGTTCGGGACCGACTGCTTAACGAGCCCTCCGAAGCACGGTGTCAGTGATATTGTGTACTTAAGTCAGAAAAACTCATTAGTACACGCCCGGATTCAAACCATTGCCCTATGGGGCCTTATAAATTTGAGACAGGTTCGTTGCGGTCTGGGCTATCACGACACGATTGATAATAATGAAAGAACCTAACTTAACAGGATAAATTCGCTATGAATGCCATTCTGGCCGGGAGTGACCACTGCCAATGACGTGTTTATTAGACGTTGAACAGCGCACCGCGTAAAACGGCGGTGCGGCGGCGCACGCCGCTCAGTATTACGTTGCGGCGACGCAACGCGCTGTTATGTTGTCGCCCTTATTCCACTACTACCATGGTTAGTGGTAGTGGTCACTTCTGGCCCGAGTAGCATTCATAACGAATTTCTCCTGTTAGGTTAAGTTTTTTTATTATTATCAATCATCATCATTTCTTAGGTTAGGTTTTTCATTATAATATTAAACAACATTTACAGTATGTCCCGTTGCCATACGATCACTTTCATGTTACAACTTTCTAATAAATTCAAGACTTATTGCTTGGTAGTACCACGGGCAAGTAAAAAGTCATGATTTATCTTTCGTTGTACAACCAGTTGGTCCACGGGCAAAAAATTCCCCCAAAATCCCCCGTGGACCAACTGGTTGGACTACGCTGGTTGGACCACGGGCAAGTCATGGTGACCGATACGAAGGAGGCACCTTCTATAGCGATTCAACCGTTCATGAACTAAAATAACAAGCAACCACCAGTTTTGCCATTCCTACAAATCGATTCCACCGAAGTACATACTTGACATTTTCATATCAAACAGGATTATTAGAACCAGCAACACCAGAGTATGGGTAGTTTCACGTCTTCACAACAGGTGGCGTTTTTTCATTTTGCGACTCGGCCATTCTGATGAACCACACGTCCTCGTGTGCGTCATCTACAAGGAAATAAAAGTAAACAGCAAAAAAGTGATTGCCTCGGTCAGTCCTGACCAAATATGATCAAATTAAGTTTCGAATCTAATTGTCTTCTTTATTTTAATTTTAACAAGTGTCACAACATAAATACTCAAACAATGTTTACAATAACGATGAAATAAGCGTACAGCAGTTTCTTAACATTTCAATTAGTTTAAATCACTTTAAATGTTCTATGATTACAACCATCGCCTTTATCCAGCTGAAACACAAACATCGCTTCTACGAGACGGATACTCATCGCCTCCATCTGGCGGATACACACATCATCGCCTCCATCTAGCGGATACACACATCATCGCCTCTATCTGGCAAATACACACATCATCGCTTTCATCTGGGGGATACACACATCATCGCCTCCATCTAGCGGATACACACATCATCGCCTTCATCTGGGGGATACACACATCATTGCCTTCATCTGGCGGATACACACATCATCGCCTCCATCTAGCGGATACACACATCATCGCTTCTATCTGGCAAATACACATATCATCGCCTTCATCTGCGGGATACACACATTATCACCTCTATCTGGCAAATACACACGTCATCGCCTTCATCTGGGGGATACACACATCATCGCCTCCATCTAGCCGATACACACATCATCGCCTCTATCTGGCAAATACACACATCATCGCCTTCATCTGGGGGATACACACATCATCGCCTCTATCTGGCAAATACACACATCATCGCCTTCATCTGGGGGATATACACATCATCGCCTCCATCTAGCGGATACACACATCATCGCCTTCATCTGGGGGATACACACATCATTGCCTTCATCTGGCGGATACACATATCATCGCCTCCATCTAGCGGATACACATACCATCGCCTCTATCTGGCGGATACACACATAATCGCCTTCATCTGGGGGATACACACATCATCGCCTCCATCTAGCGGATACACACATCATCGCCTCTGTCTGGCAAATACACACATCATCGCCTTCATCTGGGGGATACACACATCATCGCCTCTATCTGGCAAATACACACATCATCGCCTTCATCTGGGGGATACACACATCATCGCCTCCATCTAGCGGATACACACATCATCGCCTTCATCTGGGGGATACACACATCATCGCCACCATCTAGCGGATACACACATCATCGCCTTCATCTGGGGGATACACACATCATCGCCACCATCTAGCGGATACACACATCATCGCCTCTATCTGGCAAATACACACATCATCGCCTTCATCTGGGGGATACACACGTCATCGCCTCCATCTAGCGGATACACACATCATCGCCTCTATCTTGCAAATACACACATCATCGCCTTCATCTGGGGGATACACACATCATCGCCTCCATCTAGCGGATACACACATCATCGCCTCTATCTGGCAAATACACACATCATCGCCTTCATCTGGGGGATACACACATCATCGCCTCCGTCTAGCGGATACACACATCATCGCCTCTATCTGGCAAATACACACATCATCGCCTTCATCTGGGGGATACACACGTCATCGCCTCCATCTAGCGGATACACACATCATCGCCTCTATCTTGCAAATACACACATCATCGCCTTCATCTGGGGGATACACACATCATCGCCTCCATCTAGCGGATACACACATCATCGCCTCTATCTGGCAAATACACACATCATCGCCTTCATCTGGGGGATACACACATCATCGCCTCCGTCTAGCGGATACACAAATCATCGCCTCTATCTGGCAAATACACACATCATCGCCTTCGTCTGGGGGATACACACATCATCGTCTCCATCTGGCGGATACACAAATCACCGCTTCCATCTGGCGGACACACACAAGTGACAATAGAACAATTACCAGCAAATATCAATTTCATTAAATTATCCAACAATTAATTATTGCATCACAGTTTCACTAGCATCACTATCCACATTTAGAATAGGAGCCATCTGGAATTTTTCTTAAACGGTCATGTAAGTACGGTTTGAAAGCGCGGTTTCCAGTAAAAGCTTCTAGAATATAACGGTCTCCCTCAAGTACTTCTGTCACACTGTAAATTTTTAAATTTGGGGGTCGAGCTTGGTTTGCTTACGTTCCTCAGTTGTACGTAAAACGTAATCATTTACAGAAAAGTTAGTAAATTTCGCTTTTGTACTATCAAATCTCGTTTTATAGGGATATTTGAGTGTAATTTGCATAAAATCAGTATTTGCGAGAGAGCTAGGTGTTCTATTAATAAAATTCTTTGTAAATCGGCTTAAAATTAAAATTTGTTTCGCTTTGAGATCAAGAGAAACATCAGGGTCAATACTATAAAATTTAATATCATATGACTCTACGTTTAAAATTATACGTAATTCAACGTTTGACTCTACACTCGACTCTACAATCGACTCTACAATCGACTCTACAATGGACTCTACATTCGACTCTACAATCGACTCTACAATCGACTCTACAATGGACTCTACATTCGACTCTACAATTGACTCTACAATCGACTCTACATTCGACTCTACAATCGACTCTACAATGGACTCTACACTCGACTCTACAATCGACTCTACAATCGACTCTACAATCGACTCTACAATGGACTCTACACTCGACTCAACAATCGACTCTACAATCGACTCTACAATGGACTCTACATTCGACTCTACAATCGACTCTACAATCGACTCTACATTCGACTCTACATTCGGCTCTACATTCGACTCTACATTCGACTGTACATTCGACTCTACATTCGACTCTGGGTAAAATTTTCAAAAAAAAATTAAAACTGAACGTCATAATAATCACGAAATCATTAATCAAACACGTTCAATCACTGTCATGCTAAGGATATACGTCAGGAAAAACATGAAAAACAATATCCAAAGCAATATCATTATTATCAACATTAACTATTCACTGGCTTATGACCAATACCCGTCAATGACATTATGAAATCGTTTGCCACAAAACTTCGATGCTTTAGACTCCGTAACCAGTGAGCACTCTGCTCCTGAATCAGTACGCGCGCTTTCGCACACACATCAACCCGCTTCTCAGTTGGCCGGGAACTGATGGCAACTACATTACTTCTGCTAGCTCCATCTTGACCACGCCGCCGGGGGCAATCCGATGCGAAATGGCCTACAGCACGGCAGTGGAAGCATTTTAAGGGCGGTTTCACAGGGACACTAATGGTTTGACTTGTTCCGTGTTGTTTTTCGCTTGATAACGTAGATGGTCTACTATTCTGCCTCGAAAATTCAAAACGATGACCACACTGGATCGATTTGTGCCCAAGCTTGCCACAATTAAAGCACTTAAGGTTTTCGTAGATCCGTTCAGCCTCAGTAGCATTGTCACTAGCGGACGCAGGAGCTTTACGTTTCAGGAACGATACTTCCTCCAGTTCCTGTCGCAGACGAAGACGGTTGGATATGTTATGAGTTAAAGACATTCTTTGGACTCGTGGCTCGACGTGGACGATATTGTTTTAATTAATTATTAAAATAAAACTACTTTAGATGCGACTTGAGTGTAATTTAAATATTTTTCGGATGGAAGTAAATATATGCAAGTGTAACTTACTACAAACTTTACTTACGCGAATGGACAGACTGACGGATCGACAAATTACCATACCAATGTTATAAAGTACCTAGCGGCACTTAATAATGTTGGTTTTTTTAAGGAATAGTTTTTTCATTTCATAATTTATTTTGGTAATGGCCAAATATCTTCATTTGACAAAGTTTTTAGGTATTTACAAAAGAACTCAGTGATGCTCCTAACAATTTCTAGTGAAACTAAAACAAGGCTTGACGCAGGGGGCGGTCGCGACCTCACATTAGCCATTTGACCGCCCACAAAGGAAACGCTCTTTACTCCCAGCCCAAAGATTTCGACTAATGGACCCATTGATTTTCAGCAAAATTGAACGCACTTTCCTTATCTTTTCTGACGTACGTACGTACGAACTTATCAGATATATTTCGTTTTCCGCACAATGCTGCACTGTGATCGAATATATTGACTGCTTATACTTGTAATGACACCTAATTAGCACTCAAGGTCTAGAAACTCAGTTTTTAAAAACTGTAAAATGCTTTGATCGAACTATTGCTCGAGTGGTTAAAAACAATAACTGCAGAACCAATGTTCGTGGGTTTGATTCTCGCCCGGTACAAATATTTATGAGTATGAACATGTCTATTTGTTCCGTGTCTGAGTGTATATTATTTATGTATGCACTGTGTTTGGCTAAACGTTGTCCAAACATAAAAAACGTATACAACTTAACGAACTTAACAAAAAGTTTCAAGTCAGCAGGTGGCACAAACTAACGGTTACCGAGAAAAATTTATTCACAACACGGCCAACTTCAACGCTTGGTCATCCTACTGATAAGATATCTAATACTATTCCGAGACAGCTGGATTACATAACAAAAATCCATTAACATTTCATTTCAAGGAATATACGGTCGGTCCAATTTTACGATTCGCGCGACAGCCTCTTGATATTTTATTGAGTTAACAAGTAAACCTAATTAATTAAAAATGTATACCTTCATATTGTAATTTTGTATTATTGTTTTTAATATTCGCTATAAAAAAAATAAGATAAGTGTTAAAAAATGAGACTTTAGACAGTTTTTCTCGGTAACCATTAGTTTGCGCCATCTACTGACTTGAAGCTTTGTTTTGTTCGATAAGCTCTACATCCTCTATAAATTTATATCTTGTTCAGCCGAACGTGATGTATATTTGTAAATATAGTATAATACTTACTGCATATATCTGAGTCTTTTCTGCAGCTACTGTTCAATTATAATACAAAGGCTGTTGTGCACAAATAGAGTTATACAGCTATTATAGTTCCATTGTGCGGTTCTTAGCTGTTTCTGTAGCTTATGTGCAGCCATTGTCCAGTTACTACAGATTTCTGAGGCTCGTTAGGCACCTCTGGATCAATTTTGACACAGTAATAAAGTAACGTGTGTTTTTCTTTAATTACTTAAAAATATCTGACACTAAACATTGGAATATAATTTTTTAATTTTATCCTTCAGCACAACAAAAATTGTATAATTTTCAAATTATCTACTAAATAAAAGCCTGATACTAAAATAACAAAATAAACAGGGTTATTAGAAAACTTAAACTTCAACAGGAAAATTACTGTGACCATCTCAGATTTATAATTAAAAAAAATTCCGATTAATATATATATTTATATTTACTTATTTTTTTAACATCTGGGACATCCCACATTGCGCGCATCTAGTCCGAAAGTAAGCAAACATTATGCTCGTATTATGGGGTACTAGACAACTGATATGCATACTTAAATCTTCTTTTTTTAATAATATATACATATATAGATACTTTTACACCCAGACACGGAACAAATAGACACGTTCATGCACACAAATATTTGTCCCGGGCGGAAATCAAACCCGCGACCCTCGGCTCCGCAGTTAGAGTCTCTAATCACTCGGCCAACCGGTCAGTCATTAATTTAATTGTAACTTAATATTTAAAAAAAAACCATGATTTGCATGTTCATGCATACTCTGAAAACATTAGAAAGTGTACTCTATTTAAATTCATATTTACGCTTAATTTCGTGTACTTATTTCATTCACGTTTTAGTTTTTTGGCCATATTTAGCTGTTTCTGTGTGTTTTGTGTATTTTGCGTTTCTACTATTTTACCTTATGCACTTCCGCTGTTCATTTTTGTATTGTTTGTTTATTATTTTATTAATGTTTCCTCTACTAAAACGTATCCATCGTTAATAAACAACTGAGCGAAACAATTATGTCTAGTGATCTCAACAGTCAGACTGCTAGAATCAATGATATACTTATGACAGCCTAGAAATTGTGGAAATAAAGAACACAGTTAAACAATTTGTTATTAACAACTAGTTTTCCGGCCACGGCTTCGCCCGCGTAGACAATTGTACCGGGACAGCTAAAGGAACGCGACGCTTCAGGACACCGTAAGAGTTTCTAGAAGATTGTGAAACTTAACTACCTAAGAAATTTTTATACTTACTATACCTAATATCATCAAAATCCGTCGAGTCATTTTAGCATGAAGAACAGCTATCCCAAAAAACCATGTATTTTTCCGGGAGTTTATCCTTCCACTGCTTAGACACCTTAACTAAACTTCATCAACCACCATACAGCCATTTTAGAGTGAAGAATATTTATCCCGCAGAAGCAATGCTTTTTCCAGATAAAAAGTAGCGTATGTCCTCACTCTCCACCTCACAAACTATACCTATGCGACAAATCACGTCAACCCATTGTTCTGTTACTGCACGATTGACCGCCAGACATACAAACATTCAAAGCACATGAAGCAGAGTTCACTGGCCGTTTATAGTCTATAAGAGACAGACAAATAGACAAACAAAAAGTAGTCTATGTCACTCTTGACAACCTCGTTTTTATTAAAATCGGTTCACTCGTTTCGAAAATTAGCCTGAACGGACAGACAGGCACTACGATTTTCTGTATTCAGAAAAAAAGCCGATGTCTCTCCTGATAATCTCCTTTTTATGTCTGCAATGTTTAATTGAAATCAGTTCAGCCGTTTCGGAGATCAGCCCAGATGGATAAACAGAATAACAAACAGAGAAACAAAAAGACTATGTCCTTCCCGAGGTCTAATCTAGATATCTCTTTACCGCATTTCATCAAAATCGGTTCATCAGTTTATGCGTGAAAGCGTAACAGGCAGAAAAACAGAGCAACAAAATTAAATGTATGCATCCAGTAGGTATTCATGAACCATTCCACTCTCAAATCAAACTTGAGCTTAATTCTTAATTTACATCGTTGCTATGAATGCATAATTTCTTCCCAATGACCTTAATAATGGAGCAGCAGACAACCTGAGTAAATTTCAGAACCCGAATAATCAAATAATGATTACATTGTATATAGCCGGACGACCGACTAGCTGACACATTGATTGTTTAAGGTCAAATCAGTTTGTGTACTAAGACAACCTAACGTCATAGATAATATTAGTACGGCTTGATGGAATATCTTACTAGCTAGAATTTATTAATTTATGTGTAAATAATGTATGCCTTCAAAAACATGAGATACTAAGTATTATTCTAATATTGATGTAATTAAATTTCGGAATGGGCTTCAACCAAAATTTTTAACATATCGTTTTCTCATCTGGCAGAAGTTTATTGTTTGCTTTGTCAATTTATTTATCAATTTATATTTATAATAATAGTTTGATTTATTCGTGAGGATTACAGTTTCATTTAATATATTGACTAATTTAAACAATGAATACTTTTTTTTTTGCTTTTTATTTATACTTTTTAAAGCAGAGGAATAAGCTCAACTGTGAAGATGATCCCACAGCTGCACAGGGACAATTTTAACTTCAGATGAATTTTCTTAAATATCTGGCGAATTCGTAAATTTTTTAAACATTTTAGGAGATTGTTATTTAACTTAGTAATAGAACCCTTTCAAATTTAATAATCATCAGCGCCACTTTAAAATTTAGAGCCGTCATATATTTTTTGTTTTTTTAAATTGCATTAAAAGGTGTATCTACAAGAAAATTAATATAGTAAGCTGTAGAGCTTGCTAATTTCTACCAACATCTCGACTGAATCTCAAAAATAAACCATTTAAGACCCAAAAATCTATTGAAATTATTCAATAATTAATTTCACAAAATCGAGACGCGAAAGTTTTTTCTATTTTAAAAACAAATAATTTTAAACAAATGTTTTACCAAGTTTAACGTTTTACCAGAAAACAAAGTCATCCTTTAAAATACACTTTGTACAAATATATCTTTGTAAAATGTTACAGTCTTGCTGAAATCCAGAAAATTTATATCTTGTACACTTAAAAACTTCGCTGATTTATATTTTTAATTAAGCAGCTAAATTTCAACTTACACATTTTTATTTTTACATTTTTAAATGAATTCAACGAGGCGTCTGAGGGTGATTTTTGTTTTTTTCTTCACTCAAAATCGATAGTAGTCAGTGTGGCAGACTGTACTATTCAATTGTTATGAGACATCTGTTATTGTTAGTACCTTAAGCATTCAGCCAATTTTAACTCGAATCCTCACCAGATCTAACGAATGGCGTAATAACATTGTGTCTTGTGAGACCCGTCCAACGAACCCCTCCGGAAAGGATACATCAAAAATCTCCAAATTTGACGAAATACCATAAGAAAATAAAAAGGAAAATAAGAAGGAAAATAAAATGGTAGTATTTTAGGCACGGATGGACAGATATAACAAAAACATAATATTCCTAAAAGCCACGGAACCCTAAGAACGATCGACTTATTGTCATTTCTATGTACCGATTTTTGAATACCAAGGCCAAGTCGCGGGCAAAAGTTAGTTTAGTACTAAATATATTAATGTATTTATTACGTATTTCCTAATAAATATAAAACGAGTAATCAGACGAATGATCTACGGGGCAGGAAGCCAAGTCGTATCGCAGAATTCTTCGTATCAATCTGTTCTACGAAGATAATGATGGGATCTTTTCATTTTCCTGGTAGAAACTTTTCCAATTTAAACTTACTCGTTTTAAGGTACCGCCGTAAAACCAACGAAACCTGTACTTAACAGTTTTTCCGTTTGAACCTATCTACGTTTTCTTGAGAAACGAAAAAATTTATTTATTAAATCGTTTCGAATTTCAACAATATTCTCTAGAGTGATAGAACAGTTTAGATTTTTTTCAAGTCAATATTATGAGAATCCGTAAAAATATTAAACCCGAATTTATGTCTTCAAAACATCGAAAAATATATAGAATAATAACTAAAATTTAAACCACAGAGTTTATAGTTCAATTCAAGGCCGTGCGCTCTTTTTATTCACACATGAATTTTGTACGTACAATTTGACAGCAGTTATCATGATAGTATGACAGCTACAATAGTCTCGCGACCATAATTAGTTAATTAGTATTAGAAGACCCGCAGCCGAATTACTACTATCGTGAGACGCAATCCCGTCCGTTTGGTTCCAGAGTTAAAACAGACTGCATTTTCAGTATCATACGGTGCTGATAACTCTGCTAATGTATGCAAAACTCATTTATTAATACTCTATGCGGAACCCTATGCCAATAGCCAAAAGCACTTTGTATATTTACAAAAAGTCCCGAGTGCAGCGGCCCGGTACCGCCGTTAAAATTATTAAACGGCTTGATAATAGTCTCTCCGCTAAAATTATGCGAAATTTTTCGCTTTTACTTCGCCCACAGATAATGGAATTTTCGTGTAACATTTTTATTTAATCGCTTTGTTCCTTCTCTGATAATTAAGTTATGGTTCCTACGAAAATACTTATCGCTGTAATTCAGTTATGATTAGCGAATTTATTCGTTTTCGCAATGGAATTGATAAGTTTTTGAATGATTGATACGAATTTCATAATTCGGATATTTTTCACGGTAATATTTTTTCGACCTTATAATGATTAAATATCCATAGCCTCCCTAAGAATCGCAAGAAAAAGCTACAGCGTACACAGCCAACATCCAAATTACGGTCGTAGTTTTAAATACTTTTATTACTAATTGTTTTTTATACATTTTTTAATTTACTCTAGAAAGTTAAATTCCAGAATCTTTATTTCTTTTTCCAGTATGATTTTTACATGTGCGTCAAATTTAAGCGTTACACAAAATTCGACTCCGTCGTCTGAAAATATTTTAAGTGGCGTAGTTTTGATTTAAGGTGAACTTTTTCCTCACATTTTTGCGGTCGCATCTCAGTATATCAATTTATATCTAGTACATATGCTTGTAGTGTGTAGTGAATAGAGTTATTTACGTACTGTAAGTATCTGATCTACGCTTTGAACACTATAGTATAATAGGTATTCATAAATATAAATGTTATATTTGTATGAATATATATATGATGTTCTAAACATATGTCCATAAAGCTTGAAATTTGCGTTTCAAATTAATGTATATCGGTCGTAATCGTGTAAATAAAATAAGGCAATTAGGCTAATAACGAGGTAAGGCGAATAACGTCGCGTGCGTTGCTCTCAAATATTCGGATTAGTATTCATCGATGTCACAAGTCCATGCCGCGGCTACGGGAGCTTAATCGGCTCAACTATAAAGAGCAATCTACCCAGTACCGACACACCTTTGCACAATTACTAAGTGCATACGGCGTGGATTTGAAGAGCTGCCCTTAAAGACGTCCTAATTGATACGTTTGCATCTAGAGCGAAGTAAGTTGTATGTAGAGTTACAAAAAAGTCGATACCCTCGTGTGTGAGGCGTGAATGTTCACATATCTAACACTTGTGTGAGTTTTGGCCCAAGGGATCATCGTTTACTATTACAGTATTTACTACAAAAATAAAACATCAGTAGTGTAACACCTTTGAAATATTTATCAAAATTATTGATTCATTCCTACGTCACATTCTAAGAAAACAACGAAAGTTATAATGAACTACAAACATATCCTATTAAAAGCACTTTAAGTAAGTATCTCTAAAAGCACTTAGGAAGAAAATGTGTAAGGCTTAATCTGATACAGGTCGACCAGAAAACGTTCTATTTCCATTACGCAGCTACTCTGGACCCGTTCACCGGCGTAGAGTGTCGTGGCCGGGTAGGATAGGATACAGGGATGCAAATGAGCGGACAGATTTGCATGTAGCCGGCATTAGAACGAACTGCGGGCCCGGCTGGATGCTAGAACGTATCTTATGTTAAATCTAAATAGGCCCGAGCGTCCCCGACCCTCCAATTTCGAAGTAATGAGGGGGAAGCGAAATTAATTTTGAATCGTTTATTTTATCCTCTCCTGAAACAATAATTGCGTTTCGGGTCTGAGGTTGTTATATAAAGTTTATGAATGGCCTTCGATGTACTTTGGCGCTTAATAGGAAAATTTTCTTGTGTTAATCTGTTGTTTAAAGAGGGGTTGACGGCGCAGCGTTCCGGTCCCTTAAGAGTTGTGGTCTTTGCCTTTCGCTTTTTTTTTTAAATAAATACGACTCAAAACAAATCCAGTTGCTCTATTTATTTTCCATTTCGTATTCATTAAAAGTTAATGGAATAAAAATATCTCTTTGATTTTTTTTCTTGACAACTTCTTGTTACTTAACGAGTCAGCAAATATTTTTTTTGTATCGGCATCAGATAATTTTGACGTCGATATAAAGCACAAGGGCAACTCGCGCACCTTTGCCGCAACCCCAAATCACACCGTTCGCCCCCGCTCCGCCTTATTATTCACATATTTTCTTTGCTGCTTTTCTTTGCATTTCATTTTATAGGAAAAAAATAACATCCCTTAAACAGATGCCAGCAATAGCGGTTCAGCATATAATTTCATTTCCATATAAGATATACAAACATAAAATTCTATTAATTCATATAGAAACGGAACGAACAGCTTTTGTACTTCAGTTATATTCAACCTCGGGATCATATTAATTAACTGAGTTATAACCAAAGTTAGATTTATTAAAAATTAATGATCTGAATTAATGATTGGCTGATTAGTATTAAACAGCACCGAAACTTGGATGGAACTATTCACAAAGGTTCGAATTCGATTTAGTTCCTTGTGATATTGATGCATGAAATTATTAATGGTGGTTGGAGAACAGGCAATTCGGTGCAAGGGGGCATATAATCGCTAGCCGGGTGGAGTGGAGGCGTCTTCACACGCTGTTGCTCTTGTAAGCTGTTTGACTTCCCTTGTTGATATTGAATGAGCCTTGAAATTAATATGTATGATGTTTTACGCGTAAAAGGACTCCACAGAACTAATTTTAACTTGGATCAAAATGCGTAACAGCGACCCGGATTTAAGGAAACCTTGGCGTCTATCAAGGCTTAAAGGGTAGCCGATGGTAGCAATTCGTGGCCCAAAAGAAAATTTATTTTTTCTACCGTCGTTTTTCCGCGTCTAGCAAGAGGCCGTCAACGACTTCGCTCGCATGTGTTATACGTGTTTATCACCGATAGCGTTAATTGACAGACCGATTGGCCGAGTAATTAGACACCCTATGTGCAAAACTAAAGATCGCGAGTTCGATTCCCGCCCGGGACAAATATTTGTGTGCATCAACATGTCTACTTGTTCCGTTTCTTGGGTGTCGCATATCTAAATATGTATGTATTATTAAAAAAATTATCTAAGTATGTACATCAGTTATGTATTTAGTACCCATAATACAGGCACTGCCTAGTTTAGGACTAGATTACTACATGTCAGTTAGCCCAGGTATTATTATTAATTAAAAATTGATTTTGCGAAAGCACTTAAACGTGTTATTTTTAATTTCCAACAAAAAAGTTAAATAAGTACCTCAACCCTTTGACCCCCCCTTAAGGGTTAAATATATATATAAATGTCTTTCTTAATTGCCAACCATAAAACCAAATAATAAATTTGATGACTTTAATCTTAAGAGTGAAGGAGTCCCTTACAAACTTTCGTCCCTTATTTTACACCGTTGCGTTGGGGTTTAAATTACCAAAAATCTTAAAACACGACATATTTAGGTTCTAATTAAAAGTACAAATACCAATTTCCATGCATTTAATTTAAAAAAAACGGATTTTCAAAAAAAAATTACGTTTCCTATTTTGTACAAACTTTCTTCTCCTATTTTACCCACTTTAAGGTTAAATTTCTATTAATTCTAAAATACATTTTCCTTAATTTCTAACAATAAAGCTAAATAATAAATTTCATGGTTTTAACTTTCAGAATTGAAGGAAGTCCTACACAAATTTTCATTTTTTATTTTACCCCCATTGAAGTTAAATTTCTATAAATTCTGAACCACGATAAATTTACTTTCTGACTGAAGTTTAAGCGCATAAGTTAAAAATGATAAATTTTATACAAACTTACATCCCATTTTTTACCTCCTTAAGAATATTGTTTCGAAAAATTATTTCTATGTGCATGCTCACTTCACAAAAGAAACCAAGTGTCTAAATTTTTTCAATTTACTTCAGAGGTTTTGGCTTGGCTTTGATAAGTGAATCTATGAGTGGTATTTCGTTTTTATGTTATATATACCTACCTTATTAGGGTTAGAAGTGTACACCTAAAATACGATTTAATACGCGTGGCTACAGATGTCAGCAAATATTGTTTTAGTTTTCTACTTTTTCATAGTGATACATACAGCTACGACGAAATAGTTTGAAATTGATTGAAATTGGCTGCCTAGTAGGTGAAGTAGACACAATTTATACGAATATTTATTTAGTTTTGAAAAAAAAAACTATTTTGTTTTTTATTGAAAGCTATAAAAAAATACATGAAATTTTTAATTTATTTTTTATGAAATGTATTGCAATTGTTTCTAATTCTTACTATTTATTATAAGTGTGAAAGTTTGTATCTTTGAATGTTTGGCAATCAATCACGCAGCAACGAAACAACGGGTCGACATGATTTTTTGTGTATATTTTATGAGATGGAAAATGACAAAGGCTGCTTTTTGTCCCGGAAAAGACACGGTTCTTGCGGAATGAACACCTGGACGGAAGTGGATACATTTAGTACGAAGGTGTTTTAAGGCTTGCAATAACACACAGGATAAATTTCATCCCGGAAAAATACGCGGTTCCTGTGGAATAGCTTATCTTCGTGCTAAAAAGGCAGGACAGATTTTGTTGAAATTTGGTATAGTGATTTCTTAGATAATAAGTTTAAAAAACTTCTAAGAAGTCTCACAATTTGCTGGGGCGTCTCGTCCTTTTAGCGATCACAGTACAACTGTGTGGTCGACGCGGACGAAGTCGCAGGCGAGAAACTAGTAAAGTCATATAAACAGTTATAAATGAAGGCTACACAATAAAAGAAGTGCACTGTAATTAAAATTTCAATAATGGAAAATTTACCTACGATTCGTTACATTTATCTTGCTAGCACGACTCGGCATGAGCAGTTTCTTTTTTCATAAAAAACTCCAGTAATTTTATTGATGTTTGCTTTTATGTCCAACCATC
Source organism: Luffia ferchaultella (assembly GCA_949709985.1). Lineage (NCBI taxonomy): Eukaryota > Metazoa > Arthropoda > Insecta > Lepidoptera > Psychidae > Luffia > Luffia ferchaultella. The sequence goes on from OX453246.1 coordinate 4,825,893, forward strand.
ACTGTCCAACGCAGTCACTTGACAAAACATTTCGTCGCCAACAGCGGCGTGGGACCGTCAGGCAGTAAATTTTAACGGCACGTCGCGTGCGCAAACTTGAACCGCGCCTCGTTCGCGGATAAAGATAAAAAGAATAAGTTAAAATGAGAAAAGTTCCATTTGGTTATGAAAATGAAAAGATCTCAGCTATCTCTCCCGAGCGTACTACAGGACCGAAAGTTATGTTTAAGTACTCGGGATTGTCTCCCTTGGAATTATAATGGCCTTCTGCTTTCGCTTCACGGAATTAGAATCGGTCAAGCGAATCTCGCTCTTTCGCCTTTGTACACAAGCCACCGCAAATTTCTACGACAAATGAAGTTTGTTTTCAGTTAATCTCATCCGAGATAATTTTATATTTTCCAATGGTCGTTACAGTTTGACCCGCCGTTTCCTCTCATTGTGAATTTTAAAATGAAATTTGATCCTGTTATTCGAATACTTGTCATGTACCCATTCAGTACAATATTTCGGGGTAAAGTTGAAAGAATTCAATCTGAAAAATTATTAAAATAAATGGCCAATTGCGAGTGAGTCTTGCGTACAAATATGATTTCGTACCCTGCATTTCATAATGTACCTAAAATGTTCCAGGAAGTCATGAAGATTACATAGTTGTAATAAATAATCACACGCCTTTACTCATTTAAATACCACTGTTTTATTTCCAGTCATAAAACGACCTAAGCCAAGATACAAGCCAATTTTTCGGTTCTTAGGGTCCGTACATCCAAGGTAAAAAAACCCTTAAAGGATCACTCTGGTGTCATTCTGTCCATCCGTCATAACCTTTTCTCGAAATGTACCTACTGGACAAAAAAATTTGTTGATACATAGACAGAATTTGGTGACCCAATCATAGAGGTATAGCCAGTGGCGTGTGGTGGGTTTGGAACATGGCTACGCCAACACGACATGTGAAGTTTAAAATCATTTTGGTGGAATCTTCAAAGTTCAGATATGTCTGCAAGTTAAGTTTTTCATTGCGCGTTTTTACGCCATCTGTTGAAATTTTACTAACCTAGTCTAACCTATTAGTTTAGTAATAACGTAGCAGGTGGCGCTATTTGGCAAAATTATATAATCAAATCATGATTATATAATTTTGTATTTTTGTTGTGTGCTGTGTGAAGATAATACAACTAGTTTTTTATTTAAAAGCAAAGCAAGGTAATTGTGAGAATATCTAAACAAAAAATAAAATAAAATAGGTACCTAACCTATTAGACAAATGAAAAATCTTTATTATTAAAATATCTATTATTTTACCTAATGATTTCACCTTAGTTGAATACATCATAAATACTTATTTATGTATAATAAACTCGTCAATGATTTCATTATAAAATAAACCTGACCCAGACCTGAAATATTACGTAAATATCTGTGGATTCGTTTGTAAAAATCATTGTTTATAAAAGCTAATTGGTTTATAAAGCAAGAGATAGGTACCTAAGTTCTGTATGATTTTAATTACCTATTTACTTTGTCACTGTGCAATGACTGCGAAATACATTTCTTTCAGTCCATTGAAATCCTCCAAAATTTCCATTTCGTTATTTGACATTTTAATTTCACCTAATTCATCGTTACTTTAATACAACTTTAAAACATAAAACACAACAAATCGCAATGAATGCAATGCAATGAACACAGACAATAATTGAAAACAATAATGAAGTTAGTTTAGCCGCAGAATTCGCAAAGTTCTGCCTGCAGTCTAATTACGTACGAATTTCACTTTCGTTATGCCTGGCTTAATTTCCAGCATAAAATCCAGTAGGTACCTACCGATGATGCTCGAAACGTAAGAGGGATAGATGCCATTCATCACTACATGTAAGAAGAAGACAGACATAAAAGACGTAACTCATTTGGCTTGCCTCACGGCGTGTTCGCAACGTGTCGGTTCGCGTCGGTATGTCGTGATCGGGAAAGAGAGGGAGGCCGGTGATAGGGTATTAAGATAGGTCAGTAACAGTCAGTAATAGCGCGCCATTGTATTATATGCGCGCGCGGGAAATTCAAACACTCAAAAGAGTACAAACTCTTGCGTTTTTCATCATTATTGTAGGAAAATTTTAGACATGCATGGCTTTTTGGCTTTCAAGGAAGACCCGCGCCTGGGTATAGCGTCAATTAACGAATTTTCATTTAGAAGATCCATTTGTGATAATAATAGTAATAATAAGCCTTTTATTTCATTAATAATAATATTGTACATTTTATTTTAAAATCAACTACATATTTAACTAAATAAATCTTGATATAAAAGATTTATAAAGAAAATTAAACCAGTTAAAATTTAACATTGTTCATTTTTTTGACACTTTTTTCTAATTATTAAGGACCTCTTGACGAGTATATAGACCTTGGGATACAACAAATTAAATGTTATGAGAATACATACATATGAACATGCACAATTAATTTATGTAATTAATTTTATTTGATTCTCTGGAACCCTATCGCGCCTGGTCCGTCACGCACTTGTCGGGTTATAATTATTCTCAATCACAATTTTCGATTCTTGTGCCATAAGTTTAAGTAACAATTCGATTCAACTAACTGCTTAGAATGTTACAAACCTGTGACAAACTAAAAAATTAAAACATAAGTCAGATGAAATGGCTCCGTTATCAGTTTTTTGAGGTACTTATAAGGTATTTTGATAATCCAAATAAAAGATTTTTGTTTACGGTGTACAAGGAGCATCGTATTTGTTCGCGAACTCCCAAAATGATAAATTCGAATCCATTGCGTGGGTATATCGAGTGGCGTACGGACAAAGAACTGAATTACTGAAAAATGTCTTTAAATTCGAGGCCAAAAGAAAGGGTTTCTTTTGCTGGGACCCCTAATGAGGGTCAAGTGATCGGAGCTCGAGTTACAAAGGGGCAAGTCATTACGACCTTCTCACCGGGCGGGGTTTGTGTTTTGGTACGAAGAAAAACGAAGTCCCGAAGCCCAACGTACGGTTTTCGGTGACTAGTATAATCGAAATGTTGTGGACCCATTATGATCTTTAAATACTAAAAATTTGATAAATACTGAATATATAACTATACTATTTCATAATGAGGTTATTGTACCGTAAAGGTTTCGTATCATTACATTTTCTTTATGAATCTTTTATATTTAAGTAGGTCTATTATCGCGAGTCATCAAGGGTTCTGTGTGAACTCAATAAAGCCAGCCTTCCATTACTCATAGATGCCTACCGCGCTAAGCAGTAAGCACCTACAGCGCATTGCAACCCTGGGTTATAAAAACAGTAGGAGCCACCGTGCGCCTTCGGGCACTCATTACTTTGTATGGATATTATATTCTCGCCGACAAATAGGTCTTTCTATTAGTATGAACGACATTATAGACAAATTCAACACCGGAGTCCCGTAGAAAGAATTATCACTGCGCAGATTAGAAAATATGACAGCCATTTGGACTTTTGGATATAATGTTTCTTTTCTGACGTAAACATCCACTAAGAAAGGAATTTTCGAAATTTTACCCCTAAGGGGGTAAAATAGAGGGGCAAAGTTGTATGAAAATTGAAAAAAATTAAGTCAAATACATGATAATTGGTATATAGGCTTTCAGTTAGACACTAAATATGTCGAAATTAAAAATTCGTAAAAAATTAATCCATGAGGGATTTTCGTCAATTTTGAAGTTAAATGTATGAATATTGGTATTTGACCTTTGAATCAAGAAGTAGATATATCGTGTTTCAAGATTTTGAAAAAAATAGTCTTCAAGGGAGTAAGACTGTTAGTAAAGGAATTCTGTAATTTTTATAGTTATAACCGCATGAAATTCATTATTTAGGTTTATGGTTAAAAATACGAATTACAAGATTTATGGAAATTTAACCCTTAAGGGGTAAAGTAGAGGATAAATGTTTGCATAAAACTTGCGTCTTTGTAGTTAAATATATGAAAATTGTTATTTAACCTTTGAGTCGGAAACTAAACATGTATGTTTCAAGATTTTTGAGATTTTATGCTTTATGGGAATAAAGTAGGAGATAAAAGTTTGCAACTGGATTCTCATTCTTACAGTAAAATCATGAAAATCATTTCGTCTTGCGGCCAGAAATTAAGAAAATTGTGCATGTTGAATACATTGCATAGTGTATGAATTAGCAGGATTTAACAGTGAGAACTAAAATAACTTCAACACAAAACATTAACGAAATCATTGACAGTTATTCGCTTGACATGACAACAGTCAGGTCGACATTTGCGCCATATATACTACGCCTTGCGTTTCGAGTCCCATTGCATAAGTCTTAAAAATGCAATTATATCAAAGGCCTAACATAAGTGGTGCGCCGACTACCGATAAATACAGTTTAGGCGAACGGACGCGTCAATAATAAATCGGGTGTAGTTCCCGGTGTCAATAAAGGAACAACGCTAACGGAAGCGGCTGATTACCGGTCGAAGGAAATTCTTTGGGATAGCCGTACTACGAGGGTCAGCAGGCAGGTGAGTCACGCGCCCAATTTACGACACGAGGCCCTTTCACAAAGATTTATTTACGATTAATGTAATACGGACCGGTGCTGGCGCACATAGTAATGTCGCCTACTTTATGCTTGACCTCATCACGTTTGATATAGCTACCGGATTACGAGTCGTCTGGTTTGAACACGGCTGAAATAGTTGATTTTGTTCTCTTTTGATCCCTTTTTGATCCGAAATTCGAATACGAAATACTAGTATGTACAAATTGTGGTATTATTTAGAAAAAGAAAAGAAATGTCTGATTTCTTAGAGGTCATCCACAAATTACAAAGATAATAAAATGCACGACAAAAGAGGAGGAGTTATACAAGCTTTTGAGATGTCACATGAAGATACATTGTTTTAAATGAAAGCCCCCGACAAATAAAAGTAACTCTTAATTATCTAATATAATCGAAGTTTATTAATTCTCAAATGATAGTTTAACTTTAAGGGCATATGAGACCGTTAAATAAACTGACTACCGGACTTTGGGTACAAATCTACTTAGTGATCCGTAACGCCTTTATAGATCATTTGAAAAAAAACCCGCGTCATTTTGGATTTTTAGTATTGGTTTTTCTTTTTGCGTAAAAGGTTTTTTAAATTTTATTTCTCACGTATATGAATGCAAATACTTTCGTGTAACCCACGCGAGCGAAGCCGCGGACAGCCGCTTGTCACTCATAAATGTACTAATTATGTTCAAATAAACTTCCGCAATTTCTGTTATTTACTAAATCTATTCCAATTAGATTAAACCTTCACTCATTAAAAGTGTTAACACATTGAGTAACAAAATAGACAGAAGCATTGTAGTGTAATGGTGCAGCTTTTTACAGTTAGCCTAGACAAACTCACAGACAAACAAACAAATAGTCCAGCTTCCTGAGAACCTTCTTTTCATATCTACGAAGTTTTATTAATATCGGTTCAACCGTTTCGGAGATTACCCCAAACAGACAGACAGCCACTACGATTTTATACATATATAATCTCCTACTCGGAGAATAGGAAAACAATTAGGGACTGAAGACTGAAAAAACCTTCTAGTTTTATTTTTTCCTTGTAAACTCACACTCGTCTCGTAGCATGCACGTTGCTTACAGGAAATTGTATTAGCACTTCGTAAATAAAACAGCTCGAGGACAATTCCGATTCGAAACGAAGTTTTCCGTCTGTCGTCTCTTCTCTTTAGTTGCGTCCGTCGCGTCCCAGAACAAAAAGATTTGGTTCTAACCGTGTAAGAATCTGAAATTAGCTAGTGCCTTGTAAAGCTGCTAAAAAGCTCATCAATTTATTCTATCGGATTTTTGCTTTATTTCATAAATGTTTATTAAATTGTAAAGCGCTGAAATAGTAACCACTACTACGAAATTATCTCAAAATCAAATGAAATCAAGATACTTCTTCGTGTTACTAAGGGAACAAAATATATTTTTCACTACATATTATAAAATAAAGTCCCCCGCCGCGTCTGTCTGTCTGTCTGAACGCGATATACTCAAAAACTACCAAACGGATTGGCATATTGTTGACGCCAATGGACAGAGTGATTCAACAGGAAGGATTACGTGTATAATTCATTAATGTTTTGTGCAAATTTGTTGAAATATGACGATTATTGTTGAAGAAGTCAGAAAAAAACTAAGCCAGCTAGGAGCTTTCATCGAAAACGTTGCCTAATCCTTTTGAGATATAACAAAATAATGTATTGAGAAATTGTGTCTTTTTTATAGGACTAAGGAAAAGTCCGCGATTGCATATGTCTATCTTTTATGAATAGCTATACCTATTATACCTATTTTTATGTTTAAAAAAATGGTGTCATATAATGAGGTAATTGGAAAGCAATTTATACGGATACAGTGTTAATCCTTATCAAATTAAATACGTTATTTACCTTCAGCATTTTATGCACATTATGATTGCCCTGTACACTATACAATTTAAATTAATATTTTAGGAGCTATCGCGAAATATAAATATCGTGCGACCAGCCGGGGGCGGCCATACGGGACGACCGACGCGAAACGCGTAGTTAAGTTAGGTTAGGTTAGATGTATTTATTCTTTACTTTTTCAAATATTTATAGGATTGGAAATAAAATACTTTAAAAATTCTCCAAGTAGGATGAACTTGCGTCACATTTAAAGGTAATAAAATCCAATCCATATGTTCGACGCAACAAGCTGATATGACTCTACGACGGAAAAAAATATTACGGCTTATATGCTCTGCTACCCGTGCGAAGCCGGGGCGGGTCGCTACTATACAATAAATATAATTTATCTTCCACAATGTGCAATTCATGCAAACTGTTTAATTTATTATAGCAAAGAATAACGAACCACTGGAGTGATTTATATAAAAATTGCTTTGGTTGCGTATACGGTTTTAATCTTAATAAGTAAAGTGTGTCGTAAAATTGTCGCCTTTATAAAAAAATATGTTCTTTCTAAAAAGAAATGTTCTAATTTTGGTTTTTAAAATTCATGATTTTCGATTTAGATTTAGGTATGTATGGTAAGTCGTGGTAGCCCAAAGCGCAACGAACCTGTCCGACGAACGAACGAACCAAATTTATAAGGCCATAGGGCCATGTTTCGAATCCGGGCGTGTACCAATGAGTTTTTCTGACTTAAGTACATAACTATCACTGACGCTGTGCCTCGCAAAGCACATTAACCAGTCGGTCCCGGGCGCTGTCAATAAATGGCGGTCGTTACAATCCCCAACCCGCAGTGGAGCAGCGTGGTTGATTTAAGCTCCAAACCCCCTTCTCACCCTGGGGGAGGCCTAAGCCCCTGCAGTGAGGTAAAAATGGGCTAATGAAGATGTATGGTATGGGTGAGCAATTTTTTTTAAATCCATAATTAGAACTGTTTGAAGTCAGATAGACCAAAATTTGTAAAAACAACAATTTTCTGATACACTCAAACTATAAGTATAATACAATAAATACAACGAATTATTGTCTTTAACTACTAGTCAAAGAAAAATGTATACGAATCAGCAGTGTCATTTAACCTTAAGGACGCAAACACAAAAAGTGACAGCTCGAAGATAGGTTTTATTTGACAGCTTGCTTACTACTACACGCGCATCTCTGCACCAGGCAACACATACTTGGCGCTATACCAGAACTAATTAGTCTTGATCATTACTATTTTTATTTATTTAAGAATTAGTTTTCTTTTATGTCAGGTTTTTAATGTTGCTTTATTTTAGATAATAACTAGCGATCCGCCCCGGTTTCGCACGGGTAGTAGAGCCATAATGTTTTTACGGTCGTAGTGTCGTATCAGCTTGTTGTGTCGAGCATGTGGACTGGATTTCATTAGATTTAAATGTAACGCAAGTTCACCCAACTTGGATTATTTTTAATGTATTTTATTTCGAATTCTATAAATATATGAAAAAGAAAAGAATAAATACCTAAAAACAAACTAAAATATTTCTTTGTATACAACATTGATAACTTCAGCCTAACCACGCGTGTCGCGTCGTCCGGTATGGCTCCTAAGATATTGATTTAAATTGTAGAGTACAAACGGCAAACATAATGTTCATGAAATGCTGAAAGTAAATATCGTATTTAATTTGATTAATAAAAAGGATTAATACCAGATCCGTATAAATTGCTTTCCAATCGCTTCATCATATTACATCATAAAAATAGTATAGTAAGCTATCCATAAAAGATAGATATATGCCATCGTGGACTTTTCTTTAGTCCTATAAAAGAGACACAATTCCTCCATACATTATTTTGTTATATCTCAAAAGGATTAGGCCGCATTTTCGATGAAAGTTCCCAACTGGCTTGATTTTTTTCCGACTTCAACAATAATCGTCATATTTCAACAAATTTTCTCTTGAATCACTCTGTCCATTGATGTCAATAATATGCCAATCCGTTCGGTACTTTTTGAGTTTGTCGCGTTCAGACAGACAGACAAACAGACGCGGCGGGGGGCTTTATTTTATAATATGTAGTGATAACAATAATACCTGGGACATCCCACACAGCGCTATTTACTCCCAAACTAAGCAAAGCTTGTGTTATGGGTGTAAGTTAAGAAGTCTTTTAAAGTTCCATAAAAAAAAATTATTAGACAATACTATACTGTGCCACAGTTATCGTATGAGGAGTTCTGCAATACGAGTGCATTTTGTTTGTGATACCTGACGATGGCGAAACCGAGGTCCCATTGAATGAAGTGACCTTTTCATTTCCCATTTCGTCAAATTCTACTATTTTTGATTCTGGACCGATTGTTTTCAAAATCAATGTCTCAGAGTCTGTATGGCCTTCGATCACGAATCTGTGCTCAGAACTAAAAAAAATACTGCCATTGAATCTGTTTTTGTTTTTGAACTGCTTGCTTTCAAAATCGATATCTATGGGTCCATGTGGTCTCCCTTCACAAATCTGCAGTCAAAACTGAAAATAGTGTCTGCCATTTTGAACTTCTTTCTTTCTGGGCCTAACACTACTAAAATAAAGTCTGTTTCGTAGATTAAAATTTTATTATTATTTGATCCACATTACAAAAAAAACAAGTCTGTTTGCGTTATTACAACAACGATTAATACTTTTGTCAATACATTTACTATTAATACGTTCTTTATGACATCGAAACTTGTACCGTAATGTTGTATTTTACAGTACTAAGTCTTTTTACTTTACACCAATCACAAACGAGCATTCTGTTTGCACCACATGCGTAAACCGCAAAAAGCAACCCGCTCGCGCCCTTAGCTCCCACCATTATTTATTTCTATAAATAGAGGAACCGCGCGAACACCCTCATTTTGACTAACTTGGCCTTCAAATTTAACGATCATTCAGACCGCCTTCTAAAAACATTATAGTTTAAAAAAACTAAGAAATGTGCGGTTTGATACCAAATCGATCTATAAAGAAGAAAATAACTTTTAGAATAAAAATAAAGTGTTTAATGAGAAAAAATAATGTTATTGTGACAAAACGTGGGGTGCACGATATCAGTTGTTTTAAATATTTCATTGCACTCCACGATTTTTCACAATAACATTAATTTTCTATTTTTTTTCTACTTATTTTCTTTTTTAAAGTTCGATTGTCTATCAAAGTGTAATTTATAATTTTTTTTAACATATTATTTTTTTTTTCTTTTTTTAGTCTTAATATTTTTTAAACTACATTCCATCAAAACTTACAAACATAAAGGTGGAACTCACAATTACCTATAAAACGATGAAATGATACAGACCGATACAAAGCTTTATGTCGGTGCGAACCTAACCACTGACGAGTTCCCTCGTAAACAAACTAACCTGGTGCATCATCAGTTCATGGTGAAAGTCATGGTTAACTAATAGAATTCTACCTATATACAAAGTTTGTGTTCGTGCTATTAACCGTTGAGTAATATCCTCGATTGGAAACAATCCTGGCTGCAGCATCAGGTTATGTTTATTCATTTTAGTGTATTGTCATCGAAGTTACATACGTATTTTGAATTTCAGCCCAATATCTTCAGTAGAAGTGGGTGGTAATCGCGTTTAAAGATTCCATTACATACGAACAAACATACAGGTGTAACTTATAAAAGCATATTAATTTTTTTTGTGATTTTTTTGTTTTTTTTTTTTCTTTTTAATATATTTTATCTTAAATTTACTTACTTACTTCGCTGTTGTCCCATTTAGAAATTTCTAAATTAGATGTTACCATTGAAAACGCTATAAAATTTCAAATTGTGGCCATTAATAACATAACTTTCAGCGAGCAAGTTTGGACCCAAGCCTCTTTATCAATGAGGTACGGCGGCTTGGGAACCCGCAAAATTTTAAGTGTCTTTACTGGCTTTTCTACCTTCGATCCATAGTACGAGTCTAAATTTACCGCCCACTCCTAACATTCAAAGGGCCTGCACCGCATCCTTGGCTCCCCTTAATTCATTAATAGAAGCTGCTAATGGTAGACAGCGCCAAATTGCTGGCAGTGTCTAGGCCTCGGCCAGATTCTGATCACTGATTTCATTCCTACCCGTTCCCCAAAACAGGCACTTGTATCGACCCTAACACCCTGCGCGTAGCGGTCGGCCTTCGACTCGGGGTTAAGATCTGTACAGATCATCGCTGTATTTTTTGCGGAGTTGCTGTTGGATGGCCTTGGCCACCATGGACTTTCCTGCTTTTCCGGTGCTGGCCGCCTCTCCCGCTACGCCACACTTAACGACATACTGAGAAGAGCTCTCGTCAGTGCCAATGTCCCGGCGACACTCGAGCCACGTATCATTCGAGACGATAGAAAACGGCCTGATGGTATGTCATTAATACCCTGGGGAACGAGCCGTGCGCTGGTGTGGGACGTTACCTGTGTCGCCACACTAGCTATTTCTCGGCAACCGCTAGGAAAGCCAATGCGGCGGCGGCGGCGGAGGCTCGTGAGTGTCAGAAAGTGGGTAAATACAGTTGTCTCGGCTCTTCATATGACTTCGTCGCATTTGGCTCTCGGGCCATGGGGCAAGAGCACATGAGCTCTTCGCCGAACCCAGCAGAGATTAAGTTAGGCAATGGGTGACCCTCGCGCAGACGGTTTTCTTGCGAAAAGGATTTCCATTGTCATTCAGCGCAAAAATACCATCTGCGTAGTGGGCACCATTCCACGAGGACCCCACTTTTTACATATGTTTTAATTAAATATTTTTATTATTAAAAATTTATTAGTCGTTAATGTATATATACATATACTGTATAATTGTATATACAGTGTAAGATTTTTATTTTATGTCTAATTGCTAAGCTATCTGCTTGGTAACAAAAATATATAAAACTAATTTAATTCATAAAATAATATTATAAAATTTATTTACAGTTAAGTCTCAAGATTGATTGGGTTCAACTTTAGCATACGTACGTATTCCATACGTATTCGGATGGAAAAGGAAAAGTGATACACCCGACCTTTCACTAGCGCTGCTCATAGCGAACTGAAACACGATATCGTTTTCGCTTGTCAATGAACTGTCAGCTCATACAAAATAGTATGGCGAAATTTTGATGAAATTGCATATTATTGATAATTTTTTTCTGCCACTTTTACGTTTATTATCAAAATTTCCTCTAACAGAAAGAAGGAATGAAGTATTAACAATATTTAAATGATTTTTTAATCTCAAAAAAACTTGTGATGATGGTGTAATATTTACCGAAAAATGTTCATTTTCCGAGATTTCGGCAAAAGTGGGTTACAAAATAATGTTTTTTCATTGTGAAAGAGTGAAAAATATGCAAATGTTTTCTGACACGATTGTAAATTAAGAACTATTCTTTATTTCAGCATCAGGTTTATAACGATATAACTTTCCAAAGTTCCTAAAAATGTACCTAAACATGCCGTTATTTTGTATATGCCCCCTTAAGGTTATTATATTATTATTGTATATTATAGCTTGAATTAATTTTTGCATTAGTTTCATATAATTAACTATAACTAGATGGAAATTCGCGTTTGACAGCTTGAAATACTGTCTCGGAGTACAAAACTATTGCCTTGATGATTTTTAATTCTTAGCGCACCGCCGCGCCGTTTCTTTAATCGTTATTCAGAAATAATGCCTGCAGGTGGAAATAAAATGAAAGTTAACTCGCGAAAATGTGTTTTCCTTGTAGTCATGAAAAATAACGTTAACAATCACCGAAGACATTAGTCGAACATAAAAACGCCGTGCAGAGACATAAATGTGACACAAATCTGACAAATGTCATATAATATGTAAGAGTCATCTCTCTCAGTATCTCGACCATCACGTCCACAGAGTACTTTGTGTGACACGTCGCGTCAAGTCGGCTCAACACTCAATGGCACTTTGCACTCAGTAAAAAAATGGTAAAAAAAGATATTATTTTTTTTATTTTAAGACTGTAATATTAAAAACCAGTCATCTTTCCTGAAATTCTGTGATTTTAATTTTACGTCATTACCTATCTCCGCTCCGATATACCTCTTTCCCGATCCGTATGTGTGTGACAGAGGCAATTCCCAAAAATGCATATAAAAATACTTTGTATATATCTATTTATTATATATTATAATAATAATAATAATAATAAATAATAATAACGTATTCATGAACAACAACGTTAGGCCACAAACTAAGCATTAGCTTGCGTTTTGGGTACCAAGCGAAGACACCACATACATATGATAACCAAAACCCGGTACCAATATCAATATTCTTCGTATAAATACTGACCCGACCTGGGATTCGAACCCGGGACCTGCAGCTTCATAGGCAGGGTCGCTACCCACTAAGCCAAGCGGTCGTCGAAATATATATTATATATTTTCCTCTTTTCCGTTTTGTGGTTTTGCAGTCTGGTTTTTTTGTTTTTTAAATAATTTAGTTTATTTCAAACTTTTTAGTTTTATTAATTGGCACTCATTTACTTTACTTTTAGTTACAGCCCAACAAAGATATAACGTACTGTCTTTACATTAAACACCCTGTTTTTCAATTTATGTCAAAAGGGCAGCATAAAAAATGTTATTATTATGGACTATTTGCTGGGTTTCATTTGCTACTCATATTGTAGTAAAAAAAATTATTCCCCTCTCTTTGATTCGAAGACGTCACATTGGAATCACATTGGAATATGATATACCTTATGTCAATCCCACAATTAAGATAACTCTAACGACAGCTCATATGTTCATATCCATTAAGCCCCTTAGGCTACAAGGCGTGTCTAAGAAATATCTAGGATATAGACAGACATACAAACCTACATACATAAAACATTACCTTCACGGCCGGGTAATAAGTAAAGAAACGTTATGTATTTATTGGGGCAGTCTCGTGGGTAGGGTTATAGGGGTAAAAATTAGATGGGTTGTACTTCCTATGAAAATTGACATCTGTCTAGTCTGACTGTATTACTTGTAGAAAGAAGGGAAGGTTGTCGTGTCCTCAGCCGCGCCTCGCCGACCAGTAGATGTTGTAGTAAAACAAAAATAAAGCTATACTAATATTATAAAGCAGAAGAGTTTGTTTGTTTAAACGCGCAAATCTCAGGAACTACTAGTTCAAATTGAAAAATTATTGTTGTGTTGGATAGTCCATTTATATCGAGAAAGGCTATAGGCTATACTACATCACGCTACGACCAATAGGAGTAGAGCATCAACGAAAAATGTTGCAAAAACCGGAAAAATTATTCCTTTTGAGAGCTTCCGTCGCGCGCGCTGCGTAAACGGTTGATGTTAACCAAAAATTATGTATTACGGAATTGTTCCTCTTTAAAAGTTCTAACCAAAAGTTTGCGACAGCATATGTGTATCTTTTAAGGTTAGCTTACTATAACCTTTTTTATGACAATCAAATTTGTTCTAACATAATGTACTATTTGCAAAGATGTTTTTTTAAACGTAATATTAATCCTTATCAAATTAAATACGTTAGTTGTCGTAAGCGTTTCATGCATATTATAATTGCCCATTACACTATACAATTTAAATTAATATCTTAGCAGTTTTTATCGAAATATGAAAACTATAGCGGGAGAAAATAAATTCGCTGTCTGCCTCTGTTCGTTAACTTTTTACTTCCAAACCACGCAATAGACTTTGATACGGTTTTCAGTATTATCTTATTTTCTTATTATCTTAAAATCTATAAATCTATATAATAGAAATAGTTATTATAAAGCTGAAGAGTTTGTTTGTTTGTTCGAATGCGCTAATATCTGAAAATACCAGTCGGATTAAAAAAAAAATTTTTTGCCTTTGATAGCCTGAATCTAACGGATGGTTATAGGCTATATATATGAAAACGAGCTGTCTGTCTATTCGAGCAAATAGGTTTCGGCCAAAACAGCTTAACCGATTTTGATGAAACTTTACACATATGGAAAGGATGTAGTCAAAAGTGACATACAGAACTTTTTGTATGTCTGTCTGTACGTCCATCTGTCTAAACCAATTTTAATGAAACATCACAAGTATGAAAAGAAGGTCGTCAAAACTAATAAATGTTACTTTTTGTCCGTTTGTCTGTCTGTACGTGTATCTGTCTATTTGAGCTAATCTCCAAAACGGCTAAACAGATTTTAAGGAAACTTTGCAGACGGGAAAGAAGGTTGTCAAGAGATTTGACATTAGCTACTTTTTGTCCGTCTGTTTGTCTGTACGTCTATGTGTCTATTCAATTCAATTTTATCTATGCAAGCTAATTTCCAATACGGCTGATCAGATTTTAATGAAACTTTGCAGACGTGAAAGAAGGTTGTCAAAAGTGTCATAAGCTACTTGTGTTTGTTTGTCTGTCTATCTGTCTGTCGTTTGTCCACAGTGATCTATCAACGTACAACCAAAACTACTAAGTCTAGGAAGCTTAAATTTGGAACATAGGTTTATTTTATAACCTGAGCATTAAGTTAAGAAAGGCTTTTTTAGAAATTTCAAACTTAAGGATGGGAATGGAGGGACTCGAATAATAACGTGTTTCAGGGTTTTTAGATTTCCACATTTTAAGGGTGGGAAACGGGAGATGAAAAATTGTCTCGGTTTTTTAAAGGGTGGAAGGGGAATGAAGATTGAAAGTTTGAATGGGTGTAACCAAAATTGTTTCCAGCAAAAAGCACGTATAAACCATCTCGAACGTTAATAGTACCTATAACAGGAATTCGTAGTCTACGCAAGCGAAGCTGCGGGCGGTCGCTAGTTTATTAATAAAATAAATTTAATAAAGTTTATATACAAAAATTATTTACAATATTATAGAACACAAGTCTATAGGATGACTTGCGTACTTGAGTGCGGTTGTGTTTCTACTTCGAAACGATTAAAACATAAGCATAATAACAGACTCATAAATTAGACAGACCATACGTCCTCATCATAGTTTTAAACAAACGTTTTATTAACTTACATATGGAATACAAGGTGAAATTTTAACAACCATCCAAATTTTAATGTAATGATATTTGGTAAAAAAGCGATGGCCGTCTTGTTTCCTTTTAGTATCGTTCAATAGAAAATTATTGAGATATGATTACACATACCTTTCCCGAAAAAACCAATAACTCTAGTCACCATTCACGGCTACCTATATACACGGCCACCATTCACGTTCCGCCCCGTGCCGGGCTAGAGATCTCGGGCGCCTCGTCACAAAGAAGGCAACCAAACGTTATAAAATTACACTGTAGATAAAATAATTTATTATGAAAATGTAACCTATATTTTTTATTTATTTAATGAGGTCTATTGGCGATACCTAACATAAAGAATTTTTTTGGATGGTTGTTAAAATTTCATCCTGTATAATTTTGGAATCTGTATTTTCTTGTTCAGTACGCATTTCACACGTGGGTCTCACAAATTTCTAAATCTCAACTGGTGTATATTTGATTTGATCTACGTGGTATATTTTTCGCTCATATTTTTGTTGTTACAATCTCTATGAAAATTCGTCATTTCAGTATAATTATCTATAATCTGAAAAGCCAAACGGAAATCGCTTAAAAATTTTGTAGTATGTAGTAGAAAATATTACATTTATAGTTGCCTAATACGAGCCCGCTTCTTGTACAGAAGAATCCCACAAAACCGGCATATACCAATGAGTCTTTTCTGATTTAATTACATAACTATCACTGACCCCATACCTCACCATACCATACCATAGCACGTTAAGCCGTTGGTTCTGGTTGCCATCACCAAATGGCAGTCATTAAAATCCACCAACCCGCACTCAACTCAACTTATCGCAAAGGAGGGCATGATGGGCTGATATGGCATAAATATTTAATTTTAACCTATGACCAACGATTTTGTGGAATTCCAAGAATTCGTCGAGTTTCTAACTTACAGCCCGAGTCATGCCACTGTCTGGCCACTAATAATACTAGTGACCGCCACGTTCGAACTTCGTCTTTCACTGTACCTGGAAATGTAAGGAATAAGTTACTAACTAAATTCAAAGTTTTACTCTGTTTCAAATTCCAGTAGCGCATAGAGTTGTGAAATGAAAAATGTTTTCAGAATAATAAACGTTATAACCGTTTTATTTTTGAATTGAAGACGTCTTACACCTCAGCTCTATAAAAAAGCAAGAATGGCTTAGCCACCTCATTAAAGTTGTTAAAAAATTAGCAATGGTTAAAAATTACTAGAATGTCGAAAGGACGCACTAATAATATCAATAACATGAATAGTGCTTAACAAAGCTTAACTACCTCAATGCATTAAACACTATCATATCATATTTTCTCATAGTCGTTTTCGTTATCACGTAAAAATACGTAGTAAAAAAGGGACGCGTAGACGACACAGCCCACACCAATTTTATATGCTAGAGTTTCACCCCAGCTTACTACAGGATACTTGGACCTTGATTTCAACCATGTATATCAATTAATTACAGATTCCTGACCGTTTAAAAAAGAGGAAAAAAAATCCTAGATGCAAATTCGATATATTCGACTCCTTTCACCTTAGAAGGAAGTGAACTCTACCGTTCTGTCGAAGTATGTCTTCAAATTATGTTCAATAGTCGGTTAGCATTAATCTGAAAAACGAATTAGAAAAATGAAACAATTAATTGTAATAATAATAATAACGTATACATCACAACAACGTCTAGGCCCCAAATTAAGCGTTAGCATACATAACAACAAAGACCCGGTACCAGTATCCATATTCATCATATAAATACTGACCCGACCTGGAAATCGAATCCCGGGACCTCCAGCTTCGTAGGCAGGGTCGCTACCCACTAAGCTAAGTGGTCGTCTTAAAAAATTAAAGTAATAAAATAAATAAAAATGCCAGATAATTATTAAATAATAATAATTAATTAATAAATAGTAAATTAATGATAATAATTTAATGATTAGTATATAGTATAGTACAGACGCTGTCAATATATGGCGGTCGTTACAGTTCCCAACCCGCAGTGGAGCAGCGTGGTGGATTTAAGCTATTTATTTAAGCACCCAGGGTGAGGAGGGAAGGCCCTCCTTACCCTGGGGGAGGCCTAAGCCCCTGCAGTGGGGTAAAAATGGGCTGATGATGATGATGATGATTAGTATAATAATATTATACTAATCATGAATAATAAGTAATGCCAAAAGTAAAAAAATTATAATAGTACGGTGAGTATTAACAGTATTAACGTGTATAAAAATTAAAAATAAATTAAAACTCTATTTTACTCGTATTTCATTCTCGAAATGTGAGGCAACAATTCTAGTTCGTGAATAATTTAAATTGAATTCTCAGATTTAGTTTTTTCCAAAAAAAATTGGGATTTTATTTTGCTAATAAAATGTCATAACCATAGTTGGTCGCTTTTATAATTCTTAACGCTACGATATCGTGGACGTGCACGATACAACGATGACACGGGCACGTAAATTGTATGGAAATATATGAAGACGCTTTTAAATTTCCGTCTACGATATAACGCTACGATTTTTTTGACACCAAGGTTCCCTCTAAAACTGTCGCGATATTTTTGCGATGTAGGCGCACCTACAAGGTATAATATATATATATGTGAGTAAATACACACGCTCGCGCATTTCTGTCAATATTTTACCTATCGCCACCCTACTTGCTTATTTTACTTGTTTATTTGCTGCCAGTTTATTTTAATAAAATGGCGTTTTAATAAGATGTAGTGATATTATTGGAATCATAAAAAATCATGAAAATGCGACCATGTCTGTGGAACAAGTCCGTAGAGGAATTTAATAATAAAACTCTACAACAAAATTTGTAGTAATATTATAAACATTTTATTTATTAAATAAAATTATATAATATATTATATAATTTAATATTATATAATATATTATATAATTTTATTTAATATAATATATTATATAATATTAAATAAAATGCTCTTTCCCAATATTTTATTGTTAGTAGGGATGCTGCCAATATCTTCGAGTTATTTGTCTTTTTTGCGTTTTAAATACAATAAGTATAACAGCCAAAGGCGACTAGAGACCATGACGTCCACACTTTTTGAAATCCTTCACGATATGCATCCATCATATCCACGGCTTTAAATTATATTAACACATCTATCATTGGACGTGGACGTCCACGTTAAATCGTAGACGTCCATGATAACGTGACGCAGAATTATAAAAGCGCCCAATAACAGTTTCACATAAAGAGTGCGTTGTCAGGAGTGAAAAGTATTTTTTTTATCTATATTAATAAAATTGTAGTGTCTGTCTGTCCTTTCCGGTTTATCTCGAAAACGGCTGACCGATTTTAGGACCGACTTGTGAGATAGCTATTCTACATGTTAAAATGACTAAATGGATTTTGATGAAATTAGGTATAGAGATTTCTTAGGTAGTTAAGTTTCACAATTTTCTAGAAAATGTCACAATATTCTGGAGCGTCGCGTCCATTTACAACTGTGATTCACGTGGGCGAACCCGCGGACGGAAACCTAGCTAGGAAAATATAATACAAAAATACTCCAAGTAGGATGAACTTATATTAAATTTAAATGTAATTAAATCCAATCCACATGTTCGATGCAACAAGCTCATAGGACACTACGACAGAAAAAACTCTACTTCTTATATACTCTGCTACCCGTGAGAAGCCGGGACGGGTCACTAGTGTATAATTAAAAAACAAAGTTAGTCCCAAGGTTCAAAGTAAATTTATCAATTATAGAACTTAGATTATATCTTAAACGATTTCAGAACATGAATAGAAGGCTAACTTTCTACTTACAATCAAACTTTTCCCGTAAAGTTACCGAGATGTCATTTGATTAAAAGTTATGACTTTTGATAAATTAAAAGTACTATAACCTTCTTTGTACGCTCCAAATACCTTTGAATGATTTTTTCTATCGAATGAAGTTTTATCCATCAACTTTATTTTAGTTTGATTATAGATTTCATTGACTTTTGAACTTTATATTTTGGAAAAATTCACAACCCCCATTTTGTCTCAAGTTCTTACACTGAAAAAAAATCGCACGTGGTAGAAGTGAAACCTTCAAAAATTTTGATCTCAAGATAATGAGACGAATGTAAAGTTTCGGGAAGTTTCACTATTTTGAACAGTAAAATCATCATTATGCGTAATAGAACTATCATTTTTCACATTCAACAACGCTTTTCGGCGTGCATGAAATTTACGAACACATTCCGTTGAACTTTTTGTTGTATTTTCAATCTTGTTTTTCCTTTTTTTTCGATAATCACGACAATAGCATTCGTTTTCGGCTTATTTGAAGAATTTTATTATAAATAATACGTACACGTATACAAAACACCACGGTTGTTGTGATGCCTTTTTTCAAGATCTGTACCACGCATGCCTGCACAAACACATATTAACACACGTACGATGCTGAGGCCAGTCCTGGATCTATATAAGGGGCCAGTGGGGCCCGGGCCCACAGCGGCAAAATTTGGGAGGCGGCAAAATGGCAAAGGGACAAAGATGATAAATGTAATAAAAATAAGTGATTGCCAAAAAAGAGAAGAGAGTCACATACGTCGTTGTATCAGTATTCCGTGAAGAATATTTCTGTGATTGGCGGCGGATCTGTCATAAATAAACGTGCACTAAGAAAGATTTTAGCATACCTATGTAATAAACAATTTGTAAATAAAATATGTAAATTACTATGGTGAATTTATGGCGAAAAACCACCTCCAATCACGAATACTCCCGAACGCTCGCACAGTTCGAGTTTTTGTCAGAAAGATCGTTGCAACGTCCACCGGCGTCCTTAACCGCGATTCTTTACTAAGAACCGCATGAGAACCAACACATATGTAGTGCGAAAGTTGCGATGCAGTGCAGTGCTAGCGGCGTAGACGGTAGAACATTTCTTAAGTTAAGTAACATTTGATAAATCATACGATATGCGTTTTCATACGTTGCACCTGCTATTTTCTTTTACATAGCCTACTACGTCTTCTACAAATAATACTCAACGAAAGCGTAGATAGTGGCAATTCCATTATTATTTGAAAATAGACTTTAAACCTAGTGCTGTAAAGTTTTGTTTTCCTTGTTATGATTTATAGCAGGTCGCATATTGTTCAGTTTAGTAATGAAATCGAATTAAATAAATATAGATTAGTTAGGTACCTTCTTGTTAATATATTGAAATATAAGTTTTGTAATTTTTTTTTTATCGATTCGATTGATCATAATTATAAAAATCATAATTCATATTTACTTTCCAGTAGCAAATAGTAGCAAGTGTGATATAAGTTCACAGTGGTTAAAAATCATTGACTGTGAAATATCACAGGTGAAATCCATGCGATAAAAAATTGTAATATCATCAAATGATAATGTGATTTAAAAGTAGCGATCATTTCCATACCTAGACGAGAGTTGACGAGGCCTCAACGAATTCCGTTCTCAGTCGGCTGGTCGGCTGTCACCCGAGATTCAGAGACAGAGAGGTGTTTGTGCGTAATGTATATCGTGTTCTGATTTAGATCATGCCTCCATGATATATTTACAATGAACTGCACATCCATTAAGTTTTATTAAAATTTATTAAAAATTGAAAGGCAACACTGTCATAAAAAGTTTTTCTGGTACAAGATGGGCTGCAAGAGCTGATGCGTGTCATAGTTTGTACTAAAACTACAGCATCATTAATGAGGCATTAACTGTAGTAGGCGATGACGATTCACGAAAACCTTTAACTCGTACTCAGGCTGAAGGGATCATAATAAATAATAATAATAATAATAATAATAACACATACAATCACAACAACGCCTAGGTCCCAAACTAAGCATTAGCTTGTATTTTGGGTACCAAGCGAAGACACCACATACATTTATCAACCAAGACCCGGTGCCAGTATTAATATTCATCATATAAATACTGACTCGACCTAGGATTCGAACCCGGGACCTCCAGCTTCGTGGGCAGGGTCGCTGCCCACTAGGCTAAGCGGTCGTCAATAATCTTGCCCGATTTGAAAATGCTTTTTTAACAGTTGTGTGGTCGAGTTTAATGGAGAGATTTTATGCGGTGCACACAAGACTGCAGTCTACACATATTTGTATGAATGATCGAAGTTGTGAACCTATATAATTCGCTCTCAAACTTTGTATCTACTTTGCGTAATATGTTTGATCACTATGAAAGTGAAGCCGCAAATATATCCCTAACTTCCGACAAAGAATACGATACAAATAAGAAGCGAAAGAAAGTTAGTAAAATGCATGCTGATGAATCGAGAAAAGAAGAGGTAGAGCTGCACGGGCGGGATAAATTTAGAGTAGAACTACTTACTTACCGATTATTGATAAAATCTATGCTGAATTAATTACACGATCTGCCAGCTATAAGATAATTTTGGAAAAGTTTAGGATATTGGAATTTATTAGTGAAAAACATGTCTCCGAGGTTGATATTGTGAACTACGCCAATAATCTCAAAGTCAGTTATCCGGATGGTTTAGAGGATTCCTTTATTTCTGAATGCATACATTTTCATACGTATATACAAGATAGGTTGCATTCATTTATGCGCTCTACAAAAACGAAAAACAAAATAAATGAGACGATTAGAGATAAATTATGTTTATGCCTATGTGATCAAATAAATGTTGAAAATACCAATCACGATGAAAATAACATTGTTCAAATGGCAAGCATAATACGAAATAAAGAGTTGTTAAATGTTTTTCCTAAGATGGATATTGCTTTTAGAATGTATCTATCTCTTTTTTCAACAAACTGTTCGACGGAGCGGTCTTTTTCGGCAATGAAACGAATAAAAAACTTTTCAAGATCGACAATGTCAAATGAAAAACTTAAAAACCTGGCTATTTTGTGTATTGAGGCCCATCTCGTAAATAATATGAGTTTTGATGATGTTATTTCTGAATTTGCTTCTCTCAAAGCTCGCCGTAAACCACTCAAAAGTTAACTTAGTTAAACCTTAATTTAAAAAGAAATAAAACTTATTGTTCTACGCATTTCGACAAACGTTTTATTTATCCTTAACGACCTGGTAACTTATCCCAGACACTCAGTCCTATCAGTTCCATTTCCATTATATTTTTTCCTTTACATCTTTATGATTAAAGTATAATGATATACGAATTTACTGTATGTGAGTCCCTTAGTAATTTCGAGTAATTAAATTAACTCCAGCCAATTTAGTTTATTTGAATTTGATATTTTTAAGTTATATAAAAAGAGGTGGGCGGCAGAAACGTGTGGGCCCACAGCCGTGGTTTACATTGATCCGGCGCTGGCTGAGGCCCAAGCAAACTCCCACTATGCCTTAGTAAACACGAGTGGAGGGGGTACGAAGCAGAGCAGAAAGAGAACCACGAACATAAGAAACACTGTATAATGCTTCCTATCTCATTTTCTCCCACGTTAAATCTTATGAATTTACTTGTCTATCTCTTTTTACTGTCGCTTTTTTGTTTCGTCGACTTTCAAATCACAACGATGCTAAAGAAGTTTTCACCTCAAAAAGATTTGCATGAACAAAATTAAGAACGTAATTTTAAATTAAACCGTATTCCTTTTATTTTAATAATCAACAGTGCAATTATAAATTTGTGTACCACGCCCCATTATATTACACAGTAGCTTTCCGCCCGTGGCTCCGTTCGCGTGGAGTACACAGTTCTACCGGAATCCCTTTTTTCTAAATAAAACGTAACTTAGTCATTCCTCAGCTTGTAAACTTTATCTATGGAAAGAATAAATAGCGGTCCCGATACAGCTGTGTAGCACATGCACGCGGAGCCGCGGGCGGAATGCTAGTTCGAAAATAAAATATAGCGCGTGTTACTCCCTAATAATGTATCTTTCTATAAGTGAGGGAATTTTTAAATTCAGTTAAGTAGTTTTTAAGTTCATCCACAACAAACAAAAATCAAATATTTCCACTTTATAATATCAGTATATTAGATAATGTGGTTATGCAACTGAACATGCCGCTTGAATGCGATTGATCCATAAGCGATGACGTCATTAGCTCCTTCAATTGAATAATGCTTAGACTCAACCGGAGCTTCGATACCAATACCATTTGAAATATTTAACTATCATCGACGCGTAGCAAATAGTACAATGAGGGCACACAAATGGCTGGAATTACAGCGAGTTATTTGAATTATTGTATCGGAGCTATTTCGTCGTGTAATAATTTACCGGTCGACACTTCGAAATTACTGGTGGTTATAACTCAGTTTAAATTGCCGCGGTCGGGCGCCGCGCCTGCCCCATGACAGCTACTCCCTCTAGCGATTGTGTGAATTTTTAAATAGGTTAACCATCGCAATTGGAAATCATTGAGAATTGATTAAAAAAACAGAAGATGTAATATTTCTAACAATAAAATACGACTATCTCATTTCTACATTAAATAAGTTTTAGGCCCCGTGCCTCGACTTTAGACGTTTTTATCAAGCATTTATTTTAAATAAAAAAAAATGTGTTTACTACCCGGTTAAGATGGTATTAAGATTGGCCGTTTGGTAGTAGAGCTGCATTGTAGCAACAGTGTGACCATTTTTAGTAATTTTTTAGCAAAATAGTAGTTCTATTTGGTAGTTAGAAGACTTCAAATAAAAATTAAAAGTAACATAATAGTTTTCGAAAATCAAATGATAATTTTGTATTTAATTGATAGAATTTTGTAAAAGTATCCCAACATAATTTTTCTTCTAATTTATATTATTTATTTCTATCTTTGTCTTTTCTGATTTCTAACAATAATACTTAAACAATGGCAACTCTCTATTTGCTGACACGAGGATATTGAGCGCGAAACGCCTTTGGTAACATCTCGAATAGCGCTGAAAATGAGTTACAAAAATAAAGACAATTAATTTTGGAACAGATTATTATTATATTTTTTTAATTTATAGTATTTGGGCTTAGAAGCTGATACTTAGTCACCCACATGAAACTGGCAGGAGGTTTAAAACACACCCGGCTATATCAACGATCGGTAACCCAACGCTGAAGTCCTAGTATATTTTTAATTATAAATTTTGGACTACTGAAATGCTGTTGTCAAGTTTATTTACTGTATGTTTTTAATGGAATGGCGTCACGTCCACATCGCAGATTTATTTTCAAAGGATTGCCCAGAAACGAAACTGCTCTAAGACAATTTAAATTCTGTACCTACCCTACGCAAAATCTACGATGAAATGTTTTCTATTTACTTACACTACTGTTTGGTGTGTACTTTTAATTAAACAACTTAAAATTATGTATAGATTACAATTTTGTTTCTTCGAAACATCACAAGTTTTTAATAAACCATATAATAAATTCTCTTAGTGCCTCGAAGGGAATGAAAGATGTTTGTTACCTATAATGTCCTTTATAGATATTGAGAGCGCAAATATTGCGATGCCTTTACTGCAAATTGAAAAATTTTAACGCGCTTTTGTTGTCAAGTCGTTATTTCTTTAGAAGTTCGTTGTTAAATTATCGTTAAATTGTCCTTAGCGGTGAATGGTCAATTCATGACATAGTAATAGCGTATAAAACTGATTAAGTACTAAGGTATGATTATGATGGTTACATATTTATAGGTTCTTTAATATTACCTACTTTAAAACTCAATACAAATCTTAAATATATACAACAGAATTTAGAATAAATATTTTAAAATGCAATTACAATATTGTTCAAACTCCGGATATTTTGCTGATTATTCCGATACGCTCTTTCACATAAGTGATGAAAACATGATGAAAATATTTAATATTTCCCTTGAAAAGTTAGAACGCCCTGGAAAATTAGATTGATTTTATTATTTGTTTTATTTACAAGTAATTTTGTTATTTGTAATTGCGTTTCAAGCGAATTATTATAAATCGAAAGTTATTCACATAGTCTACATAATTAACAGGTGCGTTCAAATAAATACTTGATTGTTCATAGCAAGTAATATCTTAATTTTATGATCGCATCGAATCCACCATAAAAATCTCTGAGGGTTTTCTTCGACAAGTCACAGAGTTCTAATAATACTTTTGTTTAACGTCAGATCTAATAGTAGCTTTAATATGCCATTAGCCGTATAACTTCCGTTAATATTTCATGCGCGAGGTCCCAAGAGGAATAAGTTACTCCGAAGTGATCGCGGGCATAGCTTCCTGCTCAACTTTCGCTAGCTCACTTCATTATGAAGGTATATGCCCAACTATTTATTATTAATCCTTCTCACCCCGCGAATTTCCTCCCCAGGGCCAAAGTTCACTTATAGTTAATAATTTATCGCTTAGTCAGCTACTTTTCTATGTGTACGAAATGAGGACCGAGTAACGGGTAGGTGTCTAACATAACTTAAACTTATCTTGAAAAGTAGTTAAGTTTAATATGATAAATGTTAACACACTTATTTCGTAATATTCTGTACAGATAAGCAAAGGGAGGTGGCATAAGCAATTTACTGACTTATATACATTATTATAAAATTATTTATTAAAAATATTATGTAATATCTTAACAGTTACTCTAAATTAAAATCTAAATAAAAACTAAAAATATCTATAAATTAAAATTATTATCTAAATAATGATAACACGAGAATATTTTAAAAAGACGACGAGTCCAGTGTGCCAAAGATACTTGCCGCCTTGCCGCGCTGCGCTGTATGAAATGGTGACGATCTAAACGTTCTACGTGTTTGACTATTTTTCTACGAGCTGCTGTCTCTGCAGCTGCTCCAGTTTTATTCGATATTTTTATTTTTTATAAAATAAATATTTAAATATAAATAAATATAAAATTAATTAATATAAATGAAAATATTTTAATTATGCCAAAGTAAAAATTAAATAACAATAAATACAAATAAATCTAAGAACTAATTAACAATATTTACAATATTTACAACATAAAAATATCGTCGAGGTTGGTCCCATGTGGCATCGATCCCATTACGCTTGCACTATTTCCGCGCTGCACAGCGATGCTCAGTTGCTGTGCGAAATAGGCGCCCGCTCTGGGATCGCCAGCAGTGCTGACCAGACGGGTGGACAAATCTTTTACGAATTTTTTCGTATCAGACGACCACGGACCGAGTGTCTCTACTGCAACCGCCGCAAACTCGTAGTGAGGAATCAACCCCGAGTATTTGCGACGTTTACATAATTGGGCCTGGTCGGCCGCCGCGCCAGCACTCTGGGCCGTGGCCCGGATATGGGACGGAGCCAGAGTATCCACACATGTGGCATCCCAAATCAAAGCACGGCCCAGGCACCAAGGCACCAACGTTGCTCCGTCGGGTCTCTTGCCATCGTCCCTGAACAAACCTTTCGGCTCCAAAGATGAGGGGATAGATGCTGTCACAAGAGCCCGGCGGATCAAGTCATTAATGGCTCCGTGGCGGTAGATACGACCAGCGCTTTTGAGACACGAAAGTCCGTGGCGACCCAGCCGGTCCACACCACGGCCACATGGGCATTGATGAGGCTCGCACACTTCTGCGCCTAACCGCAAACACACAGCGATGCGCAGTGAAACGGGATCTAAAATTGTACCGATGTTTTTGGATGGGAGTGCGTGTAGCCAGTGACCCGATTCCTTTTCAGACACAGCAAGGAGTCTCGCTCGATCAGCATCGTCAGGGGACCGGTCGATGAGATCGGCATGTACGGCTTTGACTGCTGGTAGGTCCCACGAATTTTGTGTACCTACCTCGCTAGGCATCTTTTCCCCGGGGAAAGCCGCAATCCAAACTGTCCGAGCCTCCGCCAAGCTAGTCACCTCAACATCGGCTAGGCGTGGTATATTTAAGATCCTGCCGATGAGGGTAGCCGTGCTATAAGTGGAGGATAGGAAAGCCGGGAGTGCTACACTTGCCGAGAGCGGATACCCAAACCACCAAATTTAATTGGCAATGTTGCTTGTCTCCATGAGCGATCATCAAATTTTAAATTTAAAATTTTGCTGACTGTATATCTTAATGTGTTGTCAACCTGTGCAGTAACCAAAGGGAATTTCCATAGAGGGCAACAGCGAAGCAAGTACAGAAACTGTGGAGTAAATAGGCAGAGCCGCAGAATATATATTGCCATGCGTGGCTTAATCTTAAAAAGCCGTTCACACGAATTGCCAAAAAGTTCTAATTTTTTATTTACTATGGGTGGGAGAGCGTCGTCAAATATTGGTGCGCCGAGAAGAGTTAGGTTTGATCTGGTGAGAACGATGATATTTGGAGTGATAACATTGAATTTATTCAAAATTTCTGAACGATTACTAATGTGTACTGTATCCGGAATGTATATCTCACACTTGTTAAAATTTAATGTCAGACCGATATCTGAAAAACGATGTATGATTATCTTAAGGTCATCCAGTACTGTCGTCGCTCTTCCACTCAGGGAGCCATCATCAAGGAACCACAAATTAAATTTTGAATTTAAACTACGAATGATCGGGTTAATAGCCAAACTGAAAATGACCGGGCCGAGCGGGTCTCCTTGCTGGCAGCCTACAGCTGAAGTAATTTCGTTATCTCCAAATAATAATTTTGATGGAGTGCCATAACATTGCCAAACATAATCAAATATTTCTGGTATTTCATTTCGAATTTCTTTCAGTAAGGCACCCCTGTCGACTGAATTAAACGCATTTTTAACATCAATTTTTATAAATACCTCGTAATCCAAATTATTGACTAAAAAAGAACGCGCTGCATGCACCGCCGCCTCGCTACCACCTTTGGAACCGAAACCGAGCTGCCGTGGCTCAAACTTATTTGTAAGTTTTTCATGTAAAACTCGGCAACATAATTTTGATGCCAAACGACGGAAGGTACTACCGACGGCGATTGGACGGACACCCCCGTCCTTCTTGGATAAAGCCACGAGGTTCGCTCCGTAGAGGATGGGGGTGATCTCTTCAACTACCCGTCCTGCCAACATAATATTCACTAAATTAGTAAGTTCAGTAAGAAGAGAACGCCCCGCATCCCCCACTATAGGACCCGTAAGGTCTTTTAAATGTTGAGGGGTTAAACCGTCCAAGCCGCCGGCTGATCCATTGGGGAAGGAACGTATACTGTTTATCACAGCTTCATCGTCCACGTTGAGGTTTTTTGGAAGTTCAGAATCAGGCAATTTTGTGAGGAGCGCAGAGGCGGGTGGCTGCGGGTGTTTGTCGCGTAGGGCTGCGAGTGTCTCAGCAGAGTCCGTGGCCATGGAGTCGCTTGAAAATAAAAGTTTACTAGCTCCTTTTACATTGCCGTCCGACAGCTTGTTTTCTATTGTTTTCAAAATGTTATGATTATTACGGGTTTTCGGAGTAATAATATCTGGGATCATGTTATCTAATATGTTTTGTTTTATTATTGTGGTTAAGGGCTTGTGTCTATTGTCGGCTATATGGAGGGTACGGTATGAAAATGTGAGTAGGTTTTCCCATGTAGATACTGTGTTTTCAGCGACCACCCTAGCCACACACTCGGCAAGGCTACGTGCCACTGACACCCGGGCTTCTCTTGGGATCCTCCTTATGATTTTGATGTCTCGTTTCATGTGTGCAAGCCGCATCGAAAATGGCGTGCCCGTGCATAATGCCCCATCGATCGTGTGGTCAGTATCGTTTTGAGGTGGTGCGGTTATTGGCCCGGGGCCTACGGCGGCGGTTCTTCGTATGTGGCGGCGGCCGTTGTGAATTGCAAGTCCACGAGCACCCCTGTACTCCTTACCATCAGCACAGATAGGACATTCAAGCAGCGTAGTTTTGTCCGCGATGGAGCTGGAACCGCAACTTGAATCCATTACCAACTCAGCCTCGCATCTGCTTGATCATGATCGTAAATAGCGCTTGCTAGTTTACTTCCAATATCATTGCTTGCCAAGTTTTGGCCGTTTCTGAAGTCGGAAGACGGTTCAGCGGTTTCGTTGCCTAGGGACGTCAAACCACTTGTGTTGAATGATGCATTGAAACTAGGTGGTTGCCAACAGGTTTCTTGTACAATTACTACAAAACCGAAGCGTCACAAACAGGGAACGCGCACGGCGGCAATGTGTTCCAGACGTAGGTGAACGGAGAAGGACCAGCCAACTGTTGTATGTTGCCTAATGCTTGTCTAGGATCTGACAAAACAGCACTGTCTCGGTTTGAGCTCGTAAAACAAGATGTCTTCAACTTTTTCTTGTTGTCCTCAGATTCTCAAAGGATTTGATCTAGGCTGCTGTTTGTTGATATCACAGCAAACACATCAGTATTGTCTTGGAGTATGTACTTTCTTAAATTCCAATATTGCTCTTTTTGAGCTCCTACTTGCGCATGGACCGCCTGCGATCCGGCAGCCAGTGCTACTAGGGACTAATGCATACGGCGTATTCCGAGGATTAGTTCTTGTTCAGAAAGTAGCCTTGGCGTGGCCTGCATCGGCTTATCAGCTATATCTATTTGTCTACTAAACATAATCAGCTGCTATTCCAAACCATCTTGCTCTACATAATCCGGCGGTGCAGGGCTTTCTAATTCGGAACATCCAGTGACATCTCTAGCAGGTTACTCAGCAGCCAAAAGCGCGTCGGCAGCGGATGCGAATTAGTTAACAATACGTAATCTCCAAACAATTCTACTCGTAATTTTATGTACTCTTATTGTTATAAAATATAAATTGTCTTGAAACAGTATTACTTATCCGACGTGTATTATACGGGCATCGTAAAAACTACGTCAATGTGCACTATTGAACACATTTTTTGTTTTCGTAATAAAATCGAATTTTTAGATAATCGAGTCTACCGTAGTCGGGCGAAGCCGTTGGCTGACCACAAATGCATTTATAGTTCACTATGACTATAAAACTTTGTAATGTATTTAATCAAATAAATAAATAAACATGTAAAATGATTTCCTATAAAGAACGGAATGGAAAATTTGAAATTATCTTTACAATGTGTCTCCATTAAAGTTTTCAACTTTCGGATTAAAAAATCAGTAGCATTCGATAAACAATTTCACAGAAAATCGTTTTGAACGACATACGTTTGAAGTTTTTGAGATATACGCAATTTTCAGTTACTAATAAAAATGTTATGTGATTGATGACCACATAACATGTTGTGTGATTGATGATTGATGATTGTTATATAATGATTCATCATCATCATTATCAGCCCGTATCTCTCCACTGCTAGGCCTCTCCCAAGGCTCGCCACCGCACACGATCCTCCGCCTATCGTACCCAACTACCCCCGGTGGACAGATGATATAACGATTAACTAATATGAATTATAATCCGATTGTTAGTAGTACATGCTATGGAACTTTAAGTTGCTACGTACCTAAGACTCATTCGGTCGGTTTTTTAAACTTAAAATTAGTTATTTAAAGTAATGTTAAAGTATCTTTAAATATCTGACATATGCTTCGAATTTGTAAATATTCATATTATAATAACTAGTTTTTCATTTTATTTCATATAATAAAATGCATACGTATTCAAAAACATCAGTTTCATTTTGTTTATGAAAACAGAAATTGTTCGACGAAGTAAAAAATCCTTAGCGTAACAACACAATAGGCTTACGGGAACGATCCACCCTTCACGCAAATTACAATATTTCCTTAGGAAAAATTGGATACGTAACAAAAGATTGTCCGACAAAAATCTTGTAATTTCTTTGCAAATATTATCTATGTCTGACAAGGAAATGAAAACTATTACATATTCACCCGATTTTGTCCGTGCAGACTTCTAGCTTCGATTTCCTTTGTTTTTACTATCCCACAGTAAAAGTGTAAAGGATCAAACAAGCAAACAAAGTTTCACGTTTTCACTAGTATTTAAGTTTTCACTAATAATTAAATGTGTTGAGATTCTATAAATAGAAATGTATTATAATTGACTAGCGATTGTCCACAGCTCTTTCTTCAGTCTTATCTATAAAAATTGTTACTGTGGATTATGCTTAGCAAATAGACATATACTTACCATTGCGGGCTTCTCTGCAGGCCCTAAGATATACAATCCCGTAATACGTGTATATTATTTGATGTATCTCATAAATTTTAGGCAGCATTAGAAATGTAAGTTCTCAAAAATATTAAACTTATAAATTTATTACAAAATATCGACTTTTCTCTACTCTAATACATGCACCAAATATAATGTGCATTTATTATACATATGTATATAAACGTTCCTGTACGGTAAAAAGGGAGCTTCTCTTGTGGATAGTAAAATCAATAAAAAAGTGATAAAACAAACATTCTTTTCTCATATTTTTTAAATTATTTTATCTATACTAATATTATAAAGCTGAAGAGTTTGTTTGTTTATTTGAACGCGCAAATCTCAGGAACTACTGGTTCGAACTAAAAAATTCTTCTTGTGTTGGATAGTCTATTTATTGAGGAAGGCTATAAGCTATATGTATAAAATAATACTATCTGTCTGTCTGTCTGTCCGAGCAAATCTCCAAAACAGCTAAACCGATTTTGATGAAACTTCACAGACGTGGAAAGAAAGTGGTCAAAAGTGACATACACTACTTTTTGTATGTCTGTATGTACGTCCATTTGTCTATCCCGGCTAATCTCTAAAACGGCTAAATCGATTTTAATGAAATTTCACGGGTATGAAAAAGAGGTGATCAAAAGTAACATACGCTACTTTTTCTCCGTCTGTCTGTCTGTACGTCTATGTGTCTATTCGAGCTAATGTCTAAAACGGCTGAATAGATTTTAATGAAACTTTGCAGACGTGAAAGAAGGTTGTCAAGAGTGACATCAGTTACTTTTTGTGGCTGTCTGTCGTTTGTCCTCACTGATCTATCAGCGTAGATAAAGCCAAAACTACTAAATCTAGGAAGCCGTTTGGACCAGTGGTTTATTTTATAACGTGAGTATTAATTTTTTAAGAAAGGAATATTTTGAAATTTCAAATTGAAGGAGGAAGGGATGGAGGGGCTTCGTATGAGAGTCTTTGTTCTTTAAAGTTAGAAACATAAAAATTTTAACATAAATAATTAATGACGTCTTTCAGGGTTTTTGGATATCAAGGGTGGGAAACGGGAGGTGAAAAGTATGGGAGTATCGGTTTTCTTAAAGGAGTGGGGAGAATGAAGTTTAAAAGTTTGAATGGGTGTCCCCAATATTAGTTTTAGCAAAAAGTACCTACGTATTAACCATTTCGAATGTTAATACTACCTAAAACAGGAATGTGTAATCTACGCAAGCGAAGCTGCGGGCGGTCGCTATATAATATATACCTTAAAATACATGTGATATCTGTGCACCTCGTGTTTATGGGCTTTAAAATAAAGTTGGTATTTTTAAAATAGCTGTTATAATTCAGAAGTTATATGTTGAACTGTGTAACAAAGCAGCAACAGAGTTAAGAAATTACAAAATTTAATAGTAGGTACATTATGATGCAAGTACGGTAAGCTGAATATTATAGTCTAGCGTTTATAGGCACGAGGCGAAGCAGAGTGCTTATAATAAACCGATGACTATAATAGCCAGCTTACTGAGTACGAGCATCATACGACGTTTTTCAATACATTTGCGTTTAAAATTAAGTAGATACTTCAAATGTAATAATGCCGGGAAATAAAGGCGCGAGCGGGTCGCTTTTCGCATGTAAATTTTAACCTATTACTGCATGACATATTTATATCGTCACAGTTTACCCGAACAACTCTTTATAGTTTTTTCAACATTCTACAATTTACACAACCGAACATAAATTACGAATTATTGTATTCAAATAGTCCACCACCCACGGTTTTAAATTTTCCATTCTATGAACCAGTCGAGTGGTTATAGCTCTGTAATGCTCTGTGTATACTTGCCTAGTATTTGCATAGCTTTACCATTATCAGGTCCAAAGCCGAGCCGTATTAGATAGTAGTATGCTACTACAAGAACATAAAATCATTTTAATTTTAACCTTTTCATTACATGAAACTGAGACGTGAAGAGGTATTAGGGCCGTACGCCGACCAAGGAGCGGCAATATAAAAGCAACTTTTCTCATTTGCACTCATCTGCTATATCGCAGTGGAGGTTGCCACGGCCTTATCACGCTCTTTATTAAATTACTCGATAATTTCTCTCCGCGAGTTAACGTGTTGTTTACCCACGGGCTTCCCTGCGAAAGTGAAAAATCGCACCGCATAAATTAATTTAATCTATTCTGAGACGTTAATCGAATGTAACTTTCGGAAGTTCCCGGTTCAATTTTCTTATTCAAATACCTCCGGGGTATTAGTACTCATTGCACGTAAATTAAATTTGTTCGCCTTGTTAAATACATCGAATAAAAATCTTAGCTCAATTTAAAATTTTCACGGTTTAGTTTAAACAATCTTCAATTTTGCGTATTTATCAGCAATGTTTGTAATTTGTCTAACTGTTCATGAAACACTAATTGTAGCGCAGCGTATACTTAATTTTGTTTTATGGAAGGATCATATTGAAACCGATGACAGAATATCTAAGGGCAAATAAAAAAATTTAAAATCCAAAACAGCACTCCTCCAAGTGTTAACATAAAAAAAGGTGAATTATAAATTTTAAAATTAAATGAGCAAGTGCCAACTACGGAATTATGTGATCTAATCATTGGACCTAATTGACCATTCCCAAATTTTCGGACTAAAGTCCGTTATTTTATTTTTTAAATGAATAGACAATTTTAAGAAACTAATTTGATTTTCTTTTTGTTTCAGATCGGTACTTAGGTAGTTATATCATTTTGAAAATTCTTATAGCGTGACGTAACAGGGTGGAATTATAAGGTCAGCCATTGCCACTGCATATTCATAAAAATGACATCACTTTCAGAATGTTGGCTGATGTAGGCTGTCATGATTATGACAGTTCATGGAGCAAATAATGACAGTTGATGAGATGATGATGATGATGAGATGCTAACACTTTGAGAGTGACATTATTTTTATGAATATGCAACGGCAATGGCAGACCTTATAATTCCACCCTGTGACGTCACGCTATAAGAATTTTCAAAATGATATAACTAATACGTAAATACCATAGTAAATACCGACCTAAAACAAAAAAATCAGATTAATTTCTTAAAATTGCTTATTCTTACGAAAAATAGAATGATGTACTTTAGTTAAGAAATTTAGGAATGGTCAATTGCGGAAATAAATGAAATTTATCTCACATACACATCTGTATACGAAATTTTATTTTTTCGTCAAAATAGGCGAGAAAAATAGGCGTGATTGTGACTGACAGACAGACGCGGGCGTGATCCTATAAGGGTTTTATCTTTTCATAGGGTACGGAACTCTAAAGAAAGGAATCTTTTGCGATCTAACATTTTACTTCAAAATCAAAAGTAGTCTTGTCAAAATATTAATTCAAATCGCTATCTGAAACTTCTACGCGCAACATATTATGTCGATAGGTTTAAAATAGTAGAAATAATGAGACTATGACATGAATCTACGACTGAAAGACTTGATGCATAGATAGCTTTTAATGGATAATCCATAAATCATTTTGTCCAAAGTGACACAGGCTAAACGAGCAATGTCAGATAAGGCACAGAAATTAAATTTTATCTTTCAGCTCTCCGTGCCTTAAACACTTTATAATGGGGAAACGTTGGAGCTAGGCAAGATTGCGAGACTTTAAACGTAATTGGTTTGGGATTAGTTATATTATTAGATTTTTGGTTTTTTATACTTCGTAATTTAAAAAAAAAATGTAGCGAAGGATATATGAAATAAGTAATCGGTTTTATTCAAAATAAAGCGTCGCTTGCATATTATTTTACTATCATTTTTATTTTAATCTCGCAGACAGAGACACTTTCTTGTTTACAATATTAACATAGATTTTCTACTTTGTCATATTTTATGGGGGTTCGTACTGCAAAAGAAATTGAACGATTGTGATGAAACTTCATTTTCTGACTTCATTGTTTATCACGCATTATATTTTTAGTGCTTGGGAAGTTAATAAAATAAAATGAAAAATGGTTGTGACTCGAGAACCCTTTTTAGAATACATATAATTCGCCCTTGGTACTTTTATAGATTTCCATATATTAGTATTAAAAGATAGCAAGACAGAGTTCAGTTTAATGAAGCCGTACGCTTTCATTAGTAGCGAGACGGTAGTTAACATTCCGAATGCATTGTCGACCACGCGGTGACTGTAACTTACTCGCGGCAGCGTCGCATCGTTCTGATTAAACTTTATCGAGCGGTGTGTAGGTGGATCCGCCTGCTTCTAATTCCGATCCACGACCTAACTTAGCTCACTTGCACCTATATATGTGTGATATGACATTTACATGAATAACCAAAAGTACCTAAAGTTACGTAGTTACTAAAGTGAGCCAGAAAGTAGTAGTAAGTAGTTGTATTTCCTACACAGAATAGCTGTATTCTACTTTATTTGTGTCTACAATGTGTACATCAACAACAACTCGGAAACGCAAAAACCGAATATGTTGAAATTAGGCCAATTTTCCCTTTATACGGGGAGAATGTTGAGGACGCAATAGAATAAAAAGTGGAATGAAGTGTCCAACAAATTCCGGATAGCGGAGGCAAAATAGGCCCATTTGAGTGGGGACTGTCCCAACGTTCGCAAATTATTACACACGCGTCGTCAGCCAGGGGCGGCGCGGTGTACGGAGGTTTACTCTCTGGCTATGCTTAGAGCGGCACAAAGTCGAGAAACTACGGAAATGCTAGATTTCGTTTGGCCAACTCGCACTCGCTCACATCCGAGACTAAGCGATCTATGAATATATGGGTTGGCGAATATAGTGTAAACGCACGACATCCAAAATTCTAAGTTTGCTAACGTTTAACGCTTAAAAAAATTAATTTATTTTATTTTAAGAAAGAACCATTGAAATCGCTCCTTGTAAAACTTTTTATTAGACTTTAGACAGCGTAATCATCAACATGGAGCATTTCATACTCGGAAATGATCAAATACGTGAGCAACATAAAAGAAACAGAAATTATACAGGCCATATATCATTATCGTTATTTGTTTAAAACATTTTGTAAAATTACACATGAATTATAATGAATGAATTTAGTCTGTGAAGCCTGACCGACCTTTGACCACGAGTTTTTCGCACGTTCTTATCGTACTTGATCCACTTTTCATTACTAGTTATCAATCTCTTCAAAAACGGTTCGGTTCTATTACGTCTTAATAAAGAACCGTAAATGAATACACGTTCCATTAGGTTTCTTTCAGTGAGCTCATGTGGCACCCAAATATCGAGCTTTTTGGAATACCCAGCTTTTTTCCAATGGATCAAAACTGTTTTGTGATTAATTCTCAGATCTTCAGCTATGTCGTAACTACTGATATGCCGATCTTGTTCCTCTTTTTCAAAAATAGAGTCCATTTTAGCTGTAACAGGGCGACCACAGCGAGGTGCATCTTTGACTTCAAAATTCCCGTATTGAAAACGTTTAAACCAACTTTGCGCTACTCTTACTGACATCGCATTAGGGCCATAAACGACACAAATTTTTTCACAGCTTGCGTTGCATATTTTCCTTTTTTATAATAAAATTTTGAAATGTGTCGAATTTCTTTATTAGATTCACTCACAGATTTTGAGAGAAAAAAAAAACAAATGAAAACCGGCGGGAAACAATATTTCACTAAATTGTTTCTTTTTTTGAAATGTGACTTTTTTAATGGTATCAAAACCAGCCAATACAACTAGTTCAGCTAAAGAGATCTTCTTAAAAGTATATAAAAACTATATGCGAAAAAACTTTATCCTCGACCTAATAGATAACCTTTCAAGACTTTCAAGACTACTAATCTACTTTATGAAAAAAATATATGCTAGAGTCGTAAAAAAATTAAAATTATATAAAATCTTTTTTCTTTAAATGATAAATATAATTTAATTCTTTATATTTTCATTTTTATTATAAAGTTATAAAATAAAAACAGAATCAAGGACAACCTACAAGACCACACAGATGATCTTTAAGCTTCAAAAATGAGACTAAAAGAGACTAAATGTATGACGTATTAATTTAGTTTGACTTGAAAATTCAGAAAAAAATATGGATTTGTTCATAATTTAGTAAATTTTAATTAAATTAACTTTTTGTCATATTTGAGCTCATAATGAAACTATGAAAGTCCGCTTCTTTTCTTTTTATTCTAATTTCGGTGGTACACCAAGAAATGGTATGATAGATTTCAACGATTCTGTTAATCTTCGAAAAATAATTTTCTTCATTTCTTAATGGATATTATTAATTTATTCAGTTCTTTTCAAATATTAAAATATATAAGTAAAAGCAAAGTAAAAGCGAAAAAATTCTCAATCAGGTTTTATGTGAGCGCTCGCTTCCACCTGAACCTGAACCTGTTTTAAATACTTAAATAATATTTCTA
This sequence comes from Luffia ferchaultella, assembly GCA_949709985.1. Taxonomy (NCBI): domain Eukaryota; kingdom Metazoa; phylum Arthropoda; class Insecta; order Lepidoptera; family Psychidae; genus Luffia; species Luffia ferchaultella. Next base: position 4,863,839 of record OX453246.1, read on the forward strand.
TATTGTTATTATGTGGATTTTAATTAATAATTTTTTTTCTGAAATTCATTGTGTTATGATAATAAATAATATAATTAATCAAGTGCAATTTTTAGTTATTTAGGCTTTTCTAAATAACTGCGGTGAACAAGTCAAACACTTGATTCTATATGTAAAAGTTAAATTTTATTATTTATTTATTTCGTAGTTATGTACATAATATTGAAACAGGTCACAAGAGTGAATTTATTACTTTGTTGAAAAACGTCACCACAAAGGCACATTCAAAAAGTGCTGGTTCCTCTCAGAAGAATACGCAAGAAACTAGTTAATGTGACTCTCTTTTCAACGGTATTATATAAAAAAATGAACAATAAGTGCTTAAAGATCAATATTATTGAAACAAACTGATAGGCGAGCGGCTTACACCCATGGATTTTTATCATCTAAGTAGTCCAATACTTTGTAATAATCTTTTGCATAAAGTTTCCGTTTTATTGTAGTTTCAAACCTGTTAAGGGGGCAATTACAAAAAAACCGCATGTTTAGGTACATTTTTAGGAAGTTTGGAAAGGTATATGGTCATAAACCTAATTCTAAAATAAAGATCAGTTCTTAATTTACAATTGTGTTAGAAAACATTTGCATATTTTACACTCTTTCACACTGAAAAAATATTATTTTGTAACCCACTTTTGCCGAAATCGCGGAAAATTAACATTTTTTGGTACATATTACACCATCATCACAAGATTTTTTGAGATTAAAAAATCATTTAAGTATTGTTAATACTTCATCCTTTCTTTCTGTTAGAGGAAATTTTGATAATAAACGGAAAAGTGGCAGAAAAAAATCATCAATAATATGCAATTTCACCGAAATTTCGCCATACTATTTTGTATGAACTGACAGCACACTGACAGCATAAAACCAAGCGCACACCGCATCGTGCTTCAGACCGCTCCGAGGAGCGCTATTGAAAGGTCGGGTGTACGTCTTTGTTTTTCTCCGATCAAATGCTGTACGTATGGTAAAGTTGAACTCAATCAATCTTGAGACGTGGGTGAAAGTAAAAGTGAATGGGCATCTTTGTATGGGCTGCGTACCCAGGTTGTATCAAGTTGTGGTATATGTCATTTTAAAGGTCGTATCAATAGCTTTATTTTATAGTATGGCACCAACCATGAAACACGTGCAAGGAAATAACTATGAGTTATTTTATATCTCATATAATGAAATGTTATTTTTAGTGTAAATGTTACTTATTGTACAATATTACTTTATTACTAAGCATACCTACTATACGGTTACCAATCGCTATTCCACCGCCGCTTGCACACCTACATACTCTTAAGACTGGCCAAAAAAATTGCAGGTTTTGCATAGGCTTCGTCTCCATGCTGTATCTAGTGTAGGCATGTTGTTCTTGGATTTCTTATTAAAAAATATAATTAAAGGCTAGTATTGCGTAGGTCGAAATAATTAAAAAAAAATTATCATTGAACTAATAATCTAGATCAACAATTATATCATCTAAAAAAGTTGCTGGCAACAATATATAATTTTGATGCCTCGCCCACCCCAAATACCATATAATGCTTATTATATGTGAACATGTGCCGACTGTTCTTCGCCCTATTAGGCACGAACAGTAATTATCGACTCCCTTCCCGTCGTTATTGTAGTTACTACAATATAGGAGTAATATATCCGATTCGACACATGACAGGACTGAATCCAACCTCTAGTAGTATGTATGTGTGTGGGCAGGGCGGTGTAAGAGTTATACTGACAGGTAGCCGCAACGCACAGTATGCTATATAACATGGTAAATAAAATAATATAAGTAAAAAATTAAAAACCGACTTCAAAAACATAAACTAAAAAGTTAAAAATAAAATTTTCACTTTAAAGGAAGGAGCATTAACAGGCGGCATATAGTTAATGAAGTCGGTGCCTACTCACTCAGACACTTTAAATTGTGTTCCATATTTGTTATAGTTATAAATATATAATTGTTGTAACTGTTATTACCTGGTAAGTACCCATTTAAAGTGTCTGAGTTGGCACCGACTTCATTAACTATATGCCGCCTGTTAATGCTCCTTTCTTTAAAGTGAAAATTTTATTTTTAACTTTTTAGTTTATGTTTTTGAAGTCGGTTTTTATTTTATTTTTTTAATTATTTTATTTTTCAATTTTTAGTTGAACGCATCTGTAATTTATTTCTATTTAGTATAAATGGGGCTACTAAACGCGCTATTCTAATGAGACAGCACCGCGATTACGCAACGTAAATTCAGTGTCAAATTGACGAATCAGCATGCCTAGTAGGCAGTGGTATTCCTATGTAAAACTTCAATCTTAATTATTATTTTTGTGGGAACTGAACATTTTGGCATATTCAACCGTATGACGGAAGCTCAACAAAAGGTAACTGCTGTAAATCGTTGAGGAATTCCCCCGACTGTTTATGGTCTTCATCATCAGACCTGTAATGGCACTATAATTCATATGAGTGCAAAGTTCTCTTCAATAGAAATGAATTAAGTCCAAACACCAGGTAATTGCTGTAAATCGTTAAGGAGTTCCCTCGATTGTGTATGGTCTCCATCATCAGATCTGTAATGGTACTTATAACCCATATGGGTGCAAAGTTCTCATTAATAGAAATGAATGAAGTCCAAACACCAGGTAATTGCTGTAAATCGTTGAGAAGTTCCCTCGATTGTGTATGGTCTCCATCATCAGACCTGTAATGGCACTTATAATCCATATGGGTGCAAAGATCTCATCAATAGAAATGAATCAAGTCCAAACACCAGGTAATTGCTGCCAGTCGTTGGTTGACCAGACTTGGCCATCGCCTGAAAACACGTGTAAATTCAATCGCCTGAAAACACATGTAAATTCAATTATTTAGTGCGATGGCCAAGTCTCAATATATTTATATAAAACATTACATACTTACAAGTAGAGACTTACAAGTAGAGACTGAATAAATTAATAACCGACTTGGTATTACATGGATCTCACAACTTTTTACCGCAGAACAACTGAGTTGCGAGACTTGGTTTTTTTGACAAGTATTGTTTTTGATGGGATAATGTTTGTAGAAGGCGGTCTGAATGATCGTGAAATTTGAAGGGCAAGTTAGTCAAAACAGGGGTGTTCGCACGGTTCCTCAATTTATAGAAATAAATAATGGTAAGAGCTAAGGGCGCGAGCAGGTTGCTTTTCGCGGTTTACGCATGCGGTGCAAACAGAATGCTCGCTTGTGATTGGTGTTAAGTAAAAAGATTTAGTACTGTAAAATACAACATTGCGGTACAAATTTCGATGTCATAAAGAACGTATTAATAGTAACTGTATTGACAAAAGTATTAATCGTTGTTGTAATAACGCATACAGACTTGTTTTTTTTTTTGTAATGTGGACCAAATAATAATAAAATTTTAATCTATACGAAACAGACTTTATTTTAGTAGTGTTAGGCCCAGAAAGAAAGAAGTTCAAAATGGCAGACACTATTTTCAGTTTTGACCGCAGATTTGTGAAGGGAGACCACATGGACCCATAGATATCGATTTTGAAAGCAAGCAGTTCAAAAACTAAAACAGATTCAAAGGCAGTAATTTTTTTTAGTTCTGAGCACAGATTCGTAATCGAAGACCATACAGAGTCTTAGACATTGATTTTGAAAACAATCGGTCCAGAATCAAAAATAGTAGAATTTGACGAAATGGGAAATGAAAAGGTCACCTCATTCAATGGGACCTCGGTTTCGCCATCGCCACGTATCACAAACAAAATGCACTCGTATTGCAAAACTCCTCATACGATAACTGTGGCACAGTATAGTATTGTCTAATAATTTTTTTTTATGGAACTTTAAAAGACATCGTAACCCACACCCATAACACAAGCTTTGCTTAGTTTGGGACTAGATAGCGCTGTGTGGGATGTCCCAGGTATTATTGTTATCACTACATATTATAAAATAAAGTCTCCCGCCGCGTCTGTCTGTTTGTCTGAACGCGACAAACTCAAAAAGTACCGAACGGATTGGCATATTATTGACATCAATGGACAGAGTGATTCAAGAGAAAATTTGTTGAAATATAACGATTATTGTTGAAGAAGTCGGAAAAAAATCAAGCTGGTTGGGAACTTTCATCGAAAATGCGGCCTAATCCTTTTGAGATATAACAAAATAATGTATGGAGGAATTGTGTCTCTTTTATAGAACTAAAGAAAAGTCCGCGATAGCATATGTCTATATTTTGTGGATAGCTTACTATACTATTTTTATGATGTAATATGATGAGGTGATTGGAAAACAATTTACACGGATATGGTATTAATCCTTATCAAATTAAATACGATATTTACCTTCAGCATTTCATGAACATTATGGTCACCGTTTGTATTTTACAATTTAAATCAATATCTTAGGAGCCATACCGGACGACGCGACACACGTGGTTAGGCTGAAGTTATCAATGTTGTATACAAAGAAATATTTTAGTTTGTTTTTAGGTATTTATTCTTTATTTTTTCATATATTTATAGAATTCGAAATAAAATACATTAAAAATAATCCAAGTTGGACGAACTTGCGTTACATTTAAATCTAATGAAATCCAGTCCACATGTTCGACACAACAAGCTGATACGACACTACGACCGTAAAAACATTATGGCTCTGCTACCCGTGCGAAACCGGGGCGGATCGCTAGTTATTATATAAAATAAAGCAACATTAAAAACCTGACATAAAAGAAAACTAATTTTTAAATAAATAAAAATAATAATGATCAAGACTAATTAGTTCTGGTTTAGCGCCAAGTATGTGTTGCCTCTGGTGCAGATGCGCGTGTAGTAGTAAGCAAGCTGTCAAGTAAAACCTATTTTCGAGCTGTCACTTTTTGTACATACGTCCTTAAGGGGCAAATCTTGAATGTCAACTGGGATCTTATTGTAAAAGAGTACACCTTTAAAACCTTTAAAAGACTTTTTGATTTTATTGAGGCGGCTGACATGGTTAGTAAGTTTATCTTTGTTTCTTGTATGAACATTATGCCGATCACAATTTTATTGAAATAATACAATATTTTTTTACGTACATTATATTTTCGAAAATATATCGAGATGGCAGTGATTGTATTAATATCCTTAAATTTGCCTCTGAGTGAACCTTTAGGTCTTAGTTTATAAATTTCTCGAACAGCTCGCTTCTGCAACATGAAGATTGTATTCACATTGGCAGCGTGTCTCCACAGCAGAATGCCGTAAGTCATCAACTATGGAACCCACTGATATACACTAATTTCGCGGTTTCTATGTCCGAAAGGAAGCGAATTCTTTTTACAGCGTAAGCTGCAGAACCGAGCCATCTCGCCAAGTAAATGACACGAGGATCCCATTGCAATTTCGCATCCAATGTGATTCCCAAAAATACAGCAGAATTCACAAGGTCCAATTTCTCGCTTTTAATAACAATATTGGTAAATGCCTTTTTGACGTTCGGTAGCGAGAATCTTATTTATTTGGTTTTTTTTTTAGTAATTATAAAATATTGGCCATGAACCATTCAACTATTTTGAAGAGAGCATTCTTTACATCGTCGTATGATTAAAAGTTATTAAGAGCTCATTGAAGTAATCCAAGTAAAGGCTTTTTTGTTTATTTCTGTGGTCGAAAGTATGCATAAATAACATTGCTATTACGTTTTATGTACTGTGCAGGGTAGATATAAGTTAGTAATTTTATTCGATTGTTTAATCCACTGCAATCCTAAAAAAATCATTTAAATAAAAATAATAATATTGGATGTTAATTTAAATTTTCAACTGCTCTTAATATGAATAATATTCCATTTCTCACAGTTCCATTAAATTATCACTACATATTATAAAATAAAGTCCCTTGCCGCGTCTGTCTGTCTGTCTGTCTGTCTAAAAACGGTAAACTCAAAACTGCCGAAACCAAACTCTACCGAACGGTTTGGCATATTATTGACACCAATGGACAAAGTGATTCAAAAGGGAGGTTTACGTGTATAGTTTATTAATGTTTTGTGAAAATTTGTTGAAATATGACGATTATTGTTTAAGAAGTCGGAAAAAAATAATGCCGGCTGGGAGTTTTTATCGAAAACGCTGCCTAATCCTTTTGAGATATAACAAAATAATGTATGAAGGAATTGTGTCTGTGAAGAAGAATAAGAAGAAGAAAAATCCATGATGGTATATGTCTATTTTTTATGGATAGCTTACTATACCTATTTTTATTTAAAAAAAAATGGTGTTATATGATGAGGTAATTGGAAAGCAATTTATATGAATACGGTATTAATTCTTATCTAATTAAATACGTTATTTACCTTCAGCATTTCATGCATATTTTGATTGCCCTTTACACTATAAAATTTAAATTAATATCTTAGGAATTATTACGAAATATAAATATCGCGCGACAAGGACGGCACCGCGCCGGCCGTCTATACCGGACGACGCGACACGTGTGGTTGGGGCTGAAGTTATCAATGTTGTATACAAAGAAATATTGTAGTTTGTTTTTATGTATTTATTCTATAATATAGAAAACAATGAGTGAAGGAACTTATTTCTACAAATTAACAATATTTACAACATAAAAATATCGTCCAGGTCGGTCCCATGCGGCATCGATCCCATTACGCTTGCACTGTTTCCGCGCTGCACAGCGATGTTCAGTTGCTGTGCGAAATAGGTGCCCGCTCTGGGATCGCCAGCAGTGCTGACCAGACGGGTGGACAAATCCTTTACGAATTGTTTCGTATCAGATGACCACGGACCGAGTGTCTCTATTGCAACCGCCGCAAACTCGTAGTGAGGAATCAACCCCGAGTATTTGCGACGTTTGCATAATTGGGCCTGGTCGGCCGCCGCGCCAGCACTCTGGGCCGTGGCCCGGACATGGGACGGGGCCAGAGTATCCACACATGTGGCATCCCAAATCAAAGCACGGCCCAGGCACCAAGGCACCAACGTTGCTCCGTCGGGTCTCTCGCCATCGTCCCTGAACAAACCTTTCGGCTCTAAAGATAAGGGGATAGATACTGTCACAAGAGCCCGGCGGATCAAGTCATTAATGGCTCCGTGGCGGTATATACGACCGGCTCTTTTGAGACACGAAAGTCCGTGGCGACCCAGCCGGTCCACACCACGGCCACATGGGCATTGATGAGGCTCGCACACTTCTGTGCCTAACCGCAAACACACAGCGATGCGTAGTGAAACGGGATCCAAAACTGTACCGATATTTATTCTTTACTTTTACAAATATTTATACAATTGAAAATACAATACATTAAAAATACTCCAAGTAGCATGAATTTACGTTACATTTGAATCTAATTAAATCCAATTTACATGTTCGATGCAATAACCTGATAGGACACTACGCACAAAAAACACTACGGCTTATATGCTCTTCTACCCGTGCCGTGCGAAGCAGAGACGGGTCGCTAGTAAATTCTATTTAAATATTATGCATGTATAGTCTAAAGTCGAAAACATAAAACCTATCAGAATACCCTCAATCATATTTTAATCACATAATGTAATAAATGTAATGTGCTAAATTCCTTGCAAGAAAGTTAGTTTCTAATAAAATGAGACTAATCATTTCGTTAACTGGTGGCATTGGCGGTCCGCTATCGGTATCCAATCTAACTTTGTTCACGAGAAGAAAGTTATGAAACTCGCTCGCCGCTCGCCACCTCTCCGTGGAATCGACGACTAATCTTAACTGTCACTTAAATGTCCACTCGTACTTTTATTACTTACTACGAGCACTGGAATATCTTTGTAAAAATAAATGCGTTTGCAATTTGAGAATACTTTTATTGATGTGTAAACATCTAAGCATTCGCCCCACAATAGAAGCGTGTTGGCGTAACACTCTTTGTGCACTCTATGAAAATATACCTCAAAAACGGTCATGATGTTTTTATTTCTTTATTTAATAGTAATCAGCATATAAAACGCAGGAGTAAAACTCCTGTGTGCCAGCTACCAATGCCAATTACACGAAAATTTCGTTTATTGTAATGTATGTATAAAATATGGTAATTTTTATTTGAAATTATATTAAATATTATATTAAGTATAAATAAAAAAAATCTGCAGGTATTTATTTAACTGTTAAATTAAGTGACTTATTGAAAATCAGCAAGATGTATGAACTAACAGACAAGGACACCAGTTATAAAATAGTACACTATGCGTATCAAATCAAAATTAGTACCTAAGTAGCCAATTCCGTATTGTTTGTTCAGGGACGATGGCAAGAGACCCGACGGAGCAACGTTGGTGCCTTGGTGCCTGGGCCGTGCTTTGATTTGGGATGCCACATGTGTGGATACTCTGGCTCCGTCCCATGTCCGGGCCACGGCCCAGAGTGCTGGCGCGGCGGCCGACCAGGCCCAATTATGTAAACGTCGCAAATACTCGGGGTTGATTCCTCACTACGAGTTTGCGGCGTTTGCAGTAGAGACACTCGGTCCGTGGTCGTCTGATACGAAAAAATTCGTAAAAGATTTGTCCACCCGTCTGGTCAGCACTGCTGGCGATCCCAGAGCGGGTGCCTATTTCGCACAGCAACTGAGCATCGCTGTGCAGCGCGGAAACAGTGCAAGCGTAATCGGATCGATGCCGCATGGGACCAACCTGGACGACATTTTTATGTTGTAAATATTGTAAATATTGTTAATTAGTTCTTAGATTTATTTGTATTTATTAATCTATATAAATCATAAAAAGTAATTTTGAAGACTAAAAAAAAAAAATTCCGTATAAATATATTATAACACTTAAATATCGATGACTTTCATGCTATTATTTGTTGTTGTGATGACGTTATTATTATATATATATATATTATATTTTGACACAAACTCCAAAACAAAACATCACACTAGATCATTCCGTTGTAGATATTAGCTTACATATCTTTGAAAGAAACGGGCTCTTGTAGCCCTAACATTAATATAAACATTAGAGAGCTTTCGTTTTTCAGTTTGAAGAAAATAAAAAAATAACATTTAAAAAATTAAAATCCCGACTGCACAATAATTAAAAAATTAAATCAAGTTCTGTAATCTATATAATGTGAATAAATAATAAATACACTATCATGATAATATGACTGCAATGTTATATAAGGTATTTGTTGTAGGTGGAGATAATCAAAAATTACAAAACATATTTGTTCAAAAAAATAAAATACATATTTTGGTAATTCATAAGTTTGTTCCCGTAGTCCCCGTCTGCAATACCTTATCTCTTTTCAATTAATATTTTTTTACGCTGTCGGGTATCTCTTTTCAAATAATTATTTTTTACACTTTCGAGTTTTTTTTAATTTTTACTAAGCACGTGAATATTTTGTGCGATGCCACGAGTATTATATATATACAAGCCACGTAGCCGCGATCCCCCGACAAAACATTAACTGATAATAATTACGAGCCGTTGTCGTCTAACATTCAATAAATTGAAGAAGCCTTTGTGCAAACGAGAAACTTGTAATTACGTAACCCCAAAAACCGATCCGGGGACGTCTCTCGGATATTTCAATTTTCTTCTTCTATTGGAACCCGCACAAATAAATCAAAGCAAACACTAATTTAGCGCAGACAATGACGGAAAATTAGAAACGAATCCGTGCGTGAACTTGCGGCCCGGGGCGCCGACACTACGCCCTCCCCCATCCCCGAGACTCCGACAAAGGAGCACCGCTTTAAAGAACACTGCATTTTCTTACACAGTCTAACTACTGGCAGTGATACTGTGTTTTATAAAAATTTCTATGATCCGACGAGGAAGTTCAGGCCGTTTATGGGACAGATACACTATTCTCTAGTTAGTTCTGGTTAGTTCAGCTGTCAAGTTCAAGTTCAAGCTCGTTTTGAGGTTGTTTTAGATCAGTTTGGTTTTTTTTTTCGTTGGCTATCATAATTATTGTAAGTATGTCTGTAAAGTTAGTATGGATTTTTAAAAATATTGGATGATATTACTATTAATGAAGAGGAGGTAATGCTATATTACATGTATCAAAAAAAAAAGATTTATTTTTATTGAGGGGCAAATCTATCTACATGCAGACACTTGCGCACCCGACCTGCCGCGCAGATAGTGCCGGGTCGGGACAACACTGACGGTGCAGCTCGACCGGCTAAAGGACATCCTCAACCTATACTCCGAGGAGCGTACAGGATTTGACATGAACGTCCGCGTTCTGGGTGCTTCGGTGCGTGACTGTCTTGATGGGCGGTATCATAACTTAAATTAAGGGCGCCCGCCTCGTTTGGCGTATGAGTCAGACTCAAGTAGAAGGCCGCCACGTGTCGATCCCTTGGCAAGGGAGGGCAATTCGAGCTGGACGGCACGACTGTGAATAAACAAATGCGCGGATGCCATTTGAGCAGATTTATTACTTTAACTAGGTGATTTAAGTAGGTACTGCTTTTCTAAGTCAGACTGAAGGTCTGATCGGCCTAAAGCTCTAAGAATCTCTATCTCGGTGGTGAGATCGTCAGGTGCATCTGTGAGCGCATTCCGTGCACATTCACATTCCGTGCTCCTAGGAAAACCCAAAATAATTTTCAAAATTTTTAGGTCAAGTTCTACTTATATACGAAATTCTGAAGCAGGTGTTTATTTTTTTGTAAAAATATTTAGTTTAAATTTTTCTTATCACTCTGATATATTTCAAGGAATAGAGTTTAAAAACACTGACATAAAACTCGCCAGTATAATAAAATACCTACATAACGGGGTAGTGTTCTTATATTAACTCCATAAATAGTTGTAGTTCAATATCGGTAATTCATGAACTGAATAATAATTTCTCTTCAAATGAATTACAAATACATAGCTAGCGCAAGACGTCTTGCCTAATCGTCGTACCGCTCCAGATGCCCCGATTCCTGATGTCCGACGAAACGGGTCACGAACTTAATTACGAAAGAAAAATATCTCGTCGACGCCGCGCCTTCCTAACAGTTGTTTGCGCGAACAAATGTTGAAAGGACTGGCGTTTCAGATTTCACGATACGTTAGACACGGCTACAGCTCATTTTTAATCTAAATTCCAGTCGCTCCCTCCCTTTTATTCCCCGGAAGAAAAGCTTGGCGTACATAATATTGGATCAGATAAATTCATTCCGGCCGAATAATCAGGAAGACTTTAAAGAAATTGTGGAACGAGCGAAAGCTATGCCGAAGAAATAAAATGCCTCTATAGCAAGGTCGAATGCCTTTACACAATCGGCCTCCCGCGCCGCCTGCACGCCCTCATAAGAACGCCGCCACAAAATTTTACTACAACGATAACTTGAACCCGAACCCAGAAGAAAAACGTGTACCAAAAGTTTATACGCATTGTTTAATAAATAAACGTGAAGATTAAATTGGTTTGCATCAGTTACATTAAATCAAGGCTGCTAGGAAATTTTAGCAATTACGTACGTTCAATTGTATATAAATATGTGGAATAGCTTCAAAAATACTTCTCTGCCCTTGATTCATGTCATTATTTTAACCTTGATGTTAGTTTCATTTCTACACGAGATTCAAATACAAAAAGTTTTCAAAATTTTGTATGGGTCCATTCACATTTCATGAAAGTCTTATTTCATTTTCGAAGTAGTATATATATTTCTAAAAAAATCATAATTTATTTTTTTGTTATATCTAGTATCTATGGGTATTAAGGTTTTGCGTGCCAATGTTTTTAAAGTGTAATTTTTATCAGTCAATAAACAGTATAATCTTGAGATGGGGTACGGCGCGGCGGCGGCGTCATTATGCGTACGCATTTGGAAGGCAAAACCGACAAGTCTACTCGGCAAGAGCACAACATCGCGGCTTCCATATTTTTGCATACTTATTCTGTCACAGTAATATCGTCTCGCTTCATGCAAGAAAAGAAATTTGTATGATAATTTTCATTTTGCATTCGCCATCGTGAGCCGTTCCTCTTTGTGCGGTGTCGTAGCGGATTGCGCTCCGGGGAAATTCGGGTGCGCCACGCTGTAGTCACACACGTCGCAGGTGATTCCTAAATATTTCTCACTGATACTGACACATTTGTATTGTATTCAAACTGATCGAGAAATTGCCATCAGTCAATTCAAAGCAAATTGTTATGTGACTGGTATCTTCAAGATCACGAGTAAAACAATATACTCCCTAAAATTTTTCACTGATTTACATTTTATACCAACTCGCACTGGAGCAGCGTGGTAAGTTAAGCTCCAAGCACCCTCATTGTGAAGAAAGACGTAAGCACCTGCAGTGAGGCATAAAGGGTTGATGCTATGGTACATTTTCCAAAAACAAAAATATTATTAGTTCGAACAAAGCAGTTTCTTCAAAACTTTTAATTTCAAAATCATATCATGTTTTTTTCTAATCATCTTTTCAAAACAATAAACATTCATAAATTACGATGGGGAACATAATAAAATAATAGATTAACTTTTAATTAAAATTTCTGGCGTAAATAATAATAATGAGTGGCGGCAACAATTCTTGCATAACTAATAAATTTTTCGAAGTCCACAAAGTAATAAAACTTAGGAAGTAATTTCACAGGTGCTAACTGCTACATGAAAGTGAAAAGTTCGTCGGACCTTCTCAAAGTACATTGTGAAACCCGGCCAAAGTTTCTTGAAGAAATTACAACCTTTTGTACTTGCCCTACCAAAGGAGAGCACCGAGTGACTTTATGCGACAACATACCTACTAAATATATACTCGTAATTTTCAGTCCCAAAATTATTAATATATATGTCACAGTGAATGTTCGAAATGGTGTGTATCTTATGACGCTCTACTCCAGGCCAGAGTCAACATGCCCTAAAGTCTTGAGTATGTTGACATCCACCAAGCTTGCTATCGAAAGGCCTTTTCTTGTTATTCATGGTAATGATGTAAATGTGTAGGCTATGTTAAGTTTGTTTATATCGATGCGAGGAACGAAACGGAGCGGAATGACGACGATCCACCAATTAATTATTAGGTGCTACCTATTTCCGAACAAACATTGGACATTATTAATATTGACATGATTATAAAATATCTGATATTATATATTAAAATATTTCGGTCTTTACACCAACAAAATTGGTTACTGTCAACATACACCGGTGCATTTTAACTGTTCAACATCAGGCATTCACGGTAATATATCTATAAAATTACCTTTTTTGACGCACATGCACGCACTTCGATTCATTTTGGTTTCTACGGCGAATTTACTATTCAAAATATAGATAGGTAGGTATATTTTTATATTCAAATCATGGACATATATTCAAATTTAGTTTTTTACATGATGTACCTACATACCTATACTCAGTTGAACTTTGTTTACCACTGAATTCCTGACGCATCATAATATCATAATATATACGCATAGTTAACAGTTGGCAGTTTAAAAAGAACAGTACAATATATTAGGTTTTTTTCTGTTCAGATGATATCGTACTACCATCCCATAACATATATCCCATGCTGGTACTATATCTAGGGTGTTGGCAATGTTTTATAGTCTATATGTTCCACATTCATATTTACCTGCGAATTTGATGCGAACTATTGTTGTTCCTGTGATTAAAAATAAAATTGGAGATACCTCAGATAGCAGCAACTATAGACCAAATTCCCTTGCGACAATTATCGCGAAGGTATTTGATGGTTTGCTGGGTGCAAAATTAAAGAAGTATTTGAGTTTGCATCACAATATGTTTGGGTTTCGGTCAGGTTTGTCAACTGAGAGCGCTATAGTGTGCATGAAGCATACCATTAGATACTATACGGACCGTGAGATGCCGGTCTACGCATGTTTTTTGGATCTCTCGAAGGCTTTTGACCTTGTTTCCTATGACATCTTCTGGGAAAAATTTAAAATTATCAATGTAACGCCAGAAATAGTAAATATATTTAAATATTGGTATGGGAACCAGGTCAACAATCTGAGATGGGCCGGTGTTTTGTCTTATCCGTACTCGTTGGAGTGGGGGGGGGTTGACCTCCCCTGCACTCTTTAATATGTATATGGACGCGCTGGTCGTCGCGCTCAGTGGTCAGCATGTCGGCTGCCATATTGATGATGTCTGTGTTAACAACATAAGCTATGCAGACGACATGGTCCTACTGAGCACGTCGCCCTGTGGGCTGAATAGATTGCTAAGTACATGTCAAGCATATGCTGAGAGTCATGGTTTAATGTACAATGCTAGGAAGAGTCAGTCTTTGAGACGCATACTGGGTGTGTTGCTTAGGTGCCACCCATTAAGCTGCGTGGAGTCTCTCTGGAAAGGGCTATGCAGTTTAAGTACCTGGGCCACCTGGTGACGCCTGACTTAGTGGACGACCATGATATTGAAAGGGAGCGGAGGGCCTTATCAGTAAGAGCTAATATGATACCCCGCAGGGTTTCACGCTGTTCATATGAAGTTAAGATAACACTTTTCAGAGCATATTGTACATCCTTCTACACGTGCAGCCTGTGGGTGAATTACGCGAAAAAATCATATGAGGCCCTCCGTGTCCAGTACAATAACGCGTTCAGGGTCTTGATGGGGCTGCCTCGACACTGTAGCGCGTAGGGCATGTTCGCGCAGGCGCGCACCGGGTGCTTCTATGCCACGATACGCAAGCGGTGCGTATCTCTTATACGCCGGGTGCTAAGCAGTCCCAACACTATCCTGGCGATGTTATCAAAAAGATATGATTGTCCTTTTATTGGTCGCTGTTGCCGCCTTCATATAGAGTGAACTGGTCGCTTGGGAGAGGGCATGGGTCCTTAAAAAGAATAGCATCACTTACTAAATTTCGTGAAAATTGTGACTTGTTGTGACTTGTGTTCTTTTTCGGATAGCCATTTCATTTAGGGTAGATATAGCATATACATCTTCTATATGACTTAGTTAATTTTTTACAATTTGATGTTGATTTGTGATTTGTAGTTTGTTTTAATTTCGACTGTTATAACGTAAGTGTTTTACTAACAAATGAGTTCTTCTTACTTGATATGAAATAATAAATAAATAACATCTTTGACAACAGCAGCTAACTAATTCAAATTACGAAATCTTATGGAACAACGTAAGAGGTCATATTTTAGAAGTTGTCCGTCGGTAAGTAATGAAAAAGTAATATATCCCGAGTTGGAAGAACATTCAAGGACACGGGCGGACCACGTCAAACAGGGCTCGGAGGAGGAAGTTTTTCGGCGTTTTTAGCGTAATCTCACAAAGAGGCAAAGTTGGAAACTCATTAGAGCACACCGAAAATGTTTACGAAACACCTCGGTCGCAAAATTAAATTTAATCCGGAGCGGCCGTCTTAATCAACGGGGACTTTCACGTTGTTCCGTCATCTGAAATTCAGTGAGTTTGGAATAAAAAATTCAATCCTAACTACTGTGTTCATCTGTTTTTGAACAAAAATAAATAATTCCGGGCTAATTTCAGGTAATGAAGAATTTTGTATTTCATTAATTTTATTAATAGGTATTTACACGAATCAACACCCGAAGAATTTTTTTTTAGATCCCACAATAATCAGTTCCATATTCAACTCACAAAAAAAAACAACACTAACATAATTTATTAAAGCGCATTAAGGTACGCCCGCCGCGAAATTCCGCCACAGTACTGCGTTTTAATTAGTATCCGCATAATGAAATTTTCCCGTAAAATGTTTACAGACTCCTAGCAGCAAAACGTTAATGAAATCATTTTGTTGAACGCTTCGGCGTCGGATCTCATATTTCTCTTCGAGTTAGCGAAACTCGGGCGAACATAGAATTACTTCAGACGTTTCCAGGTACGACTGGCCGGAATAAATTGCTTAGTCCGATTTTGTTTTTGTACGATGAATTTGACATGTAAAATAATTATTAAACATCTCGATACAACTTTCGCATAAGAGATCAGCACATGCATAGACCTTTGCCTAAATCTTAAGTCTTCAAATAATATGTAATGTCTAGAAAAATTTGAGAAATGTTAAAAAATGTCCCCGTACATAAGATAGGATACCGCAATCTAATAAATTACAAAGAAACAAATCAGAGGTATATAGAGTTTGTAACGTGGCACACACTACGTTATATAGAACTAGGCGTCGCATACGCCGCGGTTTGACCGGGACTGTCCCGGATTGAGACTTCGGTCTCGGTGTCCCGGTCGGTTTGCCATTATGCCCAGGTTTTTGCATATAATGACTGTGCGCAGGTGTGTCCGTTGCCGTTGGCATAGACAGCCTGTTCGATCAAGTAACATACGCTAAAACTTTTTTTTACATTAGAAAATGAAAAGTGGAAGACAAGGTGAAGGAAAAAGAAGGCGCTAAATTAGAGCCTGATCGTGTTGAATAATGGGCCCAACTGTTCAGGCACTTTCAAGTACAGAATGTAGAAGGTTCTAACCTTTTGAAATTAATACTTATGCGCCGGTAGAGCTAATTTTTTTTAATCACGAATAACATTTGGTTAGCTAATCGTAGCTACACGAATCTCCAGTACGTGCCCTTCTGTTTTGTAAAATAAATTTTAACATCACATATACTATATTTCACGCCAAAATAAAAAATGATAATACATTGTTAAAAAAATACATGTAAGCGAAAAATACGAATT